>JANZXR010000003.1:758055-823517 GCA_027575705.1 Erythroxylum echinodendron
TTTCACATAGTGAATTTTCTTCTCGGTGCCCGTGGTTTTTCTCCAGTTTCGGAGTTTCCACGTAAATTTCTTGTGTTATTATTATTTCTCTATTTTCTGTTATTTTTACTATAAAATATCCTTGGGTGTGGGTTTGGGTGGTCTAAATTCCCAACAGTTTATGGCTCGTATAATATATGGGCATTCTCTTGAAGTTTTTGGTGTGTTTTTCTGTAAAAAACAAAAGTGAAGACACTGATAGCTCTAAGAACCTGATGAACGGCAAAGGAGTTTCTGAATAGAACACGACAAATAAGCAATTGAGGACATGACTTTAAATACGAGTGTGTTTGCGCCCGTATTCTGTTTTGGAAAGAAATAGTGTAAGACAAGCTGAAATATAGCTGTCTCAAATTGTATATGAAACAGATATATTATATAAAAACGACCCATTTTAGTAGAATTACTGAAATTTTTTTATGTTCTTACTCTTTCTGCATGCAGTCAATGCCACTGCATTCATAATCAAACACCCTCATAAAAATTTCCGCTTATTACGCCATGACAGCAGCCCACCTCCCAAATTAAGGAATTGGACCATGATGAGCATTGTATGTCCGAGAAATAAGGTAGTTTATATCTTAGGAGAAATAAGGATGCACAAAATCCTCTCACACAACTGCTAGAGATATGATTGGTTAATAGGAAGACTGGGTTCAATTCAATCACATTCAAAGGGATAATGTCCATATTTTACGTATTGTATTCTGTTCCTATTTCAGTTGCTATTTTTCAGCTTTCCATCTATATCTCTACCGTTAGCCATAGCTGTATATATATGATGTTGATCTTTCAATGTAATTTGCTCTCGTTAATTTGAATAAACTCTTATTTCTGTTCTAATTTTCTTCACCGTTGTCTTTCATTTACCAACTTAGGTGACTGAGTTCATATATGTTAAAAAAAATATATGTAGCAAATTTTAATTTAAACATTGCTTCCTCGTCAACTATGATAGCCAAGAAAGAAAGAAAATGAAGGGGAAGAGTATGACTTTGCATTTATATACCTGAAAACGCCAAAGAACGTCACTACAGGGTTTGACCTCAAACCGATCCTTGTAAAAGTTCTGGCGAGCTTCTTCAACCTCAGCTCGTTCTTCAGGAGTGCCAGCTTCAGGATCGAACTCCCATATCTGCCTCCCCACGTAGTTGTTCGTACTATACAAGTAAGGGTCATTGCCACCCTCTGCAATCTTAAGCCTCCACATTTTTTTTGTTGTCCTGTTTCCAAAAGTTGATGAATTTAATGACAATTGTCGATGATATGATCTTCCTTGTTAAAGCTGCAACGGGAAGTTAGTTTTGTTAACTTTATTATATACGCAGAGAACTATTTCAGAAACTGAGTGACAAAGAAAAGGAGATTCACTTGAAATATAGAACTTGTTCACGCGTTATTACATACCTGTTCTTGAAGTTAGATTTTGGTCAAGGGATTCTGTAGTTGACTTTAGGAAACTTTATGATATGACTATTATTGGAATTGATAAGGTAGAGTATACCGTTGGCTATAGAGTATAACATAGCTTCTACGAAGCATTTAATAACATCACATGTACAATAATAAACAAGAAGGATATTCATTAAATTAAAACCGTGTTAAATTATTTAAAAAAATAACGGTCTCTTGTACAAGGTATGCGTTTCATACCTGAAGAGGAAAGCCACCATTGCGGCTCGATGAAGAGAAGTGGGATCTCTGAACGCCTGTTAAAAGGAACCAAAATGGTTGAAAGATAAATAAATGTATTATATTTATGACTGATTAATTACAGAGGTGTTGGGTCCTTTATATAGGCTAGTGTACATAGAGGTAATAAGAGAGAATAAGAATAGAAAGATCACAAAAGATAAACCTATCTAAAGATTACAGACAAAGATTATCTAGGGATTACAGCCAAAGACTATCTTTTGACAAAGATTATCTAGGGATTACAGCTAAAGACTATCTTTTTTTTTTTTTGGGATAAAAGTACTTCTATCTGTATATAAACATAAATCCTCACTTGTGGTGGAGGGAAACCGATATTACAAGATACCTCCCAACAATAAAACCGTCAAACATCAAACCATCTAAAAAACCAGATAACTATCCTATAGCAACGTTATAGCAAAACCCAAAGAAGACAACAATATGACAAAGTAAACCTAGTTACAAATGAAGATAAGGAATTCCCAAAGAATCAGTTCGAACAATGCCTTTTAAAAGACGAGGGCATCTTTGAATGTTCTCGTAAACCTTCGTCTTCTCCCTTTCTCCTTTGCGTGCTAAAAAATATGCAGCAAAATTTGCTTCCCTAAATTCGTGTTTAACCATGTAATTCATACCCCTCAACTCTTACAGATATGATTAGAAAATAAGGTAGTTAAAATCACATCTTATTAGCCCCCCTTAAACTCAAGAGTACTAGTAATCATAAGTTGATCTCGAAGATGCGCGAATTTTTTCGAAGAGAGATCTTTTGTCAAAACATCAGCTGTTGGATCCCGATTTTTTTTAAGATTTATTTTATTTAAATTATCAAGCATGAAAAAAAAAGGATTTATGGATTAGGAATTTTTGGAGTTTAATATGGTATATTATAAATTTTATAAGGTGATATGAATTAAAGAAGGAGTTAGTAGGAAATTCCTTTAATAAGGAAGAACAAAATTAGAAGAAAAATGTTGTTTTAAGTTAATAAGACAAAAAGAGAGAAGATGTCGTGAGTATTAAGAAAGAAAAGAAGGAGAGAGTCGTGGAAAAACCTAAAAGGAGAGAAGAAGAAACTGAAGCAAGGAGGAGGAAGAAGAAAAGAGCAAGGAAAAAGATAGAAGGAAGAGTTTTAGCTAAGCTTTTCTTGTTAGATAAACCTTATTACTCTTTAGTTTTGATGGAAGAAAGAAGTGGAAGAAACTAGGTTTTTATATGATGAAGATGAAGAAAGAAAGAAGAAGAACAAGAGGATGGTGTTTTCTTTAGATTTTTCTAGATCTCAGTTTTTCTAGTTAGATAAAATCAAGAATAGATCAAGCTTAAGTCTATTTATAGATAGCTAGGTTTAAGAAAAGCTCTATACGTGTATGTTGATTAAATGAACATATGTTTGTTCATACGGAATCAAAAAATACCTACAACAAGAACAAGGAGAAGAGCAAGCTTGACTCTTGGTAGTATTCTATAAAAAGGTGGGTAATATATTTATAGTTTTGTAATGATGAGCTAATATTTATGTGTATGTATGATAAATATGCTTGTTTTATTCTCTGTGAATGTATATCATGTTGCTTTGTATGGATTTTGGATGAAAAACAGAAAATTTAAGAAGCATGAAAGCACGAATATATTCGGAAATGTTTGAGCATTGTAAAACCTGTTATGTAGGCAAGAGAAAAATCCGTTTTGTTGGTCTCGTGCACGATAGCCTATAGCCTTCTCCCGGCTGCCCGCTTGTGGTCGCGAGATCCTGAAAAATCGGACTCTTTTTTCGTTTCACTGTGTAAACTTCGGTTTCGCCGTTTCGTTCCACGGAACTCTCGAGCTATTATGTTGTGCATTGCATTTTTTGATATGTTGAGTTATGATGTTGTTTGTATATTCATATATGTTTTTGTGTGGTTCATTATCATTGACTATAAACATATTAGCTATTGAGCTTTCAGCTCACCCCATCAATTTTTACTCCTCAAGTGAAGAATCAACAGATCATAATTGAGCCTTGCAAAGTTTGGCAATTACTAAGAAATTTCAGACTTTTGTAGCTAACTAGTAAGGTCCTAGGAGCATATCTACATAAACATTTCTGTATGTATTTTGTAACAATAAAACTGTTATGGTATTTGGAAATGAAATTTGAAATTGTGTATCAACTCTGTGTGCTGAAAGTTGACAGTGAAAGAATCAGAAAAATGTTTCTGATATATGTATGTATAAATATATCTGCAGATTTCTTTTCCTTCTGTTGAGTTGATTCTGTGTTGAGTTGGTTCTGTGTTGAATGCTAGGAGAACTTGGATGGACTTGTTTGCAGTGAATTATTTATCAAAGGATTTTTGGTATGTATGGAATTGAATGTTAGTTCGGGTCTTTGAAATATGCAGTGCAGATGTTTGTAAACAGATGATGAAAATAGAGAATGAGATAAAACAGTGATCTGAAAATTTAAGGATTAAACTGCAATGATATAGGTCGAATTAGGCTAAGTAATCTTCATAAAAGTTGTAGATAAATCTCTTAACTTTCCAAAGGTATCAAGATCAAAATTTTTGGACTTCCAGTGTAAAAGTTATGGCCTTTATAAAATAGCAGAAATTATATAGGAGTACCACTTTTTAGCAGAAATGGTAACCTTTAATTAAAGTATTAAACTGCATCGATACAAGTAGAATTAGACAAAGTTGTCTTCATAAAAGTTTTATATATTTTTCTTATCTTTCCAACGATATATAGTTTGTAATTTTTGGACTACTGAATTAAAAGTTATGGTATTTAGAAGTAAGGATGTATAATTAGGCAGTCGCGATTGTGACACGGTACGATCGTGACAGACCCAAAATTTCGGAAAGTCGCGATCCCGACAGTCTCGAAATTTTTTAGGGAATCGTGATTGCGACAAAGTGTGATCGTGACGGTCCCAAAAATGTCCAAAGTTGCGATCGTAACACGGTACAATTGTGACTCTCTTGTAATTTTCTTCCTTTCACGGGTGTGAGAAGTAAAAAGTCACGCCCGTGACTTTTGTCACAAGCGTGACTAATAAGAGTCACACCCGTGACTTTTGCCCTTTTGAATTGAGTTGTTTTATTACTAAATCAAATTGCTATTAATTCTTTTAACACCCAAATCTTTTATTCTTTGTTCATTTTTGCTATGGACAATTTTCATTAAATTGTTAGGTAATATTTTTACTTCTCCCATAAATTTTATTTATTTAATATAATATTATCTATTTCTTTTATTTTGATATTATCTATTAATTGTGTATTAATTGTTTTTATTAAATCATTTGTTTTTGAATAATTTAAGTTTATGTCTAAAATCATTCTATGTTATTTTAATTACTATTAGTTTATATCAGATAAGTCCCACCACAAATCTTCTTTGTCTAAACTTTAATTAAAATTCAAATGTTATATTTTATTTTCTTACATTGTTCTCAAATATGTTTTTATTATTTCAAATAAATGGCAATGGTGACACTTAGTCTTCATAAAATTCGTATGGAGACCCGGGGCCAACATTAGCAATCTGATTAGCAGACGGAATATGCCAGATGAAGAGAGATTTGTTGGCTACCAGATCTTAAACAAAGTGAATGTTGATCTCAATGTGTTTTACGCAAGTATCAAAGACTGGATCAGAAGCTAGAAAAGTAGAACCAAGTTTGCCACACCAAAGAATAGGTGTGATGTGAGAGAAACCAATTTCCTCAAGAAGTGAAGTGATCCAACAAAGTTTTTTAGTTGTAAGAGCAAGACTGCGATATTCTACTTCAATACTGGATCGAGCAACAGTTGGTTGCTTCTTAGCACTCTAAGAGATGAGATTGGATTTGAAAAAGATGTCATAACCAAATGTAGAACAATGATCATCAAGACTGTCAGCCTAAACAACATCACAATAAGCATGGAGATTGAGAGAAGATGATATAGTGAAGTGAATGCCATGAGAAGATGCAGACCGAAGAAATCGTTTGACTATAGTCCAATGGACATCAGTATGATAGTGTAACAACTGAGAGTCTTTGTTGACAATAAGTTGAATGTTAGGACAAGTGATACAAAGCTACTGTAGGGCATCAACAATGTTACATTACTTAGTAGCATCAGATAGAGGATGACCATGATTTTTAGACAAAGGAATGGTAGGGGTAAAAGGTCAGGGTGTAAGTTTAGAATTATGGAGACCAATGCGAAAAAGTAGATCTTTGATGTAGGTTTGCTAAGTAAGTAAAAGACTAGTAGGTATAGGGAGAGCCTCCATGCTAAAGAAGTGATGAAGTGGACATAAGTCTTTAATTGAGAAGGTAGTGTTAAGATCATTAATAAGAGTTATTATGAATGACGGTGAAGAACCTATAATCAACATATCATCCACATAAACTAAGATAAAGGTCGTGTGACTAGAGGTGTTGTGAATAAATAAGGAAGTTTTAGATTTGGATGAAACAAAACCAAGATGAAGAAGCTTTTGACTTAACCTATAAAACCAAGCTCGAGGAGCTTGTTTCATTATGGAGATGACATACATGATGGGGTAGTTAGGATTTGTGAAGCTAAGAGGTTGAGACATAAAAGCTTGTTCTTGAAGATGACCATAAAGGAAAGCATTGTTAACGTCAAGTTGAAGAATAGGTTAAGTATGATGTAAAGCAAGAGTAAGAACAATGCGAATGGTAGTAGGTTTGACAACAGGACTAAAGGTATCAGCATAGTCAATTCCAAAAGTCTAATGATAATCTTTAGCGGCCAATTAAGCTTTATAACGCTAAATGGTTCCATTAGGATTTCGTTTGGTATGAAAGACCCATTTATAACTAACAATGTGCACTTAGCAGAGAAGGAAAGAAAGACCAAGTATAATTGCGATGGAGAGCATTGAACTCATCAAACATGATTTGACACCAGTGTAGAAATTTATTTGCTTGAGTAAATGACGTGGGATTAGAAGTGGTAACAGTTGTTGAATAGGTGATATAATCAAAAAATGAGCAAGGAACATGGGTGTGATCATGTGTGCGAGTGACCATAGGATGAGAGGGCGGTGGGTGGAGGAGTAGTAGAAAATGGAGAAGGAGGTGGAGGATAAGTAGAGGTAAAAGGTAAAAGAACAGTAGGAGGAGAAGGGGTAGAATAATGATTAGACAAGAGTATGAAGTAGTGAAAATCATGTTCAAGGAAACGCATATGATGAGAGATATAAATTTTTGGAAGTTTGAGGATCAAAAAAATGGTAGCCTTTGTTTTTGGAGAAGTATCCTAGAAAGATGCAAGAAGTTGATTTAGGTGTGAGTTTATCAGCTTTGGTGTAGTCTAAAAAGGGAAAGCATGTGCATCCAAAGACCCAAAGATGAGAGAGATTAGGTTTTGTGTGAAAGAGTATTTCATAAGGAGATTGATGAGTGATAATAGGTGTAGGTAGAAGATTGATGGGTAAACAACAATGGAGAAGGCTTCATGCCAAAAAATTTTAGGTAGAGAGGCGTGCAAAAGGAGGATAACTCCTGTTCCAGTGATATGATGAATTTTACGTTCAGCAAGAACATTTTGTTGTGGAGCATAAGGACAAGAGATATGATAAATGATGCCATAGGTAGCAAGAAATTGGGCGAAGACACCATTGATGAGTTCTGAAGCTCCATCGCATTGTAAAGATTTGATAGCAGTGAAGAAAAGGTTTTTAGTTGTTTTTTTTAAAGTTTGAAAACATATAAGAGCAAGTGACTTTTGTACTATAGGAAAAATCCAGGTAAAACGACTGTAATCATCAATAAAGATAATAAAGTATCGATACCTAGAGAAAGAAAGAGCCAAGGAAGGTTCCCAAATATCACTATAAATGAGTAAAGGTTGTGTAGAAAGAGGAGAGGATATTGGAAATGAAAGACGAACACTTTTTCCTTTAAGAAAAGAAGTACGAGACTTAATAACAGTTGATTTTATCGGTAAAAGCGAAGATAAACTATATAATGTAGAATGAAACAAATGACCAAGTGTTGATGTTGCAGATCCAAGGAGGTATTAGTACATGATTGCGAAAACACGATGTAAACTTCAAGGGATATAAATTATTGTGGATGCCGCAAGGAGCAATATGTTGGTTTGAAGGTCCTTCACATTGTAATCAAATTGATTAAATCCAATACGACAAGAATTATCATAAACAAATTTGGCAACAAATAACCAATTTTTGGTAAGAGTAGAAACAACCAAAATATCACAAAGATGGAGAGGATGAGAAGAATTTGATATAGTTAATTTACCATTAGAGGATATGGGAAGAGTCTGTCCATCATTGATGACTACTTGGTTGGACACATCATACGGAGAAATGAATTCCACAAGGTGAGAATTAGGAGTCATGTGAGCAATAGCTCCAATATTAGGTAACCATTCAGAGATTGTACTACAGTGAAGATGTGAATTGTCTGTGTTAGGTTGAACGTTCATGGCAGTATATGTTGCAGAAAGATTGCTATTAATATATCGAGAATTATAATTGCAATTACGAGACTTAGAATAGTGAAAACAACAATGGGTAGCAATGTGGCTCCATTTCCAACAAATTTGACACTATGTGGGTGGTTTAGTGAACCTAGAAAAATGATTTGACTTATTGATGTCCAAAGGTCTAATGTGGGGACCCATCAGGGCAGATGGGTCTAAGAGATTGTGGAGGCCCATTTGAGGTGAGAAGCAAATTAATTGAGGAATTGGGACAAATCCACGATGCAGAGGGAGAGGAGTCGAGCCTCCCTCTACGATGCCTCCCGCCACCTCTACTGCACGCATCCTGACAACCACTGGTGTGAGAGACGAAGAGAGCCACGTCAATTGGTGGAGAATAGTGATACGATAGCAGCCTCTGTTTATGAATGAGAAGTTTGACGCGGAGCTCAAAGAGTCGCGGGGCAACTCTAATGCTCGACGACGGTGATAAAGGAGTCATAGTCAACAGGGAGCCCATCAAGGTGAACAGAACAAGATCCTCGTCAATGAGCCTGTCTCCAATAACTGCCAATTCATCTACTATGGTGGAGAGAAGAGAAAGAAAATTCGAGATGGTACTAGAGTCTTTCTTCAGAGTGTGGAGGTGGCAACGGAGAAGACAACATTAAGAGGACAACATTGAGAGGTTGATTGCTATATGAAATGGTCTATAAGTCCAAACAAAAGTGTGCGAACAGTTTGGTAGCTGAGGCCCAATCGTGCGGTTGATGGGGAAAGTGAGCCGTGAGGAAGCAGTAGACAAGATGATCAAATTTACGCCATTTTTGAAAGTGTGGAAACGAAGGTTCTGAGCTAGAGGCTGCAGCAGGAGGGGAGATGGTGCCATCTACATAACCAATAAGGTCAGATGTAATTAAAATTGCCTCAATTTGATTTTTCCAAACCAAATAATTTATGGAATCTAGCGGAGTCATGAGGAAATTGTAGATTTGATTGAACTGTAATATGGGTGTGTTGATCTTTTTCATTGATTGTGTCATGAATTTGTGTTGTCAAGATAATTATATCGAAGTGTGGATTGTCTTTTAGAGATGTTCATGTTGTAGCTCAAATTGTAGTTGACCTTCTGGATATTATTGGATTTATTTTCTGGAGATGTTGGTGTTGTATGGGTGGAAGTGGATCTTTTTTTGAGATGTTGTTTGATTATGCTGTAAAGAAAAGGTTCTTGATTGTAAGCTCTAATACTGTGAAAGATGAATAAATGTTGTATTTCTTTTTTTGAAAAATAAAAGGAAAATATATATCTAAACTAACATTACAATGAGTTCAAAACTATACATAACAATAGAAAGCAAATCTAACACAATTGATTTACATAACTAAGCTAAAGGTGCCAACTATACTTTATGTCATCAGATAAGGTAGTGTGCAGACTTTTTGGTATTAAAGAATATCGAATCCAATCAATTATGTTCTCTACAACCCGATAGGCTACAGTTTCCTTTTGAGCAAATAATCATGAGTTATGCTCCTTCCAAAGGCTGTAGATGGTAAAAAAGAAAGGCGCCTTGATAGATGATAGCATTAGGATAACCCTTCCAGGAGTATCTAATAGGCCAAGCAAAAATGTGGTCCCAAAAGTAGGGAGAGCCCGGTAAGAAATGTAAGATCCTACTCTAGACCGCTTTTGAGTATGAGCACTAGAAAAAGAGGTGATCATGGTCTTCAGCTTCCAATTTACACAAAAAGCAAGTAGTTTCGACATTTTCATGCAAATAACGTTTAGTCTTGAGTCTATTGAGGATAGAAAGCAATGATATGAAGGATGCCTTAAAAGAGATAGAATTATGCTCTAAAAGAGAAGACCAACGTACCTTAGTTAATCCCCAAGTATGTAGTAGATGACAAGACTTGTTTGTGAACTGCCCACTAGTTTCCAACTTCCACAAGATAGCATCATCCCGTGGCACATCGGGAATAGAAGGTAAAAATGGGAGCCAGAGTATTAAAACCTCAAAAAGTACCTGCCATTGGCCATTACAAAGAAGGGAAGAAACCCTCAGGTTTAGAGGAATTCTATTATTCAAATGCCAAATACAAGGACGAGAAATAAGTGGACTGTAGTCTACCCAGTTGTCAAACCAAAACCCAAGTCTGACTTCCATTACCGACCTGGTGCTTAATGCAAGGATAAATTATGTCACGCATATGCAACATTTTGATCAGAATCCAAGAAAATTCCTTCCTAATGCCAACTTGACAAAAGATACCATTGTGGAAGTGGTACTTATGAAGCCATTTAACCTATAGCGCACTATGATCAATATACAACCTCCAGAGTCTCTTACACATTAAGACTTTCTGAGTGGAATCAATAGACTTCATACCTAAACCTCTAAATACCTTACCCCACTCCATTTAACTTTAGCATTTGTATCTTTGTCGGAACTCCTAGACCAAATAAAAGCTTTTGGGATTCTGTCTATGTCCTCTAGGTTTCCCTTAGGTAAAGCTATATGGGCTACCCAATATATACACAAGCTACTCAAGAAAGAAATATTCAGAGTAAGTCTAACAGCATAAGATAGGAACCTGTTTTGCCAAGCTTACACCTTTTTTTGTAACTTTTTCCAACAAAGGTAGACACTCTAACTAGGATGGTTTAGAAGAGGAGATGGGGACACCCAAATAATAGTATGTGTCAGGTTGAGAATTCAACCCCACAGTCTGACAAATAAGGTTCGGATTATGCATATCAGCTGAGATATGCACATTGCTTTTTTCCGAGATAAGATGGAGCCCAGACTAATCTGCAAATAACATCAAGGCATGCTTAATCATAGAAAGAGAGCGAGTGTCAGTGCTACTGAGAAGCAAGAGATCATCATAATAGAAAAGATGAGTAAGTTTGAGGGTGTCACATTTGAAGTGATATCTGAACCTACTGTTGCATTCAATTAACTTAGTGATCAAACTGGAGAACCCTTCCATAACCAGACAGAAAAGATAAAGGGATAGAGGGTTCCCCTGTCGAATAACCTTAGCTATCTGAATCGGTTTGGATAAGATCCCGTTGACAAGAATACTCAAAGAAGGAGTTTGGATACAAGACATAATCCACGCAATGAACCGAGGCTTTGTAATTAATCAATTAGAATATTAGAAAAATTCTAATTGATTAATTACAAAGCCTCGGTTCATTGCATGAAAAATTCTAATTGATTAATTACAAAGCCTCGGTTCATTGCATGGATTATGCCTCCTTATTCTAATTGATTAATTACAAAGCCTCGGTTCATTGCATAGATTATGGCTCCTTTATAGTTTAGACCAGTTTACATACATGTGATAAGAGAGAATAATAACAGAAGGATTACAGATGATAAAACTATCTAAAGATTACAGATAAAGAATGTCTAGAGATTACAAATAAAGACTATCTACAGTTACAAGTATGATCAGAAAAAAAAGGTAGTTAAAATCACATCTTATCAATAGTTTTTGTGCAGGTTCAAAGAACTAAATTCATTACTAACTAATATTCCATTAAGGTTTTAATTAGCAATAAATTTCATAATGCTAACCTATCCTGAATGAATTAATCCTATCATCGTTCTTGTGGTTTAAGGTAACTGGATCAACTTCCTTCAATACACTACAATAAGTGTGTTCATGTTTATTTTCGTCACGGAAGAACTTCTTTGTTGTAGTGAGATATAATATACCTAAAGCTGAAAGTGATGAAGTACACTATTTAAGATCTCTAGTTGATGCTTAACATAAAAATTCTTTATATGACACGGGACTTTTGTTTTTTGTTATAAGATAAACATGAAAATATTTATTTTTCTAAAAAATTATTTGGAATTTAAAAGTACCATCCCTAAGTTAAGAATATAATAATTAATGAATAATAATCATGCCTCGTATCCCTTTTCTCTATCTTATTAATGAATAAGTTTTGGGAATTTCCAATCAATTTTTTAAAATTACCAAAGTGTAATTTATTTATTTTCATTTTAAACTATTAAATATGAAAACTTGAATTATGAGGGTAAACTGTTGATATAATTTAGGGCTATTTAATTCACACCTCAAAAAGGAAACATCACTTATTATATATATCCCTAAATTATTGTTTAATTATGGGTCAAAATATAGTTATTTTATAACTGTCATTTCGTTTTTGAAGCTATGATGGCTACTTAGAATTTGCTCCAGACTACTTTAAATGCTAACTGTATTATACAGAAGAATTTTCGAAAGGAGTGATAAAAAAAGGGAGATAAACTTGAAAGACAAAACTTGGTCATAAAGCTACGACCACCGAACTTTTCCCTTGTTGATGATTACTAATAAATTTGATAAGTTTGTAATGATGAAAAAAACTTGATAAGTGATGAACATTAATATTCCATTCAAACAATAACTTGGCACATTCAATTAGTTTTCTTAAATATTAATGCAATTGTTTGGGATCGATTAATTGTTTGACTTTTAAGAGGTGCTGTATGGCATCTGGTGACTTGAGCGATGATTAATGTGAAGGCTTATAAATACTAATTAGATCAAACTCAGTCTTAATTATAAATTATTGATTTGTCAAATAACTTAATCAAATTATATAACTTGTACGTTACTAACACTTGCTAGTTCATCCAACACTCATTTAAACAATAATGACTTCGATTTAGGTCATAAAAAAATACTTGATAAGTTGTGATGTAAGAAAAATGCTTTTAAAAAAGAAAAATAGAGAAGACAAAAGATTCTTTTCTTTTCTTTTCATGATTTACTTTTTAAAATATTGCAATTATTTGAGATATCTTGTCTTTTTTTGGATTTCAAACGTTGACAAGCTTTTGATTTGGTCAGTTCTATTTAGAATTGCAATTCAACTGCTCATTCATCTTGATTCTTTATTACAGAAATTATCCGTAAATACATCAATGTCATCATGCTTCTCTACACTTCTTTTGGTGGTTCTATTTAAAGTTAGCTTCTGTAAATCACTTTTGCCGTCCCACATATTATATATTGTTATGTGAAATCAAGTTGTTAAAATTGCAAGTTGCAAGTTATACTATTATTATAGATTAATGGAACAATTATAGAAGATGCAGATGTAGTTACAAGTAATACAGGTATAATTAAAAATTAAAATAATGGTTTGGATGACAATTACGATATTATATTATAGAGAAAAATAGAATAGATAATTTCATATGGTTAAATTATAAAATTGCATGTCATGTGGAGATGTGCTCTTGAATGGTAGTATCGTTCCTCCCTATTCCAATATGACCCGATTGAGGAAGTTGGCATAAAAATATGAGATATATACGAGATTCACAATATCTAGAGAAAAAAAAAATGTAAGAATTAGACAAATAACTAAGTTTGAACATGGAACACATACGTTGTGTTTATTTGGTTAGTTGCTAGGTAAAAACATATCATGAAACATCTGGGTTTCAACTTTTTGTGGCTGTAGAATATTTTCTACCATTTCGTTACTGTTATTTCTTTTTTTTCTCTGCAGAAATAGTATGTATTTTAATTCTTACAATGGTATCTAGTTACAAACGATTCTCTTAACTATTGGACGGACATGGAACATGCTTTCGATATTCTGCTAGAGCCCATAAGGGAAAGACATTTCTATACAATCCATAGTGTAGCATGCAATTGTTACCGAAAACTCCCATGAGTTCCTGCAAAGAAAAACATGTGATCATAAAACAAAAAATGAATATGAGGTTTAATTAGATTCTGTAATACAAAATTGATATTACGTTCCGAATCGTTACTTAGTTGTAATTTCGTTCTAAATCGTTATTGTGAATTATTACAATTGCGTCAATAATACTTGTAATTACAAGTAATTATAGTAATAGTTCGTAATTGTAGTGTATTTAAAACCTTTTAAAGGTCAATTAGTCACTTGTAAATGGTATGGAGTCGATAATACCTGTTGAGGAAACCCACCATCTTCCAATTGAGAATTGATGAGCAACTTTGCAGCCCGATGAAGAGGAGTGGGGTCTCTAAACGCCTGTTGAAAGAAACCAAAATGGTTTTTGTTCATGTTCAAACATAAGTAAATTCATTGCTAATTAATGCTCAATTAAGATTTTAATTAGCAATAAACTCTAATACTAACCTGTCCTGAATGAATTAATCCCATCACAGCCCATGCAGTTTGAGTTAATGTGGATCGATTTCCCTCAAGAGGGGTATACACCTGAAAATGATGATGAACGTTATTCAAGATCTATGCTGCAAGCAAATTATTCAAACATCTCATTTTTCATACTATATTATGTTATTATAATATATTAACTTAGAACTTAGGGTTTTAAGAGGTCATACTAATATTATTGCAATTGCAGTCGGAATTATGACATGATATTTAAAACCATGAAGTTCCGCGGTGACCGCAGTATTCTTAATCTGCAATGCTAATTACGATACCTTGTTTGAACAGGAAAGATAGCTCTCACCCCAACCACCATCCTGACATTGCATGTTCAGTAGAAAATCAACACCTCTACGCACTGCTAAGCAATTTCCATAAGTCTTTCCAGCAGCTTTCAGCCCCACTAGTGCAAACCATGTCCCGTAAGTGAAACAAATTGCCCAATTTCCATACCTGAACCAAATGCAAAAGTTCAAATTTACGTACATCCATGGTAAAAATTTGGTTTCATGACTTCGTCTTAGTTTTAATTTATCGAACTGCAACTAAAATTATAGCTGCAATATTAACAATTCGTAGTTACGGTATAACTCCTAATTCATAATTTGAAACTTTCGTTAGATCACTAGTTTTGATTTTGCAGCGTAGCAGGTACCATGAACCATCACGCTTCTGACTCTTTTGGAGATATTGTACAGCATTTTCTATGAACTTGTTAATTTCTTTCCTCCTGTGTTCAGGGTACAGCTTCTTGAACTTGACCAGTGCCTGGATTGAAGATGACGTGCACTCAACGTACCTAATTCAATAACCATGTCAGCAATTGATCAAATGTGAGGCAATCCATGGACTAGACATACTATAGTATGTATTGAAGACCACAGGTATAAAGACTTACTCGTGCTCTACAACAACATTCTCGATGAACTCTATGGGATTGAACATCTACACAAGCCACAAATGATTAATGACAAAAAAATGAAATAACACAACAAAAGAGAGGAAATAGGTTTTCCTGAGACTAACCTCCAACCATTTCGGACCTCGTACGTCCTCCCAAGCTGTTACACCACCATTTTTACTCTGATTTTTTTTTAATACAAATTAGGAAGAGTATAGTGAAGCTCTATCGTTGATATACCAACAGATTCAGAAACGTATACTGATAATGGAAATCACCAACTTACCTGCATGGAGAGTATTACATTGACTGCTTCATGTAACCTATCGAGCTCCATTTTCTCAACACCCAATTGTGGAGAAAATATAGTAGCAAATAGAACACACTGCAAAACATGACAGAATATGCATGGAGAGTGATTAGTAAGGCTATGCCTCAGTTGATCATCTTAATTAAGTTTAATCAACTTAATTACCTTCAATGCTTCTGCAGTGCAATCAGAAACTTGCCAACCATGATCTCTATCAGAAAAAGTCCATGAGCCTTTAGAAATGTGTCGATACATGCTTTTGAAGTCACCAGAAGGGTTTTCCAAGACCTTTAACATTCATGTGAAACCTAAATGAGTAAATCATACAAAAAACTTATGC
Organism: Erythroxylum echinodendron; assembly: GCA_027575705.1. Classification (NCBI taxonomy): domain Eukaryota; kingdom Viridiplantae; phylum Streptophyta; class Magnoliopsida; order Malpighiales; family Erythroxylaceae; genus Erythroxylum; species Erythroxylum echinodendron. The sequence goes on from JANZXR010000003.1 coordinate 773,998, forward strand.
CAACGTCCAAAAAAAAAAAAAAGAGTTAGTTTTGCAACCTGAGAATTCCTTATAAAATCATATGCTTTTCTTAGTGTTGGCTTCAGTTCATCACCGGGGTCACTTTCAAGCAAAGCTTGAAAGCCAAAAGTAGCATCCCAGAGTTGACTACCAATACTCTGCAGGTAAAATGTGAAATGTTGCATCAAAACTTTAACTACGACTTCTGCAATAGTAAATGTTTATATATATATATATAGTCTAACCTGAACTTTCATTCCATCTTCTTCAAGCCATAAATAATCTGGAACTCTAACAAGGTGTTTCTGGAAGGAATCACCATTAGGATCTTCAACCCAACAGGCGAGCATGCACAATGTCTGCAATTACATTGCCATATAAATAAATACTTATCAAGTTAGTAAATTGTGGATTGTTGGATATGCTATGGCTACAAGCTATTGTGGCTGCAATTACAGGCATTAAAAGCACAATTATCACAAATTCCCAACTGGTATGACAACCTGCAATTTAAAACTTCCATACTTACTAATAAGAGTTATATTATCCAATTTTATATTTAAATATATACATACATATTATAAAAAAATTAATAATCTTATTCATCACCTTTTCAACACATCCAATGCAAATGTATCGACTGTTTTCATCTTCATAATGGATATGCTTCATCGTTAATTCAAGAGCCTTCTCTCTAACTAATTTGTTAAGTGGCCAACGAGTGAGTAAAGGTTCTGAGAGTACATATAGACCATCCCAGATGAAGTCTTGAAAACTTGAATGGGGATAATAGACATCATCCTGAAAAAAGAAAAACAAACACATAATATTAATTATTTGATTATGAGTATGATGATAGCAGAATAATATGAATGGCGTATATGGATAGCTTCTTTGAAGATGAATTTAGAGAAACTAGTTAAGAACCTTTGCACATAAATAGCGAGCTTCTTTCCAGTTAATGGTTTCATATGGTTGAGTGAAGATTTCTTCTCTCAATTGCAGAATGAGAGGTGTAATCGGGCCTACAAACCTCTTACCATATAAGTATGACATAGGCAAGTATATCAGTCGACTGTAACACCAAAGAATGCCTGCACGAACAAAAATAAGAATAAGATGTTAAATTATGGATCGCGAGTTATATTGCGGATGCGTGTTATTTTTATTATATGATCCAGTAGAATTACAGATAATTAGACATAATTATAGCAGATTAATATAACGAAATGGACTGTGTAATTTATAATTTTCCCTCCTATGATCCAAGCATGATTTCAAAAGAAATTTTGAGCTTAAAACTAAGTCTAAGCTTTTGATCAGGCATGAATACTCGAGTTTGAACCCGACCTATAGTCAGAATATACGAGCCTCGAGTTTGAGTTCAAACATGTCTTAATCAATTGAATTTGGAGTGAGTCGATAAAAGTTCTCCCAATTTTTTATATTTAGTTAGAGTTAAAAATAATTGTCAAATTCGGACTCAAGATGAGGTCTATCACTCTTGATTACTTAAATCTGAATTTAACTTTGATCAAACTTGGTTTGATTCATTAACTTCAAATTGAATTAAATTAAGTCTAATCAAATTTTCTGTTATTATTATTTACTCATAATTCTATTTGTTAAATCACTAACCTGAATTCATAGGAAAGTTAGGCAAAATCTGAGCCTCTGGTATCAGTGGAATGCATCCAAACCAATCAAAGAGACCCAATATCTGAAAAACCAAAATATAACCAAACAGAATATAAAAATATGTGATTATAAAACCTTGTTTATATGTAAATTTAACACTATTTACCGCTAGCCAAATTTTTCCCCAAGATAGTGTGTATGTTGCTCCTCCATGGTCAAGAATCCACTTCCTAGCTCTTGCACAGTCAGTATCATCCACTCCTTCTCCAAACATACGCAAGCTAATGTAATTGAAGACTGTACAAAACATGTTGCTGGGACTCTCTAGGTGCAGTCCCCACCCACCATCTTCATTCTGCAACATAACTTCATCTAATCAATAGACTTCATTACATACTTTGTCCTTCTAAGTTGGACCATCCTTTTAGATTGACCCCATAATTTTTTACATCCAAAGTTTTAAATTAAAGATTGCGGTGTACGGGAATTACAACAAATTCCAATCAGCAATTTGGAACTTTTTGGGATATAAATACCTACCTGATGATTGTAGGTGTAACGTAAGATTTCTTTACGGTGCTCGTCGGGGAAAAGAACGTTGAGGTGTCCAGTTATGTAGGCAGTGAAGGCCTACAATTGACCACACATTTTGTGTAATTAAGCCAAGGATTAGTATAATATATATCGAAAAATTCAGATTAACAAAAAAACTAAAGTTTAGTATGATAACTGGGTTAGAATATGCTTATCTCTGTCCAATCGAGTTCGAACTCGAATTGGAATCTATCAATTTTTTTTAATTTGAACTTGAACTTTAAAAAAAACTGTGTGGACGATCCTATTTATTATAATTTAAACTTAAGACCTCTTTATGATATAACACTTAGATGTTGTATTAAGAAATTGTGCAACCCAAAAACTAGAGAAATATGTGACATTAATTTTTTATTATTTGTTAGAATCCGCTTATGATCAACATAAACACATATGCTTTAAAAATTAAATTAAAAATTAAACTGATAAAATAAGAAATTTTAAATTTAAAAGTTAAACAAGTTTTAAATCTTTATAAAATAGATATATAATAAATATCAAACAAAATTAAAAAATTTGAAACATAATTAAACAAAGTAATTATTCTTAATTAAAGAAGTTAAAATTTAACTGTAAAAAAAGAATAGTAAATAAAAATTAATTAGTTTATTTTAATTTAAATATACCTATTAATTATAAAAATCAGTCGATTAATTAATAAATTAATTAATTTTAATAAAAGTATTATTAAATTAAATCAAATCAAAAAAATTTAAAATTTTAATTTAATGGATTGAACTGGCTTTTCAATCATTGATACAGACACATGTAACTACCACCGTGATGAATAACATTATCAAGTTTCGTCTTTACTTACAAAGAGGGGAAAGTAAAACATTACGCCTGAGTTTTCAGATGGCCAATGCCCATCGCCACCCTGCAATGCTGACAGGAAACTTGCAGCTCTTCTTACTGCAGCTGTGACCTTCTCATACGTTACCTTCTCTCCATCGCCAATTTTCACTTGGGGTATTGTTTGTTTGAAGTTTTTATCCCTGAATACCTGTAGCTCGCAACAAATAGAGTATCTTAAGCTCAACTACACTACAAACCTCAAAAGCTGATTATCGATGAAACTATTAACCAGGAATGTGCATATGAAATATATATTACCTGGAATTGCCAAAGAAAAGCGGAGCTGCCCTTGACCTTAAACCTGTTTTCTTGGAAGTTTTTGCGAGCTTTTTCTACCTCAGCGCGCTCTTCAGGTGTGCCAGCATTTGGATCAAACTCCCATATTTGTCTACCAACATAGCTGTTTGTGGAGAATAAGTAAGGGTTATTGCCACCTTCACCAATCCTCAGCCTCCACATATCTATCTGTCGTCCTTACTTGACCGCTTGATTACACTAAAACTTTTAATTAGCTACACACAGAACAAATTTGAAGTAGTCCTTCCAAGTGAAAGGTGGAGTTCAGGAAACAAAGAAGTGTTTAGCTGTCTCAGCATTCAAAGGAGAGGTTGAACACTGAAAACTGCTTTAATGATTGGGAAGAAAGTGAACGCGTGTCTATGTCCTTATGCGTCAGATGAGAAGGTGGACAAGACATGCATCCCATTTGTAATCAGCTACGAAGTCGGTCAAGCCAGCCATCCAGCCAGCCATCCAGCAAGGTAATTGCCAGTAATAACAGCTTAGGAATATAGATACTATCGTGCACGATCTCAACTTGGATTCCTCAAAGTTATCACATTATTTTTTAATTCAGTTCTTATATTTTAGATCATTATTGTTGATCTTTTTTGGTGTGAAATGAGGAGTGAATGATGTAATCCTAATTTCACTGAGGCCAAATATGCACCAGTTGATTTTCAAATTTATTTTTTCTCTGTAGCAATAATAAAATGTTTATATAAATAATTGCCATACAAGAGCTTGTGATTCATGCATGATCGCAAGAACAAATATTCCTTCTCAAAGTAGAAAGCTAAAGTACAAAGAGATCAGGTGGGTTAATTCTAAACCAACAACCGGTGATATGTGCATATAACTTAACAAAATGTTAATCTCGCACGTATTCTTGAAATAAATTCTTTTTTATTACAACACGAGCCTTTAATCTCTTGAATGGTGGCTCCACCGATTAAATCATCTTATAGCACTGTTAATAGCAAGTCCATATGAAACCTAGTTGTCTAACTCCTTAAGATTATGTTTCTGTTAAGATCTTGTAGATCTCGTATCTCATATTTTTATGCCAACATGGTTGATTGATGCCCCGTGGGAAACGGGTCAAAAGACCGTGCTTGGTACTAGCACTCGAGAGCACGTCTCCACGACATCTTACAATGGAAATCATTGTGAGAATTAAGAAAACAAGCAATGGTCGCCATTACTGAATTCTACGAATTTCTCTTTCTCCTTGGAAACCTCCGATGGAAATGCATGCATTAATTCACTTGTGCGAATTCCACTTAAGTAGGGCATTGTAGCTTTTTCTTTATTTTAAAAGAGTTCTTATCGATCATGTTAGAATCTCTAAGATATTGAACTTATGGGAGTCCGAGTCTGTTCATGAGTAGACCAGAAATTTCGGGTGTCGTAACCTGAGTAGGATGTCCCTTGAAGAATCACAGAAAAATTACCGCCGATATGGAACATGGACTGGTGCTAGACTCGTACGGGTTAGAGAGGATTGAGAAGTCAAAGTGATAATAACACCAAATCAATAGTGTATTAGACATTAAACTTGTGGTACAAAATTTGTGAATGGAGCAAAAATATAATTTCACTTACATGTAATCTTACACTATAAATACTTAATTAGAGTTTTATATTGGGTGGAATAATGTGCACGTGACTTTGTATTATTTTCGTACAATAATAAAAACTATATTTCTATACTTTTTGATGTAAGTCACATTGATTAAATCATGTAAATTTTATAATTTTATTTCGTTTTTTTTCTTTTCATATCTCTAGTTTGTGTGATACAAATCTATATAATTTAACTGTTTTTAAAAATACTTGCATAGTGGGTAACTACTCAATCAATCCATTGTTTTAAAGTTAGTATAAAGTCCTATAAAGATGTAATTCATAATGAATTATAATTATTGGCTAGTTGATGCATGATAATTAAAAGTAGACTTCAAATCAATATTATGAATATCATGCTAATATTGGCACTAGATTTGGTTCTACTATGATATTGTACCGATATCTGTTAATATAGGGTATTATTTTGAGTAATTTTTTAAAATTATAAAATAGTTTTTGAAAATTTTTAAAATGTCAAAATAATCTAGAATATATTGTACTATATAATTTATAATTTTACATTAATTCTCTTTCCAAAAATCATATATAACAATAGAAATTTGAAATAAAATATTATATTTATTTCTATTAATATTATTTTTTATATATTTCACTTATAAATAATAATCATAATTAATATGAAAAAAATCATTTGATCATCATAAAAAATAAATTAAGAATAATACAAAGTACTTTAAATATTAAAATTTCATCATATAATAAATAATAATTACATCAAAACATCAAATAAAAAATAAAGATCTATGACTCTCTAAGTATCACAACAAGAGTTTGTGCTGAGGAAGCAATCAATTAAAAGTGAAACTTGAAACAAAAATATTTACAGTTATATTTATATTACATATATAGAATTTAACTTATATATCTAATATAAGTGAAACTAAAAGAGGGGAAGAAATGAAAACTTGAAATTTCATTTAATCAAATATTCGCTCAAATCGCGTTGACATCAATTATTATTTGTTATAAAATCTTCATCATTGAACGGAATCTCATCTCATCATCAGTATCATTTAAATTTATTGCATCAAATGATATGTCAATATTTTTCCATCTAAGAATACCTTTTAAGTCTCTCCCATCTATTAAATTCAGTTCCTTAGAAACTCAATTTGCTAAAAGATTGATATGATTAAGACAAATTGAATCTACAGAACTACTTATTTTATTAAGAGTCCTAGTAAACACATAAAATTAAATTATTAAGAAATTATATTCAACTTAATGATAATAGTAGCATACCTTTTTTGAAGCTTTAAGTTGTATCGAACAAAGACTAAATTGTTCAATCTTTTGTGTTCCAATCTATTGCTTTTTATGGAATGAATTAATTCAAATATGTTCTAATTCCTTTTACACCATTTTGCACTCACACATTAAATCATAATTTGAATTACAAAAATTTGCAATTCTGGAACATCACTTTCAAATTAGTTCCATTGATCAACTATAAGATGATAAAGTAATATTATAAAAAATAAAGTGATGATTAATTTTTAATAAGTATAAAAAATATAACTGGAGTATTCTTAACAAATAGCAATGAGCATCCTAAAATTATCATAAACATCCTTATAATGCTTTATTTGTGAGCTTATGAGATCTTACATAATATTATGAAGCAACAATTGTTGTAATAGTTAATAACATTTTCTAATTAATTTCACCCTTTTTTGTAAAACTTAGTCTAAAATAGACAGTAAGATTTAAAAAAGCCTCAGCTACAAAGAACAAAGAGTAAATTTACCTTTGTCATCTCTCAATACTGATTTCAAGATAAAGTGTGTATAAAGAAAACCTATTTTTAATTTTAGTTTTAATTATTTCCTTCGCCCTCTCTATGACATCATGAAAGTGACATATTGTTGTTCTCAACACCTGTCAGTAAGAAGAATCACCTTCACTAAGGGCTTACAAACTCAAATGACAAATTAAAATTGTAACCAAAATTTATGATCTTTAAGTATTAATTATAGATTCTTCCAGTTCAACATTAGACCTACTATGCTGAGATATAACTCATTTATTACTTGTAAATATTTGTCTAATTAACTCTTTCTTCATTAGAACCAAATACCGAAGTGAAACGAAATTAGTTGAAAATATTGTAATAGCAGGATGACTAAAATTCCTACCATTGGTGAAATTCTTTCTCATTAAATTCAAAACTCACACAAAATTGAAAATGAACATGGTCACTTTTTTAACGTTTTGCATAATTTCATTAATGATAGGAGAATATCTAGCATATCCTATATTTCTAACATCTGGTCAATACAATATATAGTACAAGAAGTTCAATAAAAAGAATTATACCTGCTTTACAATCTTCTTCCAACTATTTTGCAAGCAGAATCATTATCAGTAACGAACTGAACAATATTTTCTAATCCAACTTCAATCACAACTTCATCAAATATCTGAAACAGAGTATTATCATTTTTAACAAGGCTAAATGCATCAATAGATTTAAAAAAGCATTGTCTCCTTTACATAATAAACTAAAAAATTGATAATAGACTTTTGTCTTCTATTTATCCAACCATAATATATGATTGAATACTCAAAAGCAACTTAAGTCATTCTTCTTTCAATCAAATAACTATTTTTATATCATAAATAGAGCCACTTAGAAGTTTACATATATAGTTGTCAATTGAAGGAGCTCTGTATCCTGGATCATAAGAGGTAGTAGCATTTATCATAGGTTGATAATAATAAAACTAGGCATTATTAATATTAAACTTGAATCATATCACCATCTAGTTGTTGCAATATTCACGTTATGAGTCACTTCTTATATTGTAAGGCACTCGGGATTAAAGACTGAGTTTTAGGAGTTGTTCGTGGCGTAAAAAAAAGTTATACACTTGTCTTTTTCTTTTCCTCAAATCAGATGCAACATTCCCTTCTTGTTGGGTAGGAATACCACGTTCAACATCTTCATTATTATTTTGAGCACCACAAAAAGAACTTCTATTACCAATTTCATAGGTCAATCTTTGCTTTCTAGCTTTCTCATATTGATACTCTTTAAGTACAGTCTTCATTTTTTATTTCACATCATGGCTCAGTTTCTTATAAAACTTCACATCACCTTTGATGCTAGCTAAATGCTTCTTTAATTTACTGAGTCCCCCACCTTTCAAATGTTTGTTGCAATACACACAAATGGTATGATTATTCTTTTCAAGAATTAAACTAACATGACCCTAAGCTAAATTATCAAATCTCTATAAACTTGAGGTGACTGAATTATCACAAGTATTTAAACTTTCCTCCATTTATCTGTAAATTAATAAATAAATGTAAGTAATTAAGTGAATTATCAAATTATGACAACTCAAACATGTATCATATATTTATCTATGACATCATTTAAAATACAACATACAACTAAGAGTTATAGGTACATACAATAAACATAAACCTCTTGTTTAATGTATATATGTTAGTATACATTAATAATAAATAATTTTCGATACAACATTATCACCAAATATCTTAATTTAAGTGAATAAAATATTATGTGATAACTAAGTTTTAATGTCAAAATTTTCTATTTTATAAGGGATTTTAACTCGAAGATCTTCCAACTTTATAAACTCTCATGACATAAATTAAGTACACTAGATATTCAAATAAAATCAATAATTAAAAGAATGACAAAAAATATTCTAATAAATTAAAAAATAGCTAAATTAAGTGAAATAAAAAAACTAAATTAATTGTCGACCATAAGGTTTTATATTTACATTTAAGATTTCGCAAAAAATGAAATTTACAATACATAATTACACACTCAATACAGAATTCTAGCATTTCACAAATAATCTCAATATATTTTTTATTATCAATTGACCAAAATAATTTAAGAATCAATAATTAATTGTATGTGTAGTATATAATTTTTATTTAAGAATACATAATACATATAAGAGATTATATTCTTGATCCATAATTTTATACAAACTATTGATTCCTGAATCCTAATTATACATTTACATTAATCTACTTACACAACAACAAAAAACACCCAATAAAATCATTTACACAATTATACTTGCACAATTACAACATAATTACACACACAATATCAATGACACAAGACTACATAATTCATTCGTCACACTATTCAATTCACACTTCACACTTATACAATTTACACTTTAGTAGAATTAATATTTCAATTTTCACATGATTTCAGTAACTACATTACATTCACACAACACGATTACGATTTACACAGCACAATTATTTTACATGATTTTGGTATTTCATTCACACAACACTATTACAATTTGCACAACATAATTATCAATTTATTATTGAAGTTATTACATAGCAACAATCACAAAAAATCAATCAAGCACAAGCTGCACAACACAGAGTCGAGACTCGGGACATGGGACTCCGAACTTGAGGCACTCGGTGGATGGCATGAGCTGGTGGGGCATTGGGGCAGGAGCTATGGGACAGATTTGGAGGCGACGGGTCACGGAGCAGATATGGAATGGAGAGTGGAGAAGCATCAATGTGCGACAACAGAGAAGAGGAGAGGCAGGGCTGCAGGAGACGACACAGTGTACGACAACTACAACAGAGGAAAGGAGACGCGGCCGATGGGAGATCTAGATTCTAGAAGCGGGGGTGTGGGGCAGGTCGACGGAGAGGAGATGAGTTGACCACAGTGTTGCGGAGTGTGAGCCTAGGAGAGTCTAAACGAGGGAACAACCCTAATATGATTTTTTTAATGTCAGCCCCCAATTTTCAATTCTACAATTTACCAATCTAAATCTAATTCCTCAGATAACGGTTGGGACCAAACGAAGATCGGTATAGTACCAATAATTACCGTATTAAATTCTGGCTGGTACATCATGGTACCAAAATTGAAAATCCTACTTCAAATCAGAGAAAACAAGAAAAAGAAAAAGAAAAAGAAAAAAAAGAAAAAGAAAATACTATCTTCTTGATTCTTGTGTCTTATAACTCCATTTTTTTATATGAGCCCCCAACAGGGCATATGGGTCTCTCTTCGTGTTCACGTGGACAAATTAATTATAGTCAATACATGAAATTGTTCTTTCCCCATTCTCTAATTCGCTTTCGTATATAAGCTGAAACAAATCTATATATTAAAGTTAGAAGCCCTTTAACATGCATGTTCAAGTAAACAAGATCAAATTCTAAACATAAACAAGTACAGACTAATGGGGTTGCAACAATTATCAATTATTAAGTAACCTTAAAAATTGAAATTCTTTTAAAATTTGAAGTCAGCCAAGAGTTACTATACAACCGTTAGTAAAATGCTAGCAATTGCAGTAATTATATAGGAACTCCGTGTTTAAAATAATGATTAAAATTTCAACCGGTTCAACTTTAAAACATTTGAATCATTTAATTTTTCGATTTCAATTTATTTTAATAATTTTTGTTGTTAAAAATTGATTCGTTAATTAATTAACTAATTAATTTTTACAAATTATTACACTTTTATAAATCAAAATAAATTGATTAATTTTTATTTAATAATATCGTTTTTAATTAAACTTCAAATTCTTCCATAGGTGAGTAATTTTTACAACTATAATTCAAATTCTTTAATTTTATTTATTTTTTAGTATATTTTATGACAGTTTAATATTAATTGAACTTTTTAAATCTTAAACTTCTTGTATTACTGATTTAACTTCTAATATGATTTTTAAAACATTGATTCAAACATAATTATTTGTATAACTCTTATATTTTGTTTTTCTCTAGATCTCCTGAATCTCATATCTCATATTTTTATGTCAAATCATTCATTGGCATTTATGCTATCACTTAAGAGTAGGTCTCCAGTGCATATGCCATTTTAATAATTGAGTATATTATTTGTTATTTTTTATAATGCGTAGAAGGAAAAAATTAAAATGGCAAAAAAAATAATTTAAAAATCAACTGGTGCATAGTTAGCTTCCTTGTAAATTACTTCCCATTTCACACGAAAAAAAGATTGACAATAATGACTAGGGATGGCAACTTTTGGTTCATAAATTTAAATTTAGTTGTTTTTAATGAGCCAATTTATGAACTAGACTTATACCCAAATAAACTTGATGTTTAATTATTCTAAACAAAACAAAAGCGTTTTATATAAAAAAAATTGGGTCTCATATAAATTTAAGTCTAAATAATTCAAATCCTAATTTAATTAAAAAATAAATATTCTACATTTTTAATTTTAAAAAATTATTTTAAAAAATTTGGCGAGGATGATCATCCCTAATAATGACCTAAAATTCAATATCTGACTAAAAAAAACAAGAAGAAGAAATTGAGCACTTCGAGGAACCCAATCTTTATTACTGAGCTATTGCTATTACATGTATTCACTTTCTTCCAATCATTAAAGCTGTTTTCAGCGCTCAATCTCTCTTTCGAATGCTTAGACAGCTAAACAGTTCTCGATTTCTTGAATTCCACCTTTCACTTAGGACTGCTCCAAATTTCTCCTGAGTGTAGTTGAAAGTTTTAGTATACTCAAGCGGTCAAGTAAGGAAGAAAGATATGTGGAGGCTAAGGATTGGTGAAGGTGGCGATAACCCTTATTTATTCTCCACAAACAACTATGTTGGCAGACAGATATGGGAGTTTGATCCAGATGCTGGTACTCCTGAAGAGCGAGCTGAGGTAGAAGAAGCTCGCAAAATTTTTCATGAAAACAGGTTCAATGTCAAGGCCAGCTCCGCCCTTCCTTGGAAATTCCAGGTATATATATAAACATAATCACGTTGTTTAATAGTTTCTTCCATAATCACCTTTTTAAGGTTTTGTACAGATTTTTAGGGAGAAAAACTTCAAACAAACAATACCCCAAGTGAAAACTGGCGACGGAGAAGGGGGAACGTACGAGAAGGTCACAGCTACAGTAAGAAGAGCTGCAAGTTTCCTGTCAGCTTTGCAGGGAGACGACGGGCATTGGCCATCTGAAAACTCAGGCATATTGTTTTTCTTCCCGATCTTTGTAAGTAAAAACAAAGCAATGTTGTCAACGCATGATGATTTGTACAAATATGTTTATCTTAAGAAGAAGCATTCGAATTCTGATGAAGAATGTTCTTAATTTCATAAAAGTTAAAATAATACATAATATCAGTTAAAACATTTAGGTTGAATAATTTCTTAGTATGTCATTGAAAGGTCTCAAGTTCAATTTTTACCATCTTTACTTATGATGAATTTATTACATGTTGCATTTATTGTTGAATTTATTATATTATGCATTTGTCTAAATCTCATCACCCTCATTTATAGTGAGTTTATGATATAACTTATTGATGAGTTTATAACATAACGTATTTATTGAAACTTGCGCTTCAGGGAAGCATATTTAAATAATATATTATTTATTTTTAAAACTTTTGGACCACTAGATCTAATGGTATGCTTACTTTGGCATGCGCAATTAGGAAGTAATTACAATAATCCCGTCAAGCATCAAGCTTATATTGTTTACTATTTTTACGTGTTCAGTAGGTTGAGATATTGCACTAATCCTTGGCTTAAGTTAATTACACAAAACATGGGTTCAATTGTAGGCGTTCACTGCCTACATAACCGGACATCTCAGTGTTCTTTTCCCGACCGAGCACCGTAAAGAAATCTTACGCTACGCCTATAATCATCAGGTATGTATGTATATAAGAGCTAGAAATACGAGACTCTTTTGTAGTTTAAATAATTTTAAAGTAGTTTCAATTTTTTAATTTTTAATATTTTGAAAAACTTCTTATCCAAAAATTATGTTTTAAAAAAATAGCTAAACATACGTAACATTGAACATCACATGTGAATCAATCAAATTTTAATAATGACTTAATGATTCAATTCAATTATTTAATGTTAATTCAATTAAATAAATATAATTCAAACTTACGATCAAAGATAATTATAATAAATGTTTAATTTTAGTCAAGCTTAATTAGTTTGCGTTTAAGAGTTAGGTTGGATTTTCATGTTAATAATATTTGATTGATTCACATGAGATATTCATACTGTAAGTATTTTATTGCACTTTAACATAAATTTAAATGAAGAATTTTTAAAAAATTTAAAAAACTACAAAAGAATTTTGAGAATTTTAACGGTAAATTTTTTAATTAATTAAATCATAGAAGAACATTGAATCATTAAGTATTAAAATATTAAATTGAGAATTACAATTTGTTGTAATTATTTGTATGCGTCACTTGATCGATATAATTTAAAACTTTGGATGTAGCTGACTGTGGGATTAATCTAACATGAGGGTCCAATTTCGAAGGGCCAAGTATGTAATGCAGTCTCTTGATTAGATAAGAGTTATGTTGTAGAATGAAGATGGTGGGTGGGGATTGCACCTAGAGAGTCCCAGCAACATGTTTTGTACAGTCTTCAATTACATTAGCTTGCGTATGTTTGGAGAAGGAATGGATGATACTGACTGTGCAAGAGCTAGGAAGTGGATTGTTGACCATGGAGGAGCTGCATATATACTATCTTGGGGAAAGATTTGGCTAGCGGTATATATATAATTAAATTTCTACCAGGAAACTGTTAGAATTAGCTATAAATAAGATCTTATAATCACAGATTTTACATTTTGTTTGCTTTTCTTTTGTTTTTCAGATATTGGGTCTCTTTGATTGGTCTGGATGCATTCCACTTATACCAGAGGCTCAGATTTTGCCTACCTTTCCCATGAATATAGGTTAGCAATTTACCAAATGGAAGATTGTCAAATATTTTAAGGAAATTTCGAGGAAATAAGCCAAAATTACCATTTTATATGATGAAAAAGCCGCGAATCAATAGTGTTCTTGAGAAAAGTTTTAATCATATCTATATTATTAATTCTACTTGCATGATCTGTAATTATCGTAATAACATGTAATTGCAATATCAATCACATGAGATATTGAATTCAAAACCTGCAGGCAATTTTTGGTGTTACAGTCGACTGATATACATGCCAATGTCATACTTATATGGTAAGAGGTTTGTTGGCCCTATCACACCTCTCATTCTGCAGCTGAGGGAAGAAATCTTCACTCAACCATATGAAACCATTAACTGGAAAGCAGCCCGCCGTTTATGTGCAAAGGTCATTAACTAGTTTATCTAAATTTATATTCAAAGAAGCTATCTATATATACTATTTATATTGTACTCATAATATGATAATTAATATTACAAGTGTGTTTGCTTTTCTTTTTTTCAGGAGGATGTCTATTATAGCCATTCAAGGCTTCAAGACTTCATCTGGGATGGTCTCTATGTACTCTTAGAACCTTTACTGACTCATTGGCCGCTTAACAAATTGGTTAGAGAGAAGGCTCTTGAAGTAACGATGAAGCACATCCATTATGAAGATGAAAATAGTCGATATATTTGCATTGGATGTGTTGAAAAGGTAATGAATAAGATTAGTAAAATTGGACAATAGAACTCTTATTAGTAAGTATCAAAGTTTTAAATTACGAATTGTAATAGCAGTTTCTGTCCTCACCATCATCGGTATTTATCATAATTGCTCTTTTAACACTAGTTGCAACTACAATCCGCAATTTAACAACTTGATAAATACTATTTGTATGGAAATATAATTGCAGACATTGTGCATGCTTACCTGTTGGGTTGAAGATCCTAACGGTGATTCCTTCAAGAAACACCTTGCTAGAGTTCCAGATTATTTATGGCTTGAAGAAGATGGAATGAAAGTTCAGGTTAGACTATATATATACATATAACATTTACAATTGTAGAATAAGGGTTCGATGCAACATTTCACATGCAGAGTATTGGTAGTCAACTCTGGGATGCCACTTTTGGCTTTCAAGCTTTGCTTGAAAGTGACCTCGGTGATGAACTGAAGCCAACACTAAGAAAAGCATATGATTTTATAAGGAATTCTCAGGTTCCATAAACAAGTTTTTTTTTAACTTTTGATGTAGGCATAAGTTTTTTGTATGATGTACTCATTTGGTTTTCACATGAATGTTAAAGGTCTTGGATAATCCTTCCGGTGACTTCAAAAGTATGTATCGACACATTTCTAAAGGTTCGTGGACTTTTTCTGATAGAGATCAAGGTTGGCAAGTTTCTGATTGCACCGCAGAAGCATTGAAGGTAATTGAGTTCATTGAATTTAATTAAGATGATCGGTTGAAGCAAAGCCATTGATAATAACTCTCCACGACTATTGTTTCGTGTTTCTCAGTGCGTTCTATTAGCTACTATGTTGTCTCCACAACTGGGTGCTGAGAAAATGGAGCTTCAAAGGTTACATGATGCTGTCAATGTAATACTCTCCATGCAGGTAAGTTGATGACTTGGATTATCAGAATATGTTTCTCAATCCGTTCTTTACTACCAGTAGAGGTGCACAGTTAATTCTAGAGCTTCACTACTCTTTGTAATTTGAGTAAAAGAAAATTACAGGCTAAAAATGGTGGGGTAACAGCTTGGGAGGACGTACGAGGTCCGAAATGGATGGAGGTTAGTCTCAGGAACACCTTTCTCAACACATTCCAACTTCTTTTTTTCATCATTTCTTCTCTGTGTAGATGTTCAATCCCATAGAGTTCGCAGAGAATGTTGTTGTTGAGCACGAGTAAGTCTTTAGACCTCTGGCCTATAATATCACTCACTAGCAGTCATTTGATAGTTGACATGATTATTGAATTAGGTACCTTGAGTGCACATCATCTTCAATCCAGGCATTGATCATGTTTAAGAATCTGTACCCTGAACACAGGAAGAAAGAAATCAACAAGTTCATAGAACATGCTATACAATATCTGGAAAAAATTCAGAAGCCAGATGGTTCATGGTACGTGCTCCTCTGCCAAAAACAAAATTAGTCTGGTGGAACAAAGTTTTTGAATTCTGAATTGTGAGTTATGTTACTTACCTGTGTAATTACGATAAATTGCCATATCAACATTGTAGCTGCAATTTCAGTTCAGTATGTAATCTAAAACCTAGAAGGAACCATCATTTTTTAGCATGGATATACAAAGTTTAACTTTGGCATTTTGTACAGGAATGGAAATTGGGGAATTTGTTTCACTTATGGGGCATGGTTTGCACTTGTGGGGCTGACAGCTGCTGGAAAGACTTATACAAATTGCTTGGCAGTAAGGAAAGGCGTTGATTTTCTACTGCAAATGCAATGTGAGGATGGTGGTTGGGGTGAGAGCTACCTTTCCTGTTCAAACAAGGTAAATTGTACAGTTACAATGAATCGGGTTGAGTCCGAGTCTAATTCGTCTACACATTTCACTTAATTCTCTGTCAAATTTTAAGACAAAACGGCGCCGTTTCATTCTTAGACAGAGTAAGACAGGATAAAGTTGGACAGAGGATCTGAACTCCTTATGGCTAGGCCTAGAAAGTCTGAACTCCGATTAAGTTTTAATTTCAACAAAATCATATTGTTTACAATCCAAATATCAGTCAAATTTGATTTTTTTTGTTGACTTTGAGATAAGATCATACTATTTCACTTTTCCTAATTAATATGGTGTGTAACAGAAGAATATAGAGTGACTTGAAGAAATGTGAAGTATAAAATAGAGATCTTAAATGATATAATTCATTACTTTCAGGTTTATACCCCTCTTGAAGGAAATCGATCCACATTAACTCAAACTGCATGGGCTATGATGGGATTAATTCATTCAGGACAGGTTTGATCATTATTTCATTCAGTTCATTACTTCTTTGAACATGTGCAAAACCATTTTGGTCCCTTTAACAGGCGTTTAGAGATTCCACTCCTCTTCATCGAGCTGCAAAGTTGCTCATCAATTCTCAAATGGAAGATGGTGGTTTTCCTCAACAGGTATCAACTGCATATTTTTTACAAGACACCAACTTTGTTTACTGTTCTAATAAAATGTAAAGACTGAAGGTAAATTTTGTATTTAAATGTCTCCACTAAAATTAAATCAGACTTTAATGTTTGACAATATAAAAAAGAAAACAATTCTTAAAATATTGTCAGGATCTTATTCATTTTGTTGATTAGCCTTTTTTAAATTTAAACATCTATATTAGTCACATAAGTGCTTAACATGGACGCTAGCTGATCTGTTGACATGGGCAAATTTTTTGAACTTAAGGATCTAGATTAATTACGGTAGGTGATTGACATGAACGTTGTACCTAAAGCACAAAGTAAGCCTATTTATATATGTGAGATAATCTAAAATTCAATTAAATCAGATTTGATCTATTAACTTTAAAGTATATCAAGTCAGAGTAATTTGAATTATGATATTTCTACTCTCTCTAATGACATATACATTCTGCTTTTTTTCCTATTTAATTCAACAAAATTTTGATTCTTTTATATATAAAAAAGGTATCATCTCCTTGTTTAAAGGTAAAAGATATATTTTAATCTTTAAATTTTTTATTAAAACTTAAGTTTGATTCATATATTTTACTTAATGGTGTTTAAAAGTTATTAAAATTGACCTTCAAATTATTAAATCTAATTAAGATTTTGATAACCAAAATTTAGGTGATCCTCGTATTAAATCATACTAACGCGTAAGTTTAGGGAATTAAACTTATGGAAATTATGATTAGACTTAGAGATTCATTTGCTTTAATTATCATTAATTTGTTGTTTCTGGCAGGAACTTATGGGAACTTTTCATTCTAATTGCATGCTACACTTTGGCATGTATAAAAATGTCTTCCCTTTATGGGCTCTGGCAGAATACCGCAAGCTTGTTCCATGTCCATCCACTAGCTAAAGTATGAGAGTCTAAGTCAATCTTAGCATTAAACTTGCAGATGGACACTCCACAAATGCGCAGTGATATAGTGCCCACTTAATTTAATTTTAGTAGTATTTATGCTTATTTTAATTGTAGGAGTATTTTTAAACATGCTATATTATTTTATGTATAAATGAATATTGTGTAATTTAAAATTTTGTAATAAATTTATAAATATTTTAAATTTGAAATCTATACTAAGGAATTAACAAGGTTAAATTTTGTTATATTAAAAATATATAAGTTAAAATATTAGAAATGAATTAGTAAAAATAGTGCGTAAAAATTTGGAATGAAAAATAAAAAAATTTAGAAATTGTATAGTGTATTGTATTTGATATAAACAGGGAAAATATACAAAATAAATACAAATATTATAATGTCTAAGTAAAAAGTAATAAACATATATCATGGGTGTGACCTATTAATTATTATGATTTTTGTTATAAATTATTGAATAGGCATTATTATTATTATAAATTTTGAAATTAATAGGCATTATTATTGTTATTACTAATCACGAAGTACACGTGTACATAATATATTATAATAAACTAATCAATTAATTATAATTTAATTAATGAATTATATAATTATTTTGTTATTATTATTATTATTATTATTATTATTAATCAGGTTGTGAATTGTTAAGTTATAATTTTTGTTACCAATCATTGAATAAATTTTGCGAAGTATATTTACAAATTAAATATACATAATATAATTATAATATACATAATATATTATAATTATATTATAATTAATCAGTAAATAAATTTATTTATTAATCACATAAGAAATTTTTAATCAACTAAAATTTTAACGATATTTAATTTCGTGTGAGAAAAAAGTTAAAATTTATAAATAACAAAACGCACAACGGTGACGAATACGTCATAGTTGTGCATATGTTTGATAAGAGTTACGGAAATAGAGGAAGAGATAAAAAAGAAATAATAAGTTGACGAAATCAAATTTTTTTAATGATATTTAATTTAAACTATAAAAAAGAAAATATAAATTAAATTTTAATTGTAATTATAATATGTTATTATTAATAAATATAAAAATAAAATTACCAAGAAAAAATTGCATAAATCCACAGTCGTGACTTTTGTTTATTTTAATTTTAATTATAGTACTATTAATTTAATAAAAATTTAATTCAATTTTAAATTTAATTATTACTTAAATAAAAAGTTAAATTCAATTTTAAATTTCATTATTACTTTAATAAAAAATTAAATTAAATTATAATTATAATTATGTTATTATTAATTTTATAAAAAACTAAAATAAAAATGGATTAGTGCAAGGGGTGCATTTTTAATTTAATAAAAATAAATTTAATTTTTACTGTAATTAAACATTAAATTAAATTATAATTATGTTATTATTTTAAACCATACATTTTCTAATGCAAGGTCGAGAGAATAACTCACAGTCATAACATTTTCATGCAATTCTTCTTTTTATTTTTATTTTAATTGTTTATTTGTTTTTACTCCCACCAAGAAATTTAGTTCTTTTTATCTTGATGTTAATTATATATATACTTTTATTAAAAAAGTCCCCAATTTTGGCGCTTTGTCGCCACGAAATAAGAACCGACACCTGGGGCCAATAATTTTGGTCCTTATAAAATCATAAAATGCATTGGTAAGGTTGCTTATAAACTCGAACTTCCAGCTTCTACCCAAATTCATCTTGTGTTTCATGTCTCTTTACTTTAAAAGTGTATTGGGCAGCCTGATCAGCAAGTTACACCTTTGAATCTAGTAGATTCTACCTCCTTGATAATTCTGCAACCCATTGCAATTCTTGAGAAAAGGTTGGTGCAACGCTCTACCTATTATGTTGAACAATGGTTGATTCAGTGGGAAGGTTTACTAATGTCAGTTGCGTCCTGGGAAGACAGAGATAATATCCTTAAATCTTTTCCTACCCTGAATCATGAGGACAAGGTTGTTCTTGATGGGGATAGTACTGTTATGAATGATATTCACAAATAGCAAGGGCCCATAATGGTAACAGATTTTAACAAACAGTAAGAGCTTAGAAGAAGCTCAGGGCCAAGGACTCGTTCTACAAGATTTTTGAACTCCTTCAGGATATGGCTCCATTGGCAAACATAAATACATATCCAGATGTTGACTTTCATGAATCAACACAATCAGAAAAGTCTGAATCCAAGTAGCCAACTACTTCGAGATTATCAATTCGTCTATACATAAGCATGTAATCTTTGGTCCCTTGAAGGTACCTCATCACCTTTTTGGCAGCTCTCTAGTGGTCTATACCTTGGTTACTTTGATATCTTCCCAACATTCCAACAAAAAATGCAATGTCAGGTCTTGTACAAACTTGAGCATACATTACGCTTCCTATTGCAGAAGCATATAGAATATTCTTCATTTGTTCTCTTTCAACCTAATTTTTCAGACACTGGTTCAAATTGAACATATCGCTCTTCACAATAGATGCTATACTTGGTGAACAATCTTTCATCCAAAATCTTTCTAAGACCTTACTGATATAAGTTTTTTGGGATAGACCTAAAATGTATTGAGATATGTCCCTATGGGTTTTAATGTCAATGACATAAGATGTCTCACCCACATCCTTCATATCAAAATTCTTAAAAAGGAACTATTTCACCTCATATAGCAAACCTTTGTCATTTGTGGCGAGTAAAATATCATCTACATATAGAACAAGGAAACAAATTTTACTCCCACTAATTTTCAAATATATGTATTGATCCATGATATTTTCTCTAAAACCATATGAAGAGATGATATCATGGAATGACAGAGGGCTTGCTTCAATCCATATATGGATTTCTTAAACTTACCCACCAAATGCTCACCATCACTAAAGGAGAATCCTTCTAGTTGTTTCATGTAAACTTCCTTCATATCAAAATTCTTAGAAAAGAACTGCTTTACTTTATATAGCAAACTTTTTTTATTTGTGGCGAGTAAAATATCATCCACATATAGAGTAAGGAAGTAAATTTTACTCCCACTAACTTTCAAATATATGCATTGATCTATGATATTTTCTACAAAACCATATGAAGAGATGATATCATGTAATTTCAAATACCATTGACAGGAGGCTTGTTTCAATCCATATATGAATTTCTTAAGCTTACACATCAAATGCTCACCATCACTAGAGGAGAATCCTTCCGATTATTTCATATAAACTTCTTCCTCTAGGTCTCCATTTAGGAATGCTATTTTCATATCTATTTGATGTAATTCTAGATCAAAATGGGCAACCAATGTCATAATTACTCATAAGGAATCCTTTTTAAATACAGGAGAAAAGGTCTCTGTGTAATCGATTCCTTTTGTTGAGTAAATCCTTTACCAACAAGTCTAGCTTTATATTTTCAACGTTGCCTAATGATTCCTTTTTTGTCTTAAATATCTATTTATATCCAATGTCCTTTGCACCATTAGGCAAATTGACAAGGGACTTTGTTAGATGCTTTAGAATTCATCTTATCTACCATAGCATTGTATCACAATTGAGATTCATTGCAACTCACGGCTTGTAAAAATATTTCAGGGTCATTTTCGACTCCAATGTTATAGTCAGCTTCTTGTAAATACATAACATAATCACTAGGTATTGCTGATTTCCTTTCTCTAGTTGATCTTTTTAATGTTGTATTAGTTCCCTCCTCAAGAGGAGCTTGAGCAACTTGTTGCTTAACAACCTCTGGTGATTGTTGAACAATCGGATCCACTAGATTGTCATCAGTAGCTTGTGGAACTTCAATGATTGGTTGTTCACCACCCATTTGATTTTAAGGGATGCTATAAGTGATAATCAATCTGTTACTTGAAGTAGGAGTTTGTATTTCACAATGATCCTTCTCAAAAAATAAGTCCCAAAATTGATCACTCCCCCTAATCAAGTTATTCTCAAGAAACTTTGCATTTCTTGATTGCACAAACCTAATACTATAAAATGGACAATAAAATTTGTACCCTTTAGACCTTTCAGCATATCCAATGAAATACACTCTTATAGCCATTAGATCTAGTTTCTTTTCTTGTGGATTATAAACTCTTACTTCAAAGGTAATCCCCAAATGCATATATGTCACAAA
Organism: Erythroxylum echinodendron; assembly: GCA_027575705.1. Taxonomy (NCBI): domain Eukaryota; kingdom Viridiplantae; phylum Streptophyta; class Magnoliopsida; order Malpighiales; family Erythroxylaceae; genus Erythroxylum; species Erythroxylum echinodendron. The sequence goes on from JANZXR010000003.1 coordinate 795,961, forward strand.
CTCGGTTTCCAACTTTTCTATAACTCAAATGGTGTTTTAGAAACAGCCTTAGTTGGAACTTAATTTAATATATACACTGCCATTTTAAGAGCTTCAGTCCATAAATATTTAAGAAGTTTATAGCTACTAAGCATACTTCGCACCATGTCTAATAATGTTCGGTTCCTTCTTTCTGCTAAACCATTTTGGTCCGGAGACCCAAGCATAGTATATTGAGCTATTATCTTATGCTTTTGAAGAAACTTCGCTAATAGATCAGGTGCTTGTCCACTCTTAGTGTATCTACCATAAAATTCTCCACCTCTATCTGATCTCACAGTCTTTATTCACTTACCACATTGTTTCTCTACTTCCGTTTTAAATAATTAAAGGCATCTAATACTTCATTCTTGTTATGAAGCAAATAGAGATACATATATTGTGAGTAATCATCTATAAATGAGATGAAGTATTTCTGACCATAGAAGTCCATTTCTGGACTACAAATGTCTGTATGTATGATCTCTAATATGCCTGGACTCCTCTTATCACCTTTCTCTTTCATGTTGGTCTGCTTTTCCTTTATGCACTCCACATAAACATCAAAATTAGTAAAATCGAGAGTATTAAGTACTCCATCATTCACTAGTTTTTTAATTCTTTCAAGGAAAATATGTCCCAATCTTTGGTACCACAACATAAAGAATTGTTCATTTATAACACATCTTTTAATACCAGCATTACTATAGACATGCATTGTATTGTGAAAAACATTTTCTTGCAAATTAATTCAGAAAAGACCATTAATCATTGTACCATTCCCAACAACATTAGATCTATGATACAAACCAAATGATGTATTTGAAAAGTTAAAGGAATATCCTATAGGAAGTCTTGAAACTGAAATCAAATTTCTTAAGAAACTTAGAATATAAAATGTTCTTTCCAAATTCAAAACAAAACCAAAATTTAAAACTAATTTGCATGTCCCAATAGCTTCCACATGTGAAAGCATCTTGTTGCCTGAATAGATCCATTGTTCATTGCCCACTGGCTTCCTGTGGTTTAGAAAATATGCAAGGTATTGGAAATATGGATTATAAAACCAGAATCTATCCACCAAGTCTTATGAAAAAACATCAACCATATTAGATTCATAACAAACAAGTGAGATTCAAATACCTTTCTTTACAAGCCAAGCCTTAAATTTGGCACAATCCTTCTTTATGTGCCCTTTCTTTTTGCAGAGCGCCACTTAGGATTGAAATCCTTTTTATCTCAGTACGGGCTGGTATTTTATCCTTTCCTTTTTGTTTGGCTTGCCCTCTATTCCTTCCTTCTATAGCCATATATGCACTTTCACCTATTTCCATTACTAGCCTCCCTTCCTCTTGAATACACATGGTCAGAAGTTCATTGATAGATCATTTATCCTTATGTGTGTTGTAAGAGACTTTAAAGGGTCCATATTGAGATGGAAGAGAATTAAGTATGTAATGCACAAGGAAATACTCGGACATCTCAACCTCAAGAGACCTTAGTTGAGTCGCAATGTCCTTCGTTCACATAATGTGCTCATGTACACTTCTAACACTTGTGAGCTTCATTGATGATAACTTAGTCATTAAGGTGCTAACTAGGGCTTTATTTGAAGACTCAAATTGTTCATCAATAGCCTTCAATAGATCCCTAACATGATCACACTCTCCAATAGAACTACAAATAATAGGATGAATTTTGGTCTTTATGTACATCATGCTGAAGTGATTAGATAATTCCCAATGTTCATAAAGAGCAATTTTAGCCTGAGTGCTAGTTTCAGTAGGTATAGGTAGTTTTTCTTTTCAAATAGCATAATCAATGTCCATACACCCTAATTGGAGGAGAATCCTCTATTTCCATATTTTATAGTTATCATCATTTAATTCAAGAATATGACATTAAATATCAAAAAATTCGCAAATTGAATAACTGCATAAAATTCAAATTACATGCTTATGTCACTAAATTTGTTGAAGCAAAGAAATATGTATCATGTTTTACCAATGTTAAAACATGCAATCATATTTCATATGTGAATCATATAACATTTAAAACTAACTATGGGTTAAGCTTTAGTTAAAAAATTAATACATACTCTTTGTGATGAAACTATCAAATTATATTCTTTTTTTAATACTTGTGAGTATAATTTGCTATTCCATCCTAATTAATCACACAAATATAAAAAATCTTCCTATGGGATAAAATTTGTTATATTTAAATATGATTAATTGTAATTTATGATATTTTACTAGATGTGATTCATAACACGTAATATATATTTTTAATTAATCATTTGTGGCTAATTTTTAACTAGTTAAAATTATATTAATCACATGACACTTCATTTTGTGCAAAACTATGAATAAAGGTTCTACATAATCCTTTACAATTTATGAATAATGAATCAATATCATATATTTGCATAAAAAAATATATACATGAATTTAAAATCAAACAATGATTTAAATCCTGTAATTTAATAAAATTGGGCTTTTTTTTAAAAAGCTGAAAATATAGCCTGGAGAAGAAGAGGATGTCTCGGTCGTTAAAAGAGGGATTTTTCAAACGATGTAGGCCAGGTCTCCGGCCAACCTTGAAAATCTCCAAATCTTTGCACGCAAAAACAAACATAAGAAACTACTTACGTGCGAACCCATGTTTTTTATGACCTTCTCTACTGACACATTGACTAATCAACGCTTTTCTTCCCCTTGTTGCGTACTTCCCTCTTTGTTTATTACGCCCTCTTAAAGTGTCACAAACGCTAATTGCATCTTTACCTTAACCTTGGTATTTGTTAAACAAGGTTCTGTGTAAGGCATTTACCACCAGTTAAACAAGGTTCTGTGTTGTAGGATTCTTGAAAAACGTTTTAAATGGGCCCCACGAATAGAATTGTTTATCCAGACCTCTGCATGCAGCAATTAAAGTAATGGTAGCCCCATGAAACGTTTTCATTTAATTAACAGAAGTGAATAATCTATTCACATGTTTATTATACAATAATAAAAATGCGAAATATTATTATATACCTTCTGTTATTAATGTTCATAGATTCCATATAGATATGAGATGACTCTTTTAAACTTTTAACAAATTTAATAAGATAGTGTATGAGAAAAATGTCAAGCTTAGAGATCCAATACTTTCTTGCACATAATTTATATTCCTTGTTGTCTTCCACTAAAATAACAAAAGGAGATGATGGCTCGCAATAAAAGGATATGAAGTTTCAAAATGAATAGACATGACCTATCATAAGGAAACCAATGGATAAAGTGCAAAACCATTTTGGTCCCTTTAACAGGCGTTTAGAGATCCCACTCCTCTTCATCGAGCTGCAAAGTTGCTCATCAATTCTCAAGTGAAAGATGGTGGTTTTCCTCAACAGGTATCAACTGCATATTTTTTACAAGACACCAACTTTTTTACTGTTTTAATAAAATGTAAAGAATGAAGGTAAATTTTGTATTTTAATGTCTCCACTAAAATTTAAATTAGACTTTAATGTTTGACAATATAAAAAAACATTTCTTAAAATATTGTCGAGATCTTATTAATTTTGTTGATTTAGCCTTTTTTAATTTAAACATCTATATATAATAGTCACATAAGTGCTAAACATGGACCCTAACTGATCTATTGACATGACCAAAATTTTTGAACTTGAGGATCTAGATTAATTACGATAGGTGATTGACATGAACGTTGTACCTAAAGCACAACGTAAGCCTATTATTTATATATGTGAGATAATCTAAAATTCAATTAAATCAGATTTGATCTATTGACTTTAGAGTAGATTAAGGCCCTGTTTGACAATCAGTTGATTATATTAGCTGTTAGCTGATAGCTGATTACATCAGTTGATTTGACCAGCGGATTATATTAGCTGTTTGTCAGAGATGTTTGGTAAAATTTATTGTTTAGTATTAACTGTTTATATGTAAAATGATTTACGAGGATATGAATTTATAAAAATATATAGGAGTATGAATATTATATATCGTTGAATATTCTTATACGAATTTAAATTTTAGATATTTAATTATACAAAAATTAAGTTTATAACTATAATAAAAAAATCTTATATGAGTGACTTAAAAAAAATATCTTATCTAAGTGACTTTGATAAATTGTAGATGGTTATTGAAGAGATAAACATTTTAACCAGTCTTAAAAAAATATCTTATATTTGTACTACTATTTGAAATACATATTACTGTTTGAAATACGGTTACTGCACATTCCTCTTTGTTCTAATTTTTAAAGAAAATCTTACACAATTTATCAATAGAATTTAAAGGGCATAATCGACTTTTAATAGTTAAAACTTTGGTTGTTGGTAGAAAACGCTCCTACATAGGAGCGTTTTCTAGTTTTGGCTGTTTGTTCTAAATCAGCCACTAAAGTTGCTACTTTCCAAATATCTTTAATAGCTGGTTGACTGATTAAACAGTTGAAATCAACAAATCAGCTAAAATTTAGCTGATGGATTGCTATCCAAACGAGGCCTAAGTCAGACTAATTTCAATTATGATATTTCTACTCTCTCTAGTGACATATACATTCTACTTATTTTCCTATTTAATTCAACAAAACTTTGATTCTTTTATATATAAAAGTTAAAAAATATATTTTAATCTTTAAATTTTTAATTAAAATTAAAATTTGATTCATATATTTTACTTAATGGTGTTTAAAAGTTATTTTAATTGACCTTCAAATAGAAAGAATTATTAAATCTAATTAAGATTTTGGTAACCAAAATTTAGGTGATCCTCTTCTTTTGATGGAACACAACTATTATAATTAGTATGTAGTTAAATTAATATACCAAATCATATAAAGTTCTTCTGTTTTCTTTTTTGATGAATTGGAATGTCAATTTAGCTTCTATACTAACAATAGAAATGTCTCTTATAAATAAAAAAATTCAAGTTCAAGGAATTAAACTTATGGAAATTATGATTAGACTTCGAGATTCATTTGCTCTAATTATCATTAATTTGTTGTTTCTGGCAGGAACTTATGGAACCTTTCATCCTAATTGCATGCTACAATTTGGCATTTATAAAAATGTCTTCCCTTTAAGGGCTCTGGCAGAATACCGCAAGCTTGTTCCATGTCCATCCAGTAGCTAAAGTATGAGAGTCTAAGTCAATCTTAGCATTAAAAGAAGTGGGAAGTCAAGCAATATCTTGTTTGTTAGTTTAAATATTAACCTATGAGAAGTTATATTATAGTCTCACTTTGTGGCCAATTGTTTATTCTATTTATATATCTATATATTAAATTTGGAACAATAAGAAAATATTTTCTGATAATGTGACATAGTACTAAACTGCAACATAAAAATATTTTTTATGTCAAATAAACTCGACAGCAAAAAATTATGTGTAACTTTTTTAAAAGATAAGTATGGAAAATATTTATTTTCTAAAAGATTATTTGAAATTTGAAAATACAAACATTTGTTAAGAATACAATTACTGTATGTTAATAAAAGTAAAGTTTTATTTGCAGTTGCATTCACATTTTCATAATTGTTCTATCAAAAAAATTTTAATTTTTATAAGAGTTACACTAAAATTTGTCTGATTTATATACATAGAGCCAGAAGATTAGCATGGAATTATCTCACAGTACTAACTACTAAGATTTTATTTCAATTATATAATTCATTATTAGTTTTCATGTAATCAATAATTAATTCATAGAAAATATAATATATCTTTAAGTTAATTAATAATGAACATTAAAAAGTCATTAGAATTGTTATGTTGCAACATATAATTCATTCATACAACACTACAACAAAGTAGACATTTAACTGCGTTTTTTTTGCGATGTTTCAAAAATCATCGCTAAAAGCGATCATATTGCAACGATTTTAAAATCGTCATTAAAACTAAGCATTTAGCGACTAATTATAAGAGAGTCACAAAAGGATCAACATTTGATGACGAATGTCAAAAATCATCACCACATGGTAAACATTTAGTGACGATTCCTTAAGATCATTATAAAATAGTCCACATTAAGTGACGATTTTAAACATTCGTCACTAAATAAACTTTTGGTGATGCTTTTCAAAAATCATCACCATACTTTGGTAAACATTTGGTAACAATTATGTAAAATTGTCGATAAAAAAACGTTTGGTGACTATTTTCAAAAATTGCCACCAAAGGTTTGTAGACATTTAGCTACGTGTTTTTTATTACATTTTCACATTGTCGCTAAAAGTAACAATTTGGTGACGATATTTGAGAAGCGTCACTAAAGGATCAACATTTAGTAACGAATTTTGTTTTGATCGTCACTAGGTAGTCCACATTTAGTGACAATTTCTGAAAATCATCACCAAAGGTCTCACAGTAATTTGCAACACATTTAATGACCATTTGCCAAAATCGTCACCAAAAGGTTCACATTTTTTGAAATTGTTAAACTAACCATTTTATAATCTATCATAGTTAAAATATGTTTTATTGGAGATTTGTTTTGAATATTTACAATGTATTATTGGAAAAACACACAAAACATAATTTTAAGTATTAAATAGTAGTATTAATTAATCATTAATATTTACTAATAGTGCAAAAATTAGTTAGAAAAATTTTAATAATTGTATCAATATAATAATATGATATATGGAGTAGTATGAACTTTGAATTAAAAAGTTAACAATTCTTACAGTCATAGAACAAGAACAATAACAATCTAAACTCAATAGTACGCAGGTTGGCCCCTGAGTAATAGAAATGTTGTTTGACAAATTCTTACAGATACAACAATAAATCAACTTTAAAGTTGAGTCCAGTTGATTGCATAGATAAATGACAATGATATAATTATTTTTTTAGATTCCAAGTGACATGAGAGTCGGTAAAGGTAAATAAATCCCTGATGTCTTGATTCCCGAGAAGAGTCTTTGTACGTTCGAAGGCACCAATTGAAACAGTGATAGTTCTTCCCTCAGATGTAGGGTTTTTCATATCCTCTTGCAACAACGTTTTCGTTATTGCTCTTCCTACGAGACCTCAATCAATGAGGTAGAGTTTAATATAATATCTCTTCATTGATATTTCAAATTTTATGAGGTTTTGTCAGATAATTAATAACTTTTAAAAATCACATAAATTATATATTTTAAATAAACTATAATAATATCTTCTCCAAACTTTTTAAGTTTTACTAATTATTAGTACATAATTTTTAAATGATTCATAACATGTTTTAAAAACTATACGAAGGGCCTACTCAGTGAAGCATTAAAACAAAAGCAGGCTAGTATCAATATAATTAATTTAATATTTTCATGGATACAATTTATATTTTATATGAACATATATTTTGTAAGATGTTCACATGAATTTTACAGGGTAAAAACCAATCTTTTGAAGAATCTGAAGATGCATGTTTACAAGGTGAAAGGCAAACAATTGAAGAATCTCAAAATATCTCTGTAAGGTTTTTTGTTTATATGAAAATGTACACTTGGCTATGTGTGTGCATGTGTGTGTGTGTAGTTTCCCTTAGTAATTACTTTTGTTTCTCAAAATTGACGCGCCCATTTAGTGCTGTAGATTGCAAAAACAATTCCGTACAAAAGTAAATGCAAGTTGTTTGATTGGAGAAGGTCTAATGAACTAGTAGCCGAAGGAAGTGTTTCTTCAAATGATCTAGATGCACTTGTTCATCATGTTCCTATTGGCCCTGATGATAGATATAGCTAAAGTACCTACCGCAATTTTTGTGGAGGCCAGCATCATAAATGATTTATGTTGAAGATGTCGTAAGTAGTACAGTTGCTTGGCCTTCTGACAAAGTTGTCATAGTTTCCCCAAACTAACTTTTAGATAATTAACTATTTTCTCTGTTTTCTTGTGATTTTTAAATAAGATTTAGTATTTACTTTTATTGGTATTCTGTCAATGTCTTGTATTAATTATTTAAATGTTCTTGTTTTCAACTCTTCTTAAGTTTGTAACATATGTTATGTCATTCTACTATATTTGAAAAATATACTGATAATTTTCTTTTCAATGGTTGTAGATTGTGGAAGTCAAGCATATTATTCATGGGAAGGTAGCACATGGAATTTGAAGATGATATGGTAGTCAGTTTTTGTTTCAATAATTTCGGAATTATTTTGGAATAACGATTTAGAGACATATGTTATTGCTTTTTGTTATCAGTGTCTATGTGTTCATTATCTATGATTTGCTCATCTTTGATGAACAACAAAATATGTTTTTGAAAAGTTAATTTTATAGTTATAAATTTGTTTCCACATTAGTGTACCATTATTTATATAAGTTACACAAGATATATTAGTAACACTATTATAATAGCATCAACAAATGTTATCATAAATTCAATAATAACATATTTTTTAAATATTTTTATTGAACAATAATCTAGAGCATTTTAGAAGTGTTACGAAACTCCTATTCACAACATTTGGCGGATGTAAAAAAAAATATAATTTTTAACAGTTTATGAATGTCATAGTTAACTAATTTATATAGTTTATAGAATGTAACATAAAATTAATTGTTTGTTATTAATAAATATCATAATAGGCTCAACAATAGCATTTTAGTAATGTTGCAAAAAACTATTTTGTAACATTTTAAAGTTAATACATAACAGTTGAAAAACGTTACAAATAGTTAATTAATAATATTTATAAAATATAATATAAAATCATTTGTAGCTATCAATAAAAGCTATAGTAAACTAAACAATGTATTCTATCAATGTCATGGGAAACTTATCTATAACATTTTTTAAATGTTACAAAATTCATATCTACTACATGTTAATGATGTTATAAAAAGTTAATATATAACAGTTCAAAAATGTTACAAATAATTAATTAATAACATTTATAAAATATAATATAAAATCATTTATAGCTACCAATAAATGCTATAATAAACTCAACAACTGTATTCTATCAATGTCATGGAAAACTTACCTATAACATTTTTAAAATGTTACAAAATTCATATCTAGTACATGTTAATAATGTTGCAAAAAGTTAATGTATAACAGTTCAAAAATGTTACAAATAGCTGATTAATAACTTTTATAAAATATAATGTAAAATCATTTGTAGCTATAAAAAAATGTTATAATAAACTCAACAACATCATTCTATCAATGTCATGGAAAACTTATCTATAACATTTTTAAAATATTACAAAATTCATATCTGCTACATCTTAATGATGTTGCAAAAAGTTAATATTAACAGTTCAAAAATGTTACAAATAGCTAATTAATAACATTTATAAAATATAATATAAAATCTTTTGTAGCTATCAATAAATGCTATAATAAACTCAACAACAATATTCTATTAATGTCATGAAAAATTATCTATAATACTTTTAAAATGTTACAAAATTCATATCTACTACATGTTAATGATGTTGCAAAAAGTTAATATATAACAGTGTAAAAATGTTACAAATAGTTAATTAATAATATTTATAAAATATAATATAAAATCATTTGTAGCTATCAATAAAGGTTATATTAAAATTGACAATAACATGTCAAAACTGTTACTAAAGCATCATATCTTTAGTAACATGGGCTGTCATAACATACTCATTAGTATTACTATTCATATTTAATAACACTTATCACCTGTTACCATATGTCGTTTTTGTTGTAATGACAATACTTAGCTATAACAACAATAACGTTTTAGTAGAAATCTCGCTGAGATGTGAGGTATTGGGAAGGTGCAGAAATACACAACTTTACTCTTAACTAGTAGATAGGATATTTCTGGTAGACTTACAAGAAAAAAAGTTTTGAAAATGGTTGAAAAAAAAGATACATACATAAACAAATAATTGCATAAATGAAAAATACAAATTAAATATAAAAATAAATAAATCAATTAAGAAATAAATAATTAAGTAAACAATCAAGTAATTGAAAAGAAAAATATCAAATTTTGTAATATCTAAAATTTGTTTCTTAGTGACTTCACATCTTGATTTTGTTTTGTTATTTATTGATCTTTTTTGTGGGGCCCTTGACCTATTTTGTAGACTAGCCACCAATAAGTCACTCTAGGGCGGCCCCCACTCAAAGACAAATGACCATAGTTAGCATTCTCACGTTCGGCTATTTTTTACCACCGAGTACTCTCCGAAGAAGGCAAACATGTTAGATTTCACCTTTCTGATTTCTTGTAGCTAGCCTTAGATTTTGAGAAAAAAGACATTGGTTTTGGTGATCATGAATCAAAGTTCTGGCATAGCCATAATCTAAATAAACAGCTTAATATTGTTAGAGCCAAAGAATATGAATTTGAAAATCAACTGGTGCATAGTTGGCTTGAAATTTTGACGTCATTCACTCCTCGTTTCACACCAAAAATAATTTGACAATAATGACCTAAAATTCAAGAGCTGATTAAAAAAGAATAATGTGAGAATTTGAGGAACTCAAATTGATATCTTGCACGATAATACCTTATAAATAGAATGCATAAGGCCTTTGACATGAATTCATTTTCTTCCCAATCATTAAAACTGTTTTCAGTGCTCAATCTCTCTTTTGAATGCATAGCCATAATCTAAATAAACATCTTAATATTGCTAGAGCCAAAGAATATGAATTTGAAAATCAACTGGTGCATAGTTGGCTTGAAGAAAGATATGTGGCGGCTAAGGATTGGTGAAGGTGGAAATAACCCTTGTAGCTATAGTCCTTAGAACCTGTCCCTTCATAAGTTCTACGAAACTTAAGTATTTTCCTAGCCCAACAGATGGTGTTATAAGCTAGCAATTATTGGTCCTTCGACATTCTATGAATTTTATGATTTCTTTTCCTCCATATTGGCAGTAATAATCTCATAATTTTTTTCTTTATATCATTCAATCACCTGTGCTTTAGCTTCCCGGTCGGTGCAAAGGGTAGTCGCTTCCTTCTGGTCAGTGACCATTTTGTGTTAATCTGCACCTAAACTTCTTCTTTTGCTTTATTGTTTATTTGTTCTTTAGATGAGAACACCATATATTGTGGTTTGATTCAATATTGAATCAACTAATATTCTTAAAGGAAATTAATTAATTTTAATTTATTAATTAAGTTAATAATTAATTTTAATTTATTAATTAAATTATTATTTAAGTTAAAGACCTAAAATTGGGAAAAGTATAGTTTTTTACTTCTATTATTTGGTATATTAAGATATTAATTAATTTTGATTTATTGACTCTTCAACTGATTTTACTAAAACATTTAATTTTATAAGTTAAATGTATATCCAAAGAGTTTATTTAGTAAATAATCCAAAAATTAGATACAAATCCCTGAATTTTTTTTACTTGTTATCATGCTTAATTTTCTAAAAGAAAAGTAATTTTTCTAACATTAAAAATTCGTAAATATTGAATAAAATTATTATGCACATACTGACTATGCTAATCTAGCTTAGTTTCTCAATTCAGAGAAACAAATTAAAGATCACAACCGGAAAGTTTATGCATTGGTCTATACAAAGTCTGGAATAGCCAATGCAATGTTCATGAAGTCACAAGTTCCTCTCTGAATCGCCATAGCTATCCAGCTTGCCACAAACATGGACCTCTTTCTTCTCTGCGGCTTATTGCTCTTCGCTCTAATAGTTTCTGCCCCTCTCTTGCTCCATATTTACAACCACAGATCATCTGTTTCTCAGCCACAAGCTCCCACCAGGTAAAATGGGCTTTCACGTTCTTGGAGAGAGCTTGGAATTTCTCTCCACAGGAAGGAAAGGCCATCCTGAGAAGTTCATATAAGACAGGATAGCGAAATACTCGTCTCTAGTCTTCAAAATCTCTCTTCTAGGCCAACCAACCACCGTCATTTGCGGCGCTGCCTGTAACAAATTCTTGTTCTCCAATGAGAACAAGCTTGTGATTGCATGGTGGCCTGATTCAGTCAACAAGATCTTCCCTTCCTCCACACAGACATCCCCCAAAGAAGAGTCCAAGAAGATGAGGAAGTTGCTACCGAACTTCTTCACGACTGAGGCCTTGCAGAGGTACCTTGGAATGATGAATGCAACTGCTCAGAAGCATTTTGAAGCCAGTTGGGAAGGGAAACATGAAGTTACTGTGTTTCCATTAGCGAAAATGTACACTTTCTGGGTAGCCTGCAAGGTTTTTCCTAGCATTGAAGATCCAAAACATGTTGCTGAGTTGGCAGACCCCTTCAATGTTTTGGCATCTGGGATCATTTCCATTCCCATAGATTTGCCAGGAACGCCTTTTAATCGAGCTATCAAGGCCTCCAATTGGATCAGAAAGGAACTGATCGCCATCATTAAGAGGAGAAAAGTTGACCTTGCAGAGAATAGAGCATCTCCTACTCAGGATATATTGTCACATATGTTGTTAACTTCTGACGAGGATGGTCAATTCATGAAGGAGACAGATATACCTGATAAAATTCTTGGTTTGTTAATTGGTGGCCATGACACTGCTAGTGCTGCCATTACTTTCATCGTCAAGTATCTTGCAGAGCTTCCTCACATCTTCAATGAAGTATTAAAAGGTGATTAACAACTACTGATTTATCTTTAGTTACTTCTTTATTATCAGCACTTAGCAATTATAGATTACAATTTAAAGTCTCGATGTATGTGCTCATGAAACTAACAAAAATAAACAGGCGCAATATATTATTTTTATTTCTTAAATTCTATTGAACTCAAATATTTTTTATCTTCTTTATTTTGTCATTTTTGGGATTTCAGAACAAATGGAAATTGCAAAATCAAAAAAACCAGGGGAGTTCCTCAACTGGGATGATATTCAGAAAATGAAATACTCCTGGAACGTTGCATGTGAGGTCCTGAGACTAGCTCCTCCTCTCCAGGGTTCCTTCAGGGAAGCCATGAACGACTTTGTCTTTTCCGGTTTCTCCATTTCAAAGGGCTGGAAGGTAACCCTTATCATACACAGACATAGCTGTTTTTAGTACCTCCAACTGATTGAATGATTTCACAAGTTCCTGATGATGTCTTTTTCCGCAGTTATACTGGAGTGCAAATTCGACACACAGAAATTCTCAGTGCTTCCCAGATCCTGAAAAGTTCGACCCCTCGAGATTCGAAGGAGTAGGACCAGCTCCATAAACCTTCGTGCCATTTGGTGGAGGACCTCGAATGTGTCCCGGAAAAGAGTACGCGAGGTTGGAGATTCTGGTGTTCATGCACAACGTTGTGAAACGATTCAACTGGAAGAAGTTGCTGCCAAATGAGAAGATCATCGTTGATCCAATGCCAATCCCGGCAAAGGAACTTCCAATCCGTCTCATTCCTCAAAGTTCATTATATGTGATGATTTAGTCATTATTATTGCAAAAAGTGTTGAATCCAAAGCCCCATCATAAGCAGTAGTTTCAGTTTGTGAAAATAATAAACTATTTGCTGTGGATGATGATGATGATGATGTTGAAGAAGATGGCTATTGGTATAAAGGAAAGTCTCGTCCTTATTTCGTGTTCTTCATTGTTTCTATATGGTTATGTATTTGGTTACCTGCTTTGAATGCCAAGCTTCTACTTTTCTACTTGCTATTGTTTAATTATTTCAAAAAAAAAAAAAGACATCATTTACTACTGTTGACGTGTATTAATAATAAGAATTTCTGGGCATGCAGTATGTCGTATCAACAAATTTAACTAAGAAATAAAATTTGAAAAAAATTTGAAAATTTTAGTATTTTATTGCCAATTTTTAAAATTTATACTATAATTATTAAATTGATCAAAGTTTGAGATTGTTTTTTAATCAACCCTAAAAATTAATGGCTACAAACACACAACCTTTTAATTATAATTTTCAAAATCATCTTTTCAATTATTAATTTTATGTTTTGGCCTCTTATACTTGACATAATTTTGATTTTTTTAGCCTAATTGAATCTCGTAACCATGTTTTTATACATGTTAACAATCTCTAAAACCATACCGTTAGCACAAAAGATAAGAAAGCGGTTTATATTTCACAGATGGAACGCGTCGTCGTCATCCCCTTACTTGAAATAGATCTGCTCTCTAGGCTCGCACTACTGTCTCTCGGAGCATTAACCCTGCGTTTGGTTCATGTCCTTAAGGGTGAGGACAGATGATAAAGATAAAAAAATCTTATCTCTTACCTGTTTGTTTGCTGTCTCCACTAATTTCTGTCCCGACTCCGGATGATAGAGACATAAAATTTTTGTTCCTTTCAAAACCAGAGGATAAGAATGCAGAGACGGAAATAGAAATAAAACACACACATAAATTAACAAGAAAACCCTCCCCACGATTTACTTCTGATTAATTACAATATAAGTTAATTAATTATATTGTAATTAATTAGTTAATTATAATATTTTAATTAATGAATAATAATATTTTAATTAATTGATATTTTAATCAATGAATAGTTATATTTTTATTAGTTATATTTTAATTAATTATAATATTTTAATTAAATATAATATCATGTAATTAAATAATCATAATAATTTAATTCACTATATTCTAATTAATTAATTATTAATTATGAAAATATTTTATTTAATTAATAATTATATTTTAATTAATTAACAATATTTTAATTAATGAATAATAAATATTTTAATTAATTAACAATATTTTAATTAATGAATAATAAAATTTTAATTAATTAACAATATTTTAATTAATGAATAATAATATTTTAATTAAATATAATGTACTGTAATTAAATAATAACAATAATTAATCAATTAATTAATTATATTGTAATTAATTAATTAAATTACAATATTTTAATTAATTAATAATAATATTTGAATTAATTGATATTTTAATTAATGAATAGTTATATTTTAATTAATTATAATATTTAAATTAAATATAATGTAATTAACTAAGTAATAATAATTTAATTAATTATAATGTAATTATTTCATTGTTATTAAAATATTACTAATAGAATTAAAATAAATATGAATACAATTATAAAATAATCAATAAATTATACATTTTCAATCATATTATATTGTAAGGGCATTTTTGTCATAACTACTGTTTTTATGTTCTGTCCTCTGCAACCAAACACATTTCTGTTCTCGAGACAGGAACAATTATTTTTGTTCTGTTCATTACAACTAAATAACTTATTGTTTCCAATTTTTGTTCTATTCAGTCTTCAAATTTTCGTCTCGTTTCGTCTCAGATATTAGAGACAGTAGCTAAACAGATTGAAAGAAGACCGAAAACTAAGGCTGGTGGATGAATCAAGACCTTTCGATTAGAGAGTGACTAACGTTTCTGATGGTCTTGTTAAGCTCGTCCGAGGATCGTTGTCAACCAACTTCTGCGGCTGATATGGTCGATCAATCGTCTAACAGACTCCAACTTCTTTTTTGCTCAATCTCAACTTCAATGCTTGATACCTACCCTAATCACTGAACTTCAATTTCAAGATCAACTTCGATTCTTTGTTAGGTTTTACATGAACCCTAATTACCTTGTCTACGACTACTCTCGACCATTTCCCCCAATTTCGTTGCCTTTCTATACTATTCTCGTATAGAGGACTTCTAGTCGCTTCAATATGACGTGAGTATATGGGGAGATTCATAGTGTTGGATTGAAGTATGGGTTCTGCAATCATTTTTATGGAAGTCCACGTTTTGCTCCTTCACCACCTCAGATGTTCGATGAGATGTCTTAAAGAGGTTTAACATCATGGACATCAATGGTTTGTTGGTTTTCTTTGGGGAATATTATCTAGCTGCTACTTCTGCTTCGTTGAAGAAAATGACAATGGAGATGGAACAGAATTCTGTGACTAAGACTGTTGCAAGTTGCTGTTCATGTTAAGAGGGAAAAAGCTTCAAGGTTATGTGATAAAAGTTAGCTGCTCGGGTGATTGAATGTTCAGAATTCAACTTTCAGAATGTTCAATTAAAATGGATTGTATCAGGGAAGCTGAACACATTAATCGAATTCCATTCATTGACAGGATATGTTGCCCAGGTCAGTTAGTAGTTTTAGTCAAATGCAGGTTGGTATTGCATCTAGCAAAGATACACCCTAAGAACTGTTATTTATCAGCATTTGCAACAAACATACCACTCTTGTTTAATGTATATATGTCAGTATACATTAATAATAAATAAGTATCGATGCAATATTATCATAAATATCTTAATTTAAGTGAATAAAATATTAAGTGATAACTAAGTTTTAATGTCAAAATTTTCTATTTTGTAAGGGACCTTAACTCGAAGATCTTCCAACTTTGTAAACTCTCGTGACATAAACTAATTACACTAGATATTAAAATAAAATTAATAATTAAAAGAATGACAAAAAATTATAATAAATTTAAAAATAGCTAAATTAAGTGAACTAAAAAAAACTAAATTAATTGTCGCCCCAAAGTTTTATATTTACATTTAAGATTGCGCAAAAAATGAAATTTACAATACATAATTACACACTCAATACATAATTCTAGCATTTCACAAATAATCTCAATATATATTTTTATTATCAATTGACCTAAACAATTTAAGAATCAATAATTAATTGTATGTGTATTATATAATTTGTATTTAAGAATGCATAATACGTATAAGAGATTATATTCTTGATCCATAATTTTATACAAACTATTTATTCCTAAATCCTAATTATACATTTACATTAATCTACTTACACACAAAAGAAAACACCCAATACAATCATTTACACAATTATACTTGCACAATTACAACATAATTACACACACAATATCAATGACACAAGACTACTCTGTATAATTCATTCTTCACACTATTCAATTCACACTTCACATTTCACACTTATACAATTTACACTTCAGTATAATTTATATATATATAGAGATAGATATATTATCCATGAGCTGGTGGGGCATTGGGCCAGGAGCTATGGGACAGATTTGGAGGCGATGGGGTCACGGAGCAGATATGGAATGGAGAGTGGAGAGGCACCAATGTGCAGCAACAGAGATGAGGAGAGGCAGGGCTGCAGGAGGCGACACAGTGTACGACAACAACAACAGAGGAAAGGAGAGGCGGCCGATGGGAGATCTAGATTCTAGACGCGGGAGTGTGCGGCAGGTTGACGGAGAGGAGATGAGTTGACTGCAGTGTTGAGGAGTGCGAGTCTACGAGAGTGAGACTCTGTACAAATTATGGAGGAAGATAATTTCTGATGTGTTGTTGCTCTGAACAATGTACAGTATATATAAGAAACGTGTGAGCTGTTCCTTGCGAACTAATTTCCTTAATGGACTCCTAGTGATAAGCCTATAAAGACTCTTGACAACTATACATATATTCTGTCAAATACAAATATCCTCTAGATTAAATCTCCTATATTTCCTATATTGACCATTTACAATATATGAACAATATCATCCCATACTTCCTCTCAAGTTGTCCCATACTTCCTCTCAAGTTGGAGCATGGATATTCTGAATGTCCAACTTGTGAATAATATAGTCAAACTGATGTTTGCCAAGTTGTCAAGATATCTGCAAGTTGTTTCGTAGTACACACAAAAGATGTAGAAATATTTCGAGATTGGATTTCGTCCCTAACGAAATGACAATCAACCTCGATATGCTTGGTTTGTTCGTGAAAAATAGGATTGGCCGCAGTATGCATTCTGATTGACTATCGCAAAATAACAGCATGGGTCCTGTATGAACCACACCCAACGAGTGTAAGAGACCTTTGAGCCATTTCAACTCACAAATTGTTATGGCCATAGATCGGTACTCCGTTGCCGTCGAAGAGCGTGAAACTGTTGATTGCTTTTTAATCTTCCACGAAATCGGAGAGGTGCTAAGCATCATAAAATAGCTAGTTAATGATCACCGAGTCAAAGGACAACTGGCCCAATCTGAGTCGCAAAAAGCATAAAGACACAAATCACTCTTTGAACTCTACAACACGCCCTGACCCGGATTCCCTTTCAAGTACCGTACAGCATGAAGTGCGGCTTCCCAATGTTTTGCACAAGGACCCTACATGAATTGCGCTAAAATACGCACACAGTAACAAAGTTCTGGCCTAGAAATAGTCAAGTAAATCAGCTTACCCACCGAATGACAATATTTCTCCAAATCGTCCAACAACTCTCCTTCAGCCAATGCCAGTTTATGATTTTGTTCCATAAGGAACGAGGTTGGTTTGCAACTAAGTAATCTTGACTCAGTAACAATATCTAAGGCATATTTTCTTTGGCATAAGAATATTCCGTCCTTACCTCGAGCAATTTCATGTCCCAAAAAGAATGTCAAATAGCCAAGATCCTTCATATAGAAGCATTTGCTTAAATATGCTTTGAATTATGTAATGGCATTTGAATTATTTATGCCAGTTATCAAATCATCCACATAGACCAACACAGTTACTCGCACTTCCCTTTTGCAGTAAGTAAACAGTAAATAGTCAGAAAGAGATTGAGCAAACCCAAAATCTTTCAAGGCTTTTACCAACTTTGCAAACCAACATCTCGGGCCTTGCTTCAATCTATACAAGGATTTCTTAAGTCGAAAAACTGTATTTGTATCCTTGGCTTCAAAACCGATAGGTAGTTGCATATTCACCTCCTCGTCTAAATCACCATGTAGAAAGTCATTATGAGCATCGATTTGGTGTAATTCCCAATTCTTTGTCGCTGCCACACTCAGAAAAGTTCTCATAGTAACCATTTTGGCTACAGGTGCGAAGGTGTCATTGTAATCGATTCCTTCCCACTGTCTATTACCATAGATAACTAGTCAAGCCCTGTTACCCAAGTGCTTTCTTCCTTGGTGGCAATGGTCTAAGTTTCCAAGTGCCATTTCGTTCTAGCGCTTCAATTTCGTTTTGCATAGCCTCTTTCCATTTTTGAAATGTATCTGAGGCATTGTATAGACCAAATGGCATGCGTCTATATGCAAATGTACTATAAGGACATGTAAAAGTTGTTTTCTCCTGATCTTCTGGGGCTACCGAAATCTGTAAATATCCGTTATATCCATCTAAGTCACAATAAAAGTCATGTCTAGCTAATTTCTCAATCATCTGATCAATGAATGGTAAAGGAAAATGATCTTTCCTGGTGGCATCATTCAACTTCCTATAATCTATGCACATTCTTCACCCAGTTACCTTCCTGGTGGTTATTAATTCATTTTTCTTATTTTTAACCATAGTGGTGTCTCCTTTCTTTGGCACCACCTACACAGGACTAACCCAACCAGAATCAGAAATGGGTTAGATAATACCTGCATCTAAAATCTTTACTACCTCATCTTTCACTACCTCGTTTGTGTGTTGGTTAAGTCTCCTCAAGGGTTGCATCATCGCCTTGCTTCCATCCTCCATGAAAATGCAGTGCGTGCAAAAGGAAGGGTTTATACCCTTAATATCCATAATTGACCACCCAATGGCCTTCTTGTGGTCCCGCAGTACCCTCAACAAATGCTCCTCCATAGCATTTGAGAAACAAGAAGAAATGATAACTGGTAAGTGTTCAGGTGGGTTAAAATAAACATACTTCAAATGATTCGAAGAGTTTTAAGGTCAAGAGAAGGAGGCTCTTCGATTGAAGGCTTAGGAAATAGCTTAGCCGGATGTTGGAGAGGCTCGTATACTCTATAATGTGTCTAATAGGCCTGCTCGAACTCAACTCCAATATCCTCCAACTCTTCTTGTAATTCTTCCCCTAACTCTTCGATCATTCCTTGTGCTTCCCCTTTCAACAAACCTGCACAAACAATAGAATATTTATCATTATTAGAAGAATAAATATCGATAAAATGGCAAGGGTCAAGAGTAAAAGGATGCTTCATAGCATTGAACACATCAAACACTAGTTTTTCATCTTGAAGTCTTAAGATGAGCTTTCCACGTTGTACATCGATGGTGCCCCGTACAGTGGCCATGAAAGGTCTTCCAAGAATGATAGGGACATCTCTATCTTCCTCCATGTCAAGGACTAAGACATCTACCGGGAAGATGAACTTTTTGACCTTGACCAATACATCCTCAGTGACTCCCCTCGGATAAGTAATGGACCTATCTGCCAGCTGAAGTGAAATAGTGGTAGGTTTGGGCTCTGCCAATCCTAACTTCCTAAAAACAGAAAGAGACATTAAGTTAATGCTCGCATCCAAATCCATTAAAGCCCTATCTATGTGTAAAACTCCCTAGATCCTTAAGGACTATTTATATGTAACTTTTTTACATATCTCAAGAAAACGACCGAACTGCTTATCTAATTGTGTACCTTTCAATCTTTGAGAATAAGGAATCCGAGGTCTTACTGGATGTGTGATAGGGGTCAGCAAATAACCTTGGACGATCCTCCTTTGTAGTTGGTGCTTCCTTGGCCTCCTTGCTACCCTCCTGACTCTCTTCTTCTTCACTCATTTCCACTTCTTTATCCTTCTGCTTCTCCTTAACTTCGTCAAGTTGTCTGCCACTCCTCAATAAGATTGCCTTTGCATGTTCTTTCTAGTTGGCCTCGGTAGTGCTAGGTAATGAACCAGAAAGTCTTTCCTTCAATAAACTTGCAATCTAGCTCATCTGATTCTCCAAGTTTCTGATAGAAGATTCTTGATTCTGCATCCTAACCTTATTGATGGAGATGTACTTCGAGAGTAGCTCTTCGATATTGTATTTATCAGGTGGTACATTATTTGGAGCCTTAAAACATAGAGGTGGCTGTCTCTGAACATTGGATGACTGTGGTTGTGCCATCTGATCATTCCGCTAAGAGAAGTTTGGATGATTTCTCTACCTTGGGTTGTAGGTGTTAGAATATGGATCCTCTCCCTGTCTATTATAATTGCCTACATAATAGGCCTTTTTTGTCTCTTGAGCAAAAGGATTCCTAACTTGACAATCAGAAGATGCACGGGAATGTTCACCACAATGCTCGCATATGGCATAACTCTTCAATGAAGATCTAACTCCTCCTCTCACATTGTGCATTAGATTATCCAGCTTCTTCGTCAAAACATCCATTTGAGCTGATAAACCCACTATACTATCTACTATACGAGCCCCGGTAGGTCTTCTGGGATGCCTTTCTAAATGATACTAAAAGCTGTTAGCTAGTGACCATCTCATCAATCAACCTGTAGGCCTGATCTGGCTTCTTTCGTATTAAACTACCTCCTGCTACAGCATCTATGGTACACCTGGTTGATGGGGTCATACTTGTATAAAAAGTATTAACCTGCTGCTATGTAGAGAACCCATGACTAGGACACTGGGCCAACATATCTCGAAATCGCTCCCACGCTTCATATAGACTTTCATTTTTATATTGGGTGAAGGAATTGATCTCATTCTTCATCTTTACAATAGCTAGAAATAATCTTATTATCTCATCCCATGTAGCAATCGATCCTGACTGCAAATTAGCCAACCATACTCTGTCCTTATCCCTTAATGAAAATGGGAAAAGTCTTAATCTCACCACATCATTCGACACTCTATTCTGCTTGAACAGATCACAAATATCCAGAAATGTCTCCAAATGAGTATTTGGATCCTCCAAAAGTAATCCTCCAAACTGAGATGTTCTCACTATAGATGTAATTCTATGAGGAATCTCAAAACTCGCAGCTGTGATCGTCGGCCTTATAATGGGAGGCATGGGTCTATTGTTGTGCCCCATAGTCAAATCCACCATAGTTAACTCTCTTCTCTCTTCAGTATGTGGCATCAACCTCTTTTCGTGCTGTTCCATCTCTGAAAACTGCTTTTCTCTAATCCTTTATGCTGTGTTACTATTCCGACCCAATCTGGTTTCCTTATGTAACCTGCGAGCATTTTTTTCAATCTCAGTATCTAGTAGCAAATTCTCAGTTTTTTGACCACGAGTGAGCATAAACAACATGCAACAAATTAAAAAATAATAACAAAACTAAGAATGGAAAATAAAACACATCGAAATAAAGCAATCAAACAAACAACTAAAATATGCAAATAAACAACGAAACAAGAATTAAATCTGAGATAATTAATACCATCTAACCTAATGACTCACAATAAGGAATTTATTCCCTAGCAACGGCGCCAAAAGCTTGTTTCGGTCTAAACAAAACTATATACATTAAATTCTATCTAGACCAATTAGAGGCAAGTGCACCCTGTCGATAAGTAATATAAATCGATAAGAACTGGATATCGTACCCAAGGGAAAATCCAACATGTAAGACAATTAAATTAAATGATGAAAAATTACTCGAATGATCAAGAACTGATTGATTTGAAAATAAAACAAATTAAAGCAAATCAAGGAAATATGAAAAATGCAAGGTATGAATTAAATGACTAGATTTAATCAAATGACAAAAATCAGTTAAGGTATTAGATTTCAATTGGATTGGACACTAAAAATAAAATTGTAACGGTGGATTGATTTAGGAAATACTTCACTTAAGCAAGTCGAACCCAATGTTCATGAGTGTTCCTTTCTATTCTAAATCTGAGTCACCTACTTGGTTCATAGATAATTCAGAATAAAAGGCGTTAAATACAAGAAGCCTAAAATTAAGTTCGTTAGTCTTAGGTATCCTCACACAAGATCCAAAGGTTGGTCTACACTTTAATCTCAAGTATAGCGCTTGATTAATTTTTTGATAAATTAAATCCCATTGGTTGTGGCATTGAATCATCTAAAGTCATAATCTAGGTGTCAAGCTAAATTAGGACTAAATACGCATTCAATCAAGCAAAAATCAATACCACAAATATTTATCCTAATCTAATATCAATCTTAACCTTAACCGAAAAGAAAAACTTACTCACACATATTCATCAATGTAACATAAATCATGGTCATAATATATGGTTGCATTGATTACATCCACAAAATTAAAATAAATAAAGAATTAAAAAGTAAAAATTAAAAACAAAACACTTGATATATAATCTTCAAGAGAGATGATTGTTGTTGTCCAAAAAATTCTAGAATGTCGACCTCTTCTACCACTACCGTTGATTCCACCTTTTGTTCATGCAAAACCGTGACGGTAGGATATAAAAAAACGTCTCACCCACTGAAGCTCTCTTTGCTACTGCAGTTATCTCCCTCTTTCCTATTTCACTGATGTGACAAATTAAGTGGGAGGTTTCTGGTCCACCCCCACTGTTCACGTTGTTTACTCCTTCACGCCCCTGTCTTTCATACAGCCACCACAACTCTATTCTTCTATGATTTTTAATGTAGCCTTCATGTTCTTTCCAACACACCAGCTCTTCTCTTCTCTATTATTTTTCTTCCACAATAGTCTCCTTCATGTAGCGCTCTCCTTCATTCCACTACTTTATCACATCTTGGCTAATGTTCACGTTTTTCTTCCTCTTCTCTTGCCATCTCCATGTAGCTGCTTCATTTCATGTCCACCATGATGTAACGTTTTTTCTCCTCAACCATCAGCCGTCTTGTTTTAATCTATAACCAACGTTATGTGAGTGGAGAATCTCCTAGCTAACGCGTGTCTTCACCACTAGCTGCCAACTTCACACACACCACTCTCTCCACCGCAGCTACTTCAAGGATATTGTGCCGCCAGCCTCTTCAGTGTGCTATTGCCACCAGCTGCTTCATGTGTGAATGGAGAGTATAGGTTTGAGTGGGGGCTGTTTTTTCCCTTGACACCAGCTATCTTCGGTTCCCTCTTCTGCCACTAGCTATTTTCTTTATTTTATGTCTACCATGTGCAACGTGTGAGTGGAGAGTGTTGAGTGAGGACTGTATTGAGTGGAAGATGAGTCAAAAATGGGATGGTGGCTTGATTTTGGTGTAGTCAAATAGAGGCTTTTTTTGTTGTGTTGTGCATGATTGTTGGAAGGATGGAGGCTAGGTTTGTCTTCATGTATAGCTTGGGTTGTATGGAGGCTGCTTTGGTTATAAGTGGCATGAATAAGGCTGCTGCATGTGTTTGTGGAAAATGGAAACAACTAGATGGAGGCTACTTTAGGAGTGGAGAATAAGATGTTTCAAGGTCAATTTAGATAGTGCCTAAGACATAAATTATGACGATTTAGGAGCCCAAATTTTATCAATATCTTCTTCTTTGAGTTAGCTTCAATATGATACTTGAACCACGAGATTTTGCCTTCTAATTCAAAATTTATGTTTAAAACACTGTTGAAAGGTCATTCTGGTGATCCAAAATCTGATGAAAATTTCAGTCATTTATTTCTCCTGAATTCCAACTCATAAAAATTTTTAATTGGTCCCAACAAATCCATCAATGAGTCAAGAATTTAAGTATGAAATTTTAGCATTTTTGGATAAACCAATCTCAAGATAAAAATCTTACAACGACTAAAGGTCAAATCTGCCAGAAACCCAAAAATAGTGCAATTCGAGTCTATTTGTTTCATTTATGCATTTTACTTCAACGAACCTCGAATAATACTAAAACATGATAAACCAGCTATAGATGAACACAAAATGAATGTAAATGACTATGAATTAAGTTCTAAATAGCCACTCAAAATGTCCATTAACAGGTTATGCATACTTGGGATTGCCATTGAGCATGCTTTACATATAACATAAATGCATATGTGTATGATTAAGTATTAATGTTATTGTACAAATTAGTAATGTGTAAATGTGTATGTGTTACATGATATAGAAGCACAATTAGAGTGAAAACATCCAGAAGTTGTCGGGACAATAAGGTAATAGTTATCTGGAGCATACTGTGAGTAACCTTGATGTTCTTACTATGATTGTTTACCTTTACTTAAGTTTCAAATGTTGAATTATTATTGACATGAATGTGTTAATTCTATACATTGATTGTTTGAGGCGTTTGATGCATAAGAATCATATTCGAAGGGCTCATTATATGTGAATTTGAAAGAAATAAGTGTACTCAATATTATTGTTGAATGTTGGACTAAGTTCCCAAGAAAATGTGAATATGAATGATCGAACACAAGTGATTGATTGAATATATATGATGCATTTCATTATATGAATACATGATAAGATAAAGGTAGTTGTGATCGAATTATCCAACGAAAAAGAGCTTAAAGCTCTTAATATGGTAAGAGCCTCTGGTTCACTGTGTATAATAAGTTTAGTTGCTCTAACAGATACGGGACAGTTATTAATGAGCCCGATATTTAGTGATGGATTGTAAAACCTATCTACTTGTTTTACGCTCAAAAATCGCAAGTAAACAAATCGTGACTTATAATTAGAAAGAGCAGATATCGATCCCAATGGGATTGATGCCCAGGCACCACTTAATTTAGAAAAGACATTGTTTAAGAAATAAAATTGTTTAACGTAATTAATCAAGAAAATTAAATTAAAATTGAAATGACTAATGTAAAATAATGAACAATACTGTAATTGCATAAAGTTCAAATTCAAGGATCGGAATGCTAGAGACTACTTTTTCCTTATTCTGTCTCCCTCATGTTTCATTGATTGAATTAAGTCTTATTCTAGAGTTTCGAATGTACGAATTACCCTCTCTCAAGGTGTAACTATTTATCCCTAATTGAATTTATGGGAATCAATTGAACAATCTCTCAACCTACCCAATGACTCTACCGATTCAACTAGTTATTACACTATCCTATAGATGATCAATTGACTAATTGAGATCTCTCTTCTAATTATTCAATTGACATAATAATTGATAGTTTATAGGTCGCCAACTCTCGTTGTACAATCCTACATGAATTTCATCTCACTTACTCTTTCGATTTGTTGCAAGATGACAATTAAGAACAAAAATTATCAAAGACACTTCATTTAATTCAATAAAACATGAGTTTTGGCAAAATAATGAAAAAGCAATCCCTAATATGAAATTAGCCTAACATGGTCTCCATAACACTATCAACATCCAAATAATTCATCTTTACAAAGAAAGGAAGAGATTAAAATGATAGAAAGTGAATAAGAAAACTTTTTCTCTTCTTTGCCAAAATTTGGAATATTGGTATTGCTGTGCTATTTTGCCCAATTTTGATGATGATCCTTATTTTTAATCCTTCCTTGATGCTCTAAACATGTGTTCTTCACCTAAGGATGGTCTTTCTACAGGTAGGTGTCGTCACCCTTAAAGATGAAGGCTTAATTCTCTTTATATAGTCTAAAAAATTAGGTTTAATGAAGCCTCGCCGATTACCTCGAATTTCAATTCCCACATCTGTGGGGATCTGCATGATTCTCACGAGCATGGGAATTACAAGCAGAAACTTTCTGTCTTGATTTCCCACGTCCGTGGGAATTTGCCCAATTCCCTCGAGCCTGAGAATTGGTCCCAGAAGTGATCCTCTTGTCTTCTCTTCTATGCTCTCTTATTCATCCTCCAACTTGCTTCCTCTCCTTTCCCACACAAAAATAAGCAATTCTTACCCTCAATTAACATCAAACACAAAAGAACAACATTAGAAATCAAACTTAATGAAATCATATAAAATGAATCCTAAACTAGAACAATAAACAACAATTATGCCAAAAAACACATACCAATTACCTATAAAAACATATCCTAATGCAAACCTATCAACATCCCCGCACTTGAATCTTCGCTTGTCCTCAAGCAAAATAAATACAACCAATCAATTCTACCACTTCATTTTCACAAAGATCAAGACACACAATCCCTGAAATTCAAGCCAACTCAAATATCAAGTTAATGCATATATCATGACTACTTTTTCATTAGTCTATATAAGCAAACTCACAATTGACACAATCACTCAAAGATAAGTAAAGATGAACACATGAAGCTTCCTCACGGTTTTCACTCATTTCACTCAATTGGTTAAAAGTTAGTGTTTCGCTCAAACTTCCTATAGGAAACTACACTACCACAGGCTTGCTCATACTAATTCTCCTCTATAATGATTGCACGTATAAATAGATCAAAAGGACTTGTTTAGGGTTATAATGTGGTAAGGGTTAAGGTGGGTCAAAATAAATGGAAACAAGTTAAGCACAAGCATAAGTAAAGTAAGAAGCGTTTAAAATTAAGATAATCAAAACATACTCCGAGATACACTAATATAACCAATATTCTGCACTTATTGGTGCTTCTCACTTGTTCTTCCTTTTTCTTTTCTTTTCTTTTTTCATTTTTCATATTTTTTTCTCTTTTTTCATTTTTCTCTCTTTTTCTTCATACATGGAAGAACTATGAGTCAACATTAGCACTATATACAATGTAGTCTATAAGTAGATATCTACTCAACTTATCTCGGTACAAATTTTACACAATCCCAACTAATATTGTACTTAATACTCTACTAAGCTTGTGAAAGGACTAGATAATGGGGTTTAAGGTTTTTTTATTTAAAAATTTTAGGTGTTTTTAAGAAATAAAAGGTTAAGGCTCAATGGGGGTAGTAAGGGATAATCACGAGTAGGTTGTTTAAGCTAAGAGTTAACACAAAAAGGGCCTAGATCATCTCTATTAAGCATGCATCCAGTAGACTCAAACCGATTCAAAGCAAGTTCTG
>JANZXR010000003.1:856029-869654 GCA_027575705.1 Erythroxylum echinodendron
TTAAGCAATTCTATATATTTTATAATTATCAAAACCTAAAGGGATTTTTATTTGTCAACCACCATTGGTCCAACAAAAGTTTTCTTTCATGCAAATCAAACGTAGGCAGATAATAATTAATCAGACAAGCTCCATGATGACCATTCATGTTCGGGGTAGGTTTTAAGTTGAATTGTTATAGGAGTTAGTCATGAGAATAACAAACAAATTTGATCATTGACCGAAAAGAGGGGTTTCGTTTGGTTCTCAGAATTTTCAGTTAATTATTCCTTTTTCTTATGAATTTTCACTTTTTTCTTATGTAAATATCAGGGGTATGAAATCTGGATTGTACCGGCTAAAAAACAGTACAAAATATTAGTTTTTAGTACCAAATTTAAATACTAGCCAGTATTGGAATTTTTGAAAAATATAAATATTAAGTTGTAAAATATAGGGACTAAGTTTCAATTCATATATTTTACTTAATAGTGTTTAAAAGTTATTTTAATTGACCTTCAAATAGAAAGAATTATTAAATCTAATTAAGAATTTGACGACCAAAATTTAGGTGATCCTCTTTTTTTGATGGAATACAACTATTATAATTAGTATGTAGTTAAATTAATATACCAACTCATACATTCACCAAAAAAATATATATACCAACTCATATAAAGTTCTTCTGTTTTGACGTCAGATGAGCTTGGTGAAGCTATAATAAAATTGGTAAGTACTGAAAAGGGATTGAGAATGTTGAATGGAAGCACAAAAAAATTAGAAAAGTTAATGGAAATCGGTAAAGTTAAAGGAATCTTCAAGGCATTAGCTATAAGGGTGAATGCTTCAAGGTGAATGATGAGAAAATTGATACACCCAGATTTGTCCGAGAAGAAGAAACATCGAGAAAGAATCGAAGATTTGTAACCACGTGTTATTTTTGCAGAGTTATCGGGTAAGGCCAAAATGCTACAAGTTACTGCAGATGTTGTTTCAGAGAAGCTAAAATTGAAGGAGCCTATATTCCTCATATAAATTTCAGAATTAGCCTTCAGTATCGAAATCCACTTGGTTAGAAAGGGTTAAACACAAACACAAAGATGGAGTGAAGGAAAAAACAAGAAAGTGTCCATGTTCACAGTTATTCACTGCTTTTGAAGCAACTATTCAAACTGAGGATAAGTCAATTACTTCAGATGAAGAAATCAATTAGACAGCTGATGACCGAAATAATGTGATTAAAAATAATCCCAAGTTTGAATTTTTTCGAGGATCACCGAGATTGTTTACTTTACATTTTTGAAGTATAGTTTGATGTTATTTATAAAAACAAAAAACAAAAAAAGAAAAGAAGAGTAAAAAAAAATTCTTTAGTTCTTCTTTAGTTTTTTTATGTTGCCATTATCGTCCTATCTTTTTAGTAGTTTACATTGTGACTTTTATTTGCTCCATCGAAGACCCTTAAGCTCTCTCATCAATATGGATCTCTCTCTCTTTCGGACATATCTTTCAGTGTTTTGAATGGTGGTAATTTGACTTCTTGGCATACTTATGATTCTTCCGCTGCACCTATTGTTGATTCTTATGATTATAAGTTTTGATACTGTTTTGTCCCAAGAGGGAGACATCAGATTATTTATGATAAATGTTCAATTTAGGTGGAGATTTCAAAGTACATGCGTGACTACTCGTTTTGCTTTTTGGCATCTTTTTGTCCCAAGGGGGAGAAATTTAGATAATTGGATAAACTTGATGTCCTTTGGAACTTGATGTTTGATTAAAGGGGAGTATTTGTCATATGAATTGTGAATTTAATCTTTATATGTCCAATTATGATTATTTATGTGGAGTTTAAAAGTTGTGACAAAAATGCCAAAAAGGGGGGAGATTGTTAGAATACATTGTATATATCTTTTATTTTGTTTTGGCATTTTAATTGGACATATAAGATATAACTTGTAGGAATTTTACATTACATTGGAGTATATCATCATGGTGATATTGGAATTATTTTACTGCTAGATTTTATTTTTACTGCTGAACATGTTGATAACAAAATGGTGTTACTGCGGGTTTGTGATGATTTTGTGGATTGATAAAATTAAAATGATGAGGTTGTTACATGTTTGAATTTAAGTGGGACTATGATTATATGAGAGATTTGTGCATATCTGATATCTATGGCAGAAGCTAATCTCGTTGATGTGTGTGTGTGGTATTGAACAGAGGTGTGTATGCATTTATTGTATACACAAGAATGATGTGTGTGTGTGCGGCACATAGCTGTGAAGAAATTTGATTATTGAATCAATACTGCAGGAGTGGTGCTTGTGTGTGAGTATGCTGAACAACGAGTGAGAGGTGTTGGCGTTATACACGTTACTAATCAACAAAATTGAAGCGAATCTCTTGTGTTGCAGAAACCGTGGCTGTGGTGTGTACATTGATGGTGCAGTGAATGCTATGCTACGATGAAAAGAGTATTAGTGCAGTGGGTCAGTGTTAGCTACAGTGAAGTGGGTTAACTTGTTATTTTTCAATTTTCTTCATCTGGGGTTGTGAGATGTTATTCGTGAGATAAACAACGTGGGTTAACATCTATTTTTCTGGACTTGGTCTTCTGGGATTGTACGTGATTTCTTGGTTGCATCATTTTTCATTGGCTCAACGATTATTAATTGATTTCTTTATGGGCTACGTATACTGTAGTTGGTGAATGTGTTATCGGTGCAGTTGTGGTTTCGTGTTGGTGTTTATGTGAATCAACTCATTGTTGTTGCAACACCTTTAGATTTATTTCAGTGGAGCTTAAATTTTCGGAAAATTGTTCTTTTCTTTTGTCTCAAGTGTTTTCGTTATTATTTTTAGTTATTTTATTCACTTGAGTTGTTCCTTAATTATTTGATTAATTGTCTTTTATTAAGAGTGGTATAGAAAAATCCTTTATTGAGGTTAACACGAGTCGGTCGTGCTATTGGGTGTGAAATTCTTTCACGGGAAGTGAGGTTGAGAGATAGTGTCAAGGGCTGAATGGTGTCGACTCAGTAAAGCCTTGGATAAATCTATTGTACGTTGATAAAAGTGATTAGCTGAGTGAGGACCTCGTAGACGTAGGTAAGGAGTGTCGAACTGCGTTAACAAATATCAGTGTTGATTTATTTTGTTGAGTTTAATTTTTCTAATTTTCGTTTGTGCTAGAGACCATCACGATAAAATTGGAAAGTTTGCGAAACGACCACCCCCAACAGTTTTTCAATATTTAAATATGATTAATTACAATTTATGTCATTTTACTAGATGTGTTCCATAACACAATATATATTTTTAATTAATCAAAGATACTGTAGCTAATCTTTAACTAATTAAAATTATATCGATCACATGACACTTTATTTTATGCAAAACTATAAATAAAGGTTCTACATAATCCTTTACAATATATGAACAATGAATCGATATCATATATTTGCATAAAATTAATACATACATGAATTTAAAATCAAACAATGATTAAATCCTGTAATTTAATAAAGTTGGGCTATTTTTTGTTTTAAAGCTGAAAATATAGCCTGGAGAAGAAGAAAAAGGAAGCGATGGCTTGAGGATGTCTCGGTCGTTAAAAGAGGGATTTTTCAAACCATGTAGGCCAGGTCTCCGGCCAACCTTGAAAATCTACAAATCTTTGCACGCAAAAACAAACACAAGAAACTACTTATGTGCGAACCCATGTTTTTCATGACCTTCTCTACTAACACATTGACTAATAATCAATGTTTTTCTTCCCCTTGTTGCGTACTTCCCTCTTTGTTTATTACGCCCTCTTAAAGTGTCACAAACGCTAATTGCATCTTTACCTTAACCTTGTATTTGTTAAACAATCAAGGTTCTGTGTAAGGCATTTACCACCAGTTAAAAAAGGTTCTGTGTTGTGGGATTCTTGAAAAACGTTTTAAATGGGCCCCACGAATAGAATTGTTTATCCAGACTTCTACATCTAGCAATTAAAGTAATGGTGGCCCCATTAAACGTTTTCATTTAATTAACAGAAGTGAATAACGGAAAGGCAAAACACTCCAACGGGTCAACTCAACCGAATCCGACCCGTTTTACAAATCCAACTATATCTTAGCTTTTAAAATTCCAATTTTAATGATTCAAAAGTCAATTAAACACAATTAAATTTATCACAATACAGTGACTTTAATGACATCAAAATATGCAATAGACAAAACACCCAATCGTGCATATAATTGCAAAAAATCAACTACATCAAGGCAGAAAGAAAAGTTTGCTCTTATACCAACTACTAAACATGATAATAATTTGTTCACATATTTATTATAGAAAAATAAAATGCGTAATGTTATTACATACTTCTTCCTATTGATGTTGAGAGATTTCGTACTTATATGAAATGGCTCTTCTAAACTTTTAACAAATTCAATAAAATGGTGTATGAGAAAAATGTCAAGCTTAGGAACCCAATACCTCCTTGCACATAATTTATATTCCTTGTTGTCTTCTATCAAAACAATAAAAGGAGATGATGGTTCGCAATGGAAGAAGATGAGGTTTCAAAATAAACAGACACGACCCATCGTAAGAAAACCAACAGATAACATTCCAAACCATTTGGTCCTTTAACAGGCGTTTAGAGATCCCACTCCTCTTCATCGAGCTGAAAAGTTGCTCATTAATTCTCAAATGGAAGATGGTTTTCCTTGACAGGTATCAACTGCATATTCGTTATGAAGCAAATAGAGATACATATATCACGAGTAATCATTTATAAATGAAATGAAATATTTCTAACCATACAAGTCCACTTTTAGATTACAAATGTCTGTATGTATGATCTCTAATATATCTAAACTCCTCTTAGCACCTTTCTTTTTCATGTTGGTCTATTTTCCCTTTATACAGTCCACACAAACATCAAAATTAGTAAAAGCTAGAGTATTAAATACTCCATCATTCACTAGTTTTTTAATTCTTTCAAGGAAAATATGTCCATTCATAGAGGATTTATATCAGGGCCACAACATAGAGGATTGTTCATTCATAACACATCTTTTAATACCAGCATTACTATGAACGTGCATTGTATTGTGAAAAATATTTTCTTACCAATTAATTCAGAAAAGACCACCAATCATTGTACCATTCCCAACAAGATTAGATCCATGATACAAATCAAATGACGTATTTGAAAAGTTAAAGGAATATCCTATAGGTACAAGTCGTGAAACTGAAATCAAATTTCTTGGTAAACTTGGAATATGAAATGTTCTTTCCAAATTTAAAACAAAACCAAAATTTAAAATTAATTTGCATGTCCCAATAGTTTTCACATGTGAACACATCTTGTTGCCTGAATAGATGCATTGTTCATTGCCCATTGGCCTCTTGTAGTTTAGAAAACCCTGCAATGTATTGGAAATATAGATTGTAGAACTAGAATCAATCTACCAAGTGTTATAACAAACATCAACCATATTAGATTCATAACAAACAAATGAGATTGAAATACCTTTCTCTATAAGCCAAGCCTTAAATTTGGCATAATCTTTCTTTATGTGCCCTTTCTTTTTGCAGAAGCGGCACTCAGGATTGAAATCCGTTTTGATCTCATTACAGACTGATATTTTACCCTTTCCTTTTTGTTTGACTTGCCCTTTATTCCTTCCTTCTGTAGCCATATATCCATTTTCACCCAATTCCGTTACTAACCTCCCTTCCTCTTGAACACACAAGGTCAGAAGTTCATTGATAAACTATTTACCCTTATGTGTGTTGTAAGAGATTTAAAAGGGTCCATATTGAGGAGGAAAATAATTATGTAATGCACAAGGAAAGACTTGGACATCTCAACCTCAAGAGACCTTAGTTGAGCCGCAATGTCCTTCATTCGCATGATGTGCTCATGCACACTTCTAACACTTGTGAGCTTCATTGATGATAACTTAGTTATTAAGGTGCTAGCTAGGGCCTTATCTAAAGACTCAAATTGTTCATCAATGGATCCCAAACATGACCACACTCTCCAATAGAACTACAAATACTAGGATGAATTATGGTCTTTATTTACATATGCTGAGGCAATTAGATCGCTCCCAATGTTCATGAAAAATAATTTTAGCCTGAGTGCTAGTTTCAGTAGGTACATGTGGTTCTTCTGTTTGCATAGCATAATCAATGTCTATACACCCTAATTGGAGGAGAATCCTCTCTTTCCACATTTTATGGCTATCACTATTCAATTCGGAAATATCACATTGAATATCAGAAAAATTCACAGGTTGAATAACTGCACAAAATTCAAATTAAATGCTTATGTCACTAAAATTGTTGAAGCAAAGAAACATGTATCATGTTTTACCAACGTTAAAACATGCAATCATATTTCATATGTGAATCATATAACAATTAAAACTGCATGTGAGCTAAGCTTTAGTTAAAAGATTCATACATACTCTTTATGATGAAACTATCAAATTATATTCTTTTTCTTAATACCTGTGAGTAAATTAAGAAAAAGACAATTTACTATTCCATCCTAATTAATTATGCAAATATAATAAATCTTCTTGTGGGATAAAATTTGTTATATTTAAATATGATTAATTACAATTTATTTCATTTTATTATATGTGGTCCATAACACATAAATATATTTTTAATTAATCAATGATGTTGTGGCTAATATTTATCTAATTAAAATTATATCGATTACCTCATTTTATGCAAAACTATAAATAAAAGTTCTACATAATCCTTTACAATTTATGAACAATGAATCAATATCATATATTTGCAAAAAATTAATACATATATGAATTTAAAATCGAACAATGATTTAAATCCTGTAATTTAATAAAATTGGTCTAGCTGAAAATATAGCCTGGAGAAGAAGAAAAAGGAAGCGATGTCTTGAGGATGTCTTGGTCGTTAAAAGAGGGATTTTCAAACCATGTAGGCCAGGTCTCCCGCCGACCTTGACAATCTAAAAATCTTTGCACGCAACAACAGACATAAGAAACTACTTACGTGCGAACAAATGTTTTTTATGACCTTATCTACTAACACATTGACTAATAATCAATGTTTTTCTTCCTGCGTACTTCCCTCTTTGTTTATTACGCCCTCTTAAAGTGTCACAAACGCTAATTGCATCTTTACCTTAACCTTGGTATTTGTTAAACAAGGTTCTGTGTAAGGCATTTACCACCAGTTAAACAAGGTTCTGTGTTGTAGGATTCTTGAAAAACGTTTTAAATGGGCCCCACGAATAGAATTGTTTATCCAGACCTCTGCATGCAGCAATTAAAGTGATGGTAGGCCCATGAAATGTTTTCATTTAATTAACAGAAGTGAATAACGGAAAGATAAAACACTCCAACGGGTCAACTCAACCGAATCCGACCCGTTTTACAAATCCAACTATATCTTGGCTTTTAAAATTCCAGTTTTATTGATTCAAAATCCATTTTAAACATAATTAAATTTATCACAATACAGTGACTTTAGTGACATCAACATATGTAAAAGTCAAAACACCCAGTCATGCATATAATTGCAAGAAATCAACTACATCAAGGTAGAGAAAAGTATGCTCTGATACCAACTATTAGACATGATAATAACTTGACCATAAGAGCATTTCACATATTCATAAATTATTAATAATAGTTAAAATAAAGTTTTATTTGCACTTGCATTCATATTTTCATAATTGTTATATCAAAAAGGTTTTAATTTTTATGAGTTACACTAAAATTTATATGATTTATATATATAGAGCCAGAAGATTAGTATGGAATTATCTCACAGTACTAACTATTAAGATTTTATTTCAATCATATAATTCATTATTAGTTTATATGTAAACAATAATTAATTCATAGACAATATAATATATCTTTAAGTTAATTAATAATGAACATTAAAAAGTTAGGACAATTGTCACCTTGTAACATATAATTCATTCAGACAACAGTACAACAAAGTAGACATTTAAATATTTTTTTGTGAGGTTTCAAAAATCGTCGCTAAAAGAGACCATGTTGTGACAATTTTAAAATCGTCATTAAAACTAAGCATTTAGCGACTAATTATAAAAGCGTCACAAAAGGATCAATATTTGGTGACAAATGTCAAAAATCGTCACTAAATGTTTAATGACGATTGTTGAAAATCATCACAAAATTGTCCACATTGGGTGATGATTTTAAACATTCGTCGCTAAATGAATTTTTGGTGATGCTTTTCAAAAATTGTTACCATAATTTGGTAAACATTTGGTGACGATTATGTAAAATTGTCAATAAAAAAACATTTGGCGACTATTTTCAAAAATCACCACCAAAAGTTCGTAGACATTTAACTACGTGTTTTTTGCTACATTTTTACATTGTCGCTAAAAGTAACAATTTGGCGACTATATTTGAGAAGCGTCACTAAAAGATCAACATTTGGTGACGAATTTTGTTTTGATCATCACTTAATGGTCCACATTTAGTGATGATTTCTGAAAATCGTCACCAAAGATTCCATAGTAATTTGCATCACATTTGGTGACCATTTGTTAAAATCGTCACCAAAGGATTCACATTTTTCGAAATTGTTAAACAAACATTTTTATAATCTATCATAGTTAAGATATGTTTTATTGGAGATTTATTTTAAATGTTTAAAAATTATTGTTGGAAAAAGACACAAAACATAATTTTAATTGATAAATAGTAGTATTAATTAATCATTAATATGTATTAACAGTGCAAAAATTAGTTATAAAATTTTAAAAATTATATCAATATAATAATATAATATAATGAGTAGTGTGAACTTTAAATTTGTGAATTTTATGATTTCTTTTCCTCCATATTGGCAGTAATTAAAGGCTGTTCCAATGAAATCTCCATCACTTTTCATCTTTCTTATCATTTCAATTGTCCATTTGAAGACATGCATTCAACCACTAACAACACAAAACAAATGCAACATATGCCGAATTTTGGACCACAATGAAGATGAATAATCGCATTGGAAATAAAGATGAGAGATGGTTTCAGGAGCATATTTACGTAGGATACATTAATGATCTGAAATATCAAAGCATCTGTCTTTTGTCCTTGGCATTTGTTTAGCTGTCAAGCAAGTAATGAATATAGAGGGCCTATAAAATATTAGAAACGACCCTACTTATACCACTGCATCTTATCAATTGTATGCCTAGCCAAGTAAGTTAAAGCAGAGGAATTATTGGAAAGGTTTGAACTTTGAAGTCTCATCCATCTGTATAACTTTATCTTCATCTTAGTATTAGATAGGAAATTGGGAAAATGTTCAGTCAATCTTTCTGCATCCCTTCCAATGTTTCCAATTCTATTCTTGTCTAGCTGCTTTTACTTTTATTGTCTGTTATGTGAAATTCATCTTTACAATGAGAGGACTCTCATGCTCACTTCCAACTTGACATTTCAAAATCTATTATCCCGTTTTTCTTAATGTAGAAAATCAAAGAGTTAAAATAATAAATATGATTTTGTATGGTCTCATCTCTCATGCTCATATCCCTTTATCCTATCAATCCTATTAACAAATAAATTCTAGAAATTTCAATCTAATTTTTTTAAAATACAAAAGTGCAATTAATATTTTTCCACATTACCTATTAAATATGAAAACTTTGAATTTATAAAAAAATATTGAGATAATTTAGGGCTATTTAATTCACACCTCAGAAATCAAACCTTCTATAACTATATTACTAAACGACCACCAGAACACCTCCTCACGTACTCTTAAAGTAATAATAATGATTAAAAAAATAAAGTTTCAAATTATACTCAATTCCCATTCCCATAATTATTATATTTCCTTCGATATTTAATTTTCTTGATAAAAACAATTTTTAACATAATGATTGTTTCCATTTTTGTTTTTGAATTTTTGTTTTTGCTTTTAAATTCAGTAAAAAAACTTGTTTGTTTGAGCCTTTAGTTTCTGTTTTCAGTTTTAGTTTTTTCTAGTTTTCAAAAATTATTAAAACCATAAAAGTGGTTTTTGTTTTTTGTTTTTATTTTTATAATCTATTTACTATTATTTAAATATATATTATTTAATTATTTAATTATTAATAAAAATTATGAATAATTTAATTCAAGATTATATATTTAACAAATTAAAATTAATTATCAATAAAATTATGAATAATTTAATTTAATTTTCATAATTAAATTATATGTATTTAAATTTTAATAATTATTAATAAATATAACTAAATTTAAGATATACAAATATTCAAATAAAATTTGATTTAATAATTAAAATATATTTCAAATAAACATTAATTTATAAATTATTTATTTTATTAAAATAACATAATTTTATTAATATTTTGTAAATAAATATTATATAAGAGATTAAATAAATATATTTAATTAAAAATAATTTATCTTTGAGTTTTATCTAATATTTAATTATTATCAGTGATAAAAATATAACTACATTAACATTGACAATCAAACAGATTTTTGTTTTTATTTAAAAGAAAAATAGAAATAAAAAACTGAAATCGACTGAATACTACAACAGAAAAATATAAATAGAACCAAACGACCCTAATCATTAAGATTTTATTTTAAATACATTGTTTATTACTAGTTGTTATGTAATCATCAATCAATTAATTGTCATCGTTCCTATACATAGGTTAAGTCTCACCTTAGTGACGCATCAAACGTTTAGTTGTTATGTAATCATCAATCAATTAATTGTCATCGTTCCTATACATAGGTTAAGTCTCAGCTGAGTGACGCATCACATGTTTACTTGTTTTCATTCAGGACAGCTACCTCCTGGTATTAGTTAGTATTTTAGCTGAGATGTTATTATCGGCAAGAATTTGTGTTGAGTTATTGATGTTAATAGTCAAAATATTATTATCTTAAAGATAAACTACCATTTGATGTTTGGTTGGGACTGCTCCAAATTTCTGCTGTGCGTGGTTGAAAGTTTTCGTATAACTAAGCGGTTACGTGAGGAAGAAAGATTTGTGGATGCTATGAAGTTTTTATTTTAGTTACATAATTCATTATTAGTTTTCACGTAAAATTTATTAACTAATTAATAAAAATATTTTTATATAATTAATAATGAATTGTATATTAATTAATAATAATATTTTTATTATTTTAAAATAAAAAATATATAAAAAATTATTTGTCACGGTTACTTTTAATTAGACATGATTTATGTTTTAAAATCATAGCGTTAAACTTCCTATAACAATCATTTTAATATAAGGGGTATAATAGTCATTTATTATATATTATATTCTATTCCATCCATCTTCTAAACAATATTTCACTACATTACATTTTGCATCATTTTATCTCTCTCAAACAACTTTTTACTGTATTACATTTTATTTCATTTTAAATCATTTTATTCGGTTCCATTACATTTCATTCAATTAATATAATGTAGTGAAAATATTAAAAATGTTCAAATAATTTAACTAATATAGTACATAACTTTTTGTAAATTTAGATCCTTTCATTATACAATATTACAATTATACATAGATTATAGAAGTATTATCTACTACATTTATGTCCAATTATATATCACCTTTCGTGAATAGCACCAGCGGGATCATTAACGATACCCTAATAACATTAAAAAATTATTTTAAGAATTGTTATACCTTAACCAAAGAATTTCTTAATTAATATTAATTGAAAATAATGAATATTTTTTTAATTGATTTAAAGTGATAAATAATCAATATCTTTAGTATAATTCTTGCCATGTTCAATAATTATCAAAGTTACCACGACTCGACTTAGGTAATTTAAACACATAGAGGTTTGGACTCTACACTTAAGTGAGAGATTTACTAATAAGTCAACACCTTCTCTTCTACAAACACCACATCCTACAGTACCATGGCAAGACATTTTGTGGAGGCAGGTAATGTGCCCCAAGGTGGCTGTTTGTCTTTAGTTGGTGATCAAAAATCGACTATGAACCAAGGAAAGGTGGTTTGGGTCGTTTGATCCAATTTGTGTTTTATGTAAACTTGTTAATGAATCGAAAATTTTTTTGTTCTTCGAATGTGAGTATAGTAAGTCGGTGTGGAGCAAAATGATGGTGTTGCTTTGTTTTCCTAGTAGGTCGTTTGCATGGGATGAGGTGTTGGATGATATAATTCAGTATGCTAGACATGAGTACCCGAATGATTTGTTAGTCAAGACTGCTTTTCAGATGATTGTTTATTATATTTGGAAGGAGAGGAATAGGAAAATCTATAAGAATGAGGAGCAACACAAATCCGAACTAATTGAAGGGATTATTAATGTGATTAGAGAGACGATTGTGGCTCGTAACAAGCAGGATAACATCAGCAATGATCTCTGATTGCTATGGTTACTTTAATTTATTGATGTTATGGTTGGATTTTTTATTTTCGGGGCTGTTTCCCTAGTACTGTAGGTGTGTTTTGACTAAAGGATCCTTGTAATGGATATTGTATAAGTTTTTTTACTTTTGTTAATATATATTTCTTTAATTCTAAAACAAAATAAAACACATAGGAATATCTATATTAAATATTTTGGAGACATTAAGTTAAAAGATTATTTATACAAATATTTTTAAAAAAATATACAAAAAATATTTCATGTGAAATTTTTATCTTAAGTCTAACAAATATTCGCGTCTTTATTTATAGGTATCTCTATACCTTAATATATGAGATCAACAACTTCTTTTAAAATGAAAAAATATAATGTATGATATTTTTTTCTTTATTTATATCTAATTTTAATAAAGAAACAATGAGGAACAATTTAATAATAATACTTAAATGTAATATAAATATATGAAATCGATAGTTTCATTTACTAAGTATATTTATTTCATGTAGTTTAATTTATAAGTTAATTATATATAAGTTAAGAAATATTTTTATTAATTATATCACAAATATGTCACAAATATTAATTATATCACAATTTAATAATACTATTTTAATGTAATATAAATCTTATAATAATTATGAACTTATTAAGCATATTTATTTCATGTCGTTTATTTTATAAGTTAAATAAATATTTCATTAATTAAATCACAAATATAATTAATTTTAGGGCATAAATCTAACATTTTAAAAGAATTTCAAGTGATAAACCGTTACTAAATACATACAGGCTGACCAAACGTGCCAAGGTACAGTTTGGATAAGTACTCTCAACTGCTAATCAATTATCAAGCTCTTCACGTTAATCTAACTTTTTTTAATTTTGTAAACCTTGCACATTCCTTCTCATCAGATGTGACTTGGCCTTCACTATAAAATCCAACTCCAAGAACAAGGGATCAGGCATGTAACAACGCGACCTAGTTTTGTCTTTCAAATGTATCTTCCTTTGCTCCTTACACAGTTCCTGAACTACTACTCTTCTGTTTAATATACTTACCATTTCAGGCAGTTTGGAACAAAACTAACCACCCATTACAGCCTTATAGAGGAAGTGGCTGTTACACCTACAAAAGAAGTTAGCTACCATCAGCAGTTGTCAATAAATTTGCATCAACTTTCGAACATTTAGGGAAGAAGAAATAAAAACTATGTGGAGGCT
>JANZXR010000003.1:902614-959973 GCA_027575705.1 Erythroxylum echinodendron
CAGCTTGATTTGTTTTGGGATTATAATATTATTTAACTTTTTATATGTTTTAATATTTATTTTTCATATTAATTTTAATTCCTACAAGAAAATGAGATATCTCTTTAAGTAATTTCCTACAAGATGGTTATACAAAAAATAGGTAACTGTAAATATAATATATTTTATTTTGCATATTGTTTAGTATACTGTAAATATTATTTATATGTATAAATAATTTTATTATAAAATAAAATATGCTTAAAATTAATAAAAGTGCTTTTTATTTTTATGTTGCGAAACAGTCTACTGTATGAAGCTCTTTTTAAAAAGCAGTTTTTTTAATTAGCAGTCAAACAATCAATTGGCTTTTTAGAAAAGCTCTTCTGATAAAAGCTCTAGTGATAAAAGCTCTACTGACAAAAGCTCTACTGATATAAATTTGTAAGAGTGAAGCATGTAAATTATTTTTTTCTTTTCAATTATTCTTAATTATATACTTGTTATTCTAGTGTTAAACAATCTATAAAAAGTTTTTTTTTTGTTAAAAGGTTTGCCAAATTATTTTTAATTGACGAATATTATGACAATGGAGAGGTTATATATATAAATAATTAATCTAATCAGAGTAATAATTTTTATTAAAATAATTTGACAAAAACTTAATAAAAGGTCTTTTCATGACCATAAAATATTTTTAAGTAATTAATTAAATGTTTTTTAAGATTACTAAAATTGTAAAATAAGTTTAAATCTTTTGCTTAATTGATAATCATCACCACATATCCTTCTTAACCATGGACTTAATCCAATTAAAATAAGAATTGGACGATGAAAATGTAGTTAGTAACTACGGTTCCTCCGTCTAAAAAAAAATGTTTAAAATGAACATGATTATGTTGCAAAGTGCTTACTTGTTCTCTTTTGCTTTAAAAATTCCATAGCAATGATAAATGTATATATATTTTGGAAGTTAAATCATTAAAATAAGAGTTTTTCAATTAAAATTTAAAAAGTTCAACCGATATTAATCTGTTATAAAATTGATTAAAAATTGAATAAAATTGAAGAATTTGAAATATGATGGAATAAAATTTCTTACCCATTAAATAATTTAAGTAAATTGAATTAAAAAATTAAACAATTAAAAATATTTATAATTGGATAGAGTTAACCTCTTTGGTCTTTTAATCATGGCGAAGAACATAAAAACTTAAACCAACATTATAACAATGTCCATATCCTATAATTGGCATGTGTGTACCTAATAACAATTAACACCATTAATGACAACTAATAATCATCAGGATTTCAAAGGTAGGCCTTATAAATCTCCCTCACCATGCTCAACCTTTAGTTAGGAGGATCCAATCCGCACTTTCTAGGCTGTAACCTCAAATCAAAGATCATATTCACTTTGATGATAGTTCTTCACCAAGAAGAATTGATTCATTTTATCATCATCATCCTGATCGCATCCCATCCAAAATGACAAAGAAAAGCAAGAACAAGGGTAAAGGAACTCCTTCCAATCTATTACTCTTTGTGTTCTTCAGACTTCTGATAATCGGCTGAGAGTTTTTCTTTTTCATTTTTCCTTTCTGATGGGTGCGCACGTAGCTAGGCCTGCGCGCAAAACATCCTCGTCATTAGATCTTGTTTTTGTTTTTGTTTTTTTGATGCCATCGCTTCTTCTTGTGTCGACTGGGTCGTCGTCTTCGTTGTTAGATTCTGACGCTCTCCTGAGGTTCAAGAGTTCTCTGGGGAACAACGTGTCCTTCTCCAGTTGGGATATCTCCAAGAAGCCATGTGATTGGAACATTGTGAATTGGGTTGGTGTGCTTTGCCTGAACAATAGCATCTGGGGTTTGCAACTCGAGAACATGGGATTAACTGGGACTATAGATGTTGATGCACTTGTTTCAGTGGAGTCGATTCGGACGATAAGCTTAATGAACAACAGATTTGAGGGTCCGTTGCCGGAGTTCAGGAAACTTGGGAGATTGAAAGCCTTGTATCTGTCGAACAACAGGTTCGTCGGAGAAATTCCTGACACTAGTCTTCAGGGTATGGGTTCTTTGAAGAGACTGTATCTGGCAAACAATGAGTTCACTGGATCAATTCCTTCCTCTCTTACCACCTTACCTAAGCTTACAGAGTTGAGGCTTGAAGGCAATCAATTCACAGGTCAAATCCCTGACTTCCAACAACAGGGCCTAAGGAGTGTAAATCTAGCTAGCAACCAATTGGAGGGTCCGATCCCTGCAAGCTTGAGAAACATGAACCCAAACTCGTTTTCAGGTAATGGTTTTGGAAAATTTTTCAGCTTTTAGTTTCTGAGTAATGATTAATTTCCATGAAAACATAAACTTAGGATGGATTGGTTTCAGGTAACAAGAACCTTTGCGGACCACCTCTGAGTTCATGCCCAGCATTTCCTGCAGAAGGGAAAAAGAGTGATAGTAACACTTGGAAGATAGTATTGTTAGTAATAATCGTAGTGGTAGTTCTTGTGGCTCTCTTAGTGGCCTTGCTTCTCTTCTACAAGAAGAAGAATGAATCAGACTTGAAGTCTTCTTCTTCATCAGTTGTTGCAGCCACATACAGTGCAGAGCAAGTCCAACACGAGGCACAGCCACCGCGAGCCACGACTGGGCTCACGAGGAGGGCAGATCAAGCGAAGCTGTCATTCCTGAGGGATGACATTGAGAAGTTTGATCTGCAGGATCTGCTCAGAGCCTCTGCAGAGGTGTTGGGGAGTGGGACATTCGGAGCTTCGTACAAGGCTGGTGTGAGTGGACAGGTGGTGGTTGTGAAGAGGTATAGGCATATGAATACTGTTGGGAGAGAAGAGTTTTATGAGCATATGAGAAGGTTAGGGAGATTGAAACACCCCAACTTGTTGCCTCTAATGGGGTATTACTATAGAAAGGAAGAAAAGCTTTTGGTCATGGAGTTTGTGGACAATGGTAGCTTGGCTAGTCACCTTCATGGTAAGCTTCGCACTTTCATCACA
Source organism: Erythroxylum echinodendron (assembly GCA_027575705.1). Lineage (NCBI taxonomy): Eukaryota > Viridiplantae > Streptophyta > Magnoliopsida > Malpighiales > Erythroxylaceae > Erythroxylum > Erythroxylum echinodendron. The sequence goes on from JANZXR010000003.1 coordinate 905,610, forward strand.
TTAAGGCATACAATACTTGAATTTAAGCTCGCTATAACTCGATTTTATCTATTCCAATCAGGAAATCATTCATTGGAAGAACAAGGCCTGGATTGGCAAACCCGATTGAAGATTGTCAAAGGAGTAGCAAAAGGAATGGCCTATCTATACAACAAGCTTCCTATGATGGTCCCTCATGGTCACCTGAAATCTTCCAATGTTTTGCTCGACGATTCCATGGAACCTCTCTTGACAGACTACGCATTAAGGCCTGTGATCAACCCTGAAAGTGCACACTCGCTCATGGTGGCTTATAAGTCGCCGGAGTACACACTTCATGGCCGGACGACGAATAAGACGGACATATGGAGCCTTGGAATTCTCATCCTGGAAATATTGACCGGGAAATTTCCTGAGAACTATCTGATACAAGGTTATGATAAGAACGCAAATTTAGCAACCTGGGTCAATAAAATGGCCAAGGAAAAGCGAATAGGTGAAGTGTTCGACAAGGACATGACAGGGACGAAGAACAGCAAGAGCCAGATGATAAACCTGTTGAAGATCGGATTGAACTGTTGCGAAGAAGATGCAGATAGGAGAATAGACATCGAGGTAGTCGTCGAGAAGATTGAGCAATTGACAGAAGGGGACACCGACGAGGATTCATTTGGCAGCGAACATAATACATTTAGCGTTAGAGGGAATGATGATGAATTCTCATTCAACTTGGATCGATGATCAGAATTGGCAAGAACAAGGAGGCTTTGTACGTACAAACACAGAAAGATTTATCGTGACAGGTTACATGCACATGTTCATGCATAGGCTTTCACAGAACGTACCCTGTTGAACTGAAGAAGCACGTGAAGGTGGGATTGGGGAAGATCATTAGGATTGTGCATGAAAGTGTAGAAATCAATGTGAAAAAAAAAAGGAATGATATGTTAGCCTGTAGAGAAGTAAAAATCAATTTCCTGTTATTAGTTTGAAGAGGGGAAAGAAAATGAAAAGAAAAAAGAACTTTGTTTCTTTTAATTCGTTTACGTTCTTAGATTGTTTAATCTTTTATTTCTATATATATATATATATATATAGAAAACTCAAATTCATAATTTTTTCCTTTATATCATTAAATAATATATTGAGGGATTAATTAAAAAATCCTTAATTTTGTAACTATATTATTAAGTGACAAGTCACAACACGAAATTTAACGAAGACACTGACGTCAGGCTAAAATTAAAAAAAATTAAAAATTTAGGTATTTAATTATTACTTTTTAAAGTTCAAGTTATAATTATAAAATAAAGCAAAGTTTAAGATTTTTTTGTAATAAACCCTATATTAAGATATGTAAAATTAGAAATTCAACATTTTCAAATAATCTCTCCGGATAATAATTACAACTATAACACTATGGATTTAGTACTTCCTACTAATAATTGTTATGAATTGCACATTCCTAATCTAATAGGTAAATTTCCATTTAATCAAATGAATTTAAGTTCAAATTTGATAAAAATTTAAGTTCTTGATTAAATTAAATTTGAATGAATTTAATAATGTTTTAAAAATTAGACTGGACATCGAACCAGTCAAAGAAAAGATTTAAGATTTAAAAGTTCGATCAGTATTAAACCTCTATAAAACTGTTATATAATAAATAAGAATTAAAAATTATAAGAATAAGTAATGCCTATTAATATATAATAAATCTAATAATTTAGACAAAGATTGAATCTAATATAAATTTTTAAAAAATAATAATAATAAAATTTGTATTTTATATTGTCATTTATTTAAAAACTCATAAAAGTAATTAAATATGTTTAAAGAAAGTGAATAGTAAAGGCTTTAATTTTATTTTTAACTTCTTTTTCAATATCTTTTAAACATACTTTTCTATAGTTTAAATATTATTTTAACACATTCTTAAACTATCTTAAGAAAATTACTTATAAATATTAATTAATAATTCAATTTAATAAACAAATTCATGATAAAAACAATAATTTGTTTTTAATAATAATAATATTTAATTTTTAATTAAAATATAAGAAAATAAATAAAGAACCTAAATTTTAACAAATATAATTTATTAATAAGATTAAATAAATTTATTATTTTATGGATAAAAATAACAATTTATTTTCAACAATATTAATTTAAAACAAAATTTTAAATTAAAATGTAAAGAGATAAATAAAGAATATAAATTTTAAAAATATAATTTATTATTTAGAATGTGTGAGAATTGAAAAAATGATTAAAAATTCAAAAAAATTATGAAATATAACCACTAAATCTCAACTTTCCTATAAGAATAATGTATTTTATCAAAACTCAAAAACTAAGTTGGTGAAGAAATTCGTGAGTCTATGTGTGGTAGGTCCACATGTTCTTGACGAAGAGAGGAGGAAGAAATTTCTGGCGGATCCCACATAGGTGTGAATGTCAACCGAGCCGGCCTGGCCCATGGTGACCTATGGCTGGGCCTGCGGCGTAGGTTGATTGGATTACAAGTTTGTTAGGCCATAGCAGATCAGGCCAATTTTACCATCCCTAATCTCACATGATTAAAAAGATGGGGAGTTCACGTGTTTCAAAAGATGACTTCGGTTTTTACTTCAACTGATTTTAAAGAAAACACACTTAATTTTTTAGCAAATCGACCGATTTATTAATTAAATGGTTGGTTTTTTATTATAAGGGTTATATAATATAATTAAATAAAAAATTATATTAGTTCGTATTTTTTTAATTGGATTAGCCAATTTGACTGGTCTAATCCACTTTTTAAAACAATATAATTTAAAGTCAAGTTTGAATATTTAAATTTTAAAATTGAATATAAATTGATCAACCTTAAAAATTGTTACTACAAAAATAAATATTTGAATTGTTTAGGTCTTAATCATTCAATTTTAATTATAATTATATTTTAATAATTGTTATAAATGATACATTACTAACTTAATAACTAAAATTCAATTTAGTCAATTTTTAATCTAAACTCAAGTTGAACAAAATTTCGACTTCACATAGATCAATTTTTAAATCAAATCCAAAGACTAACTTTTAGCTACGAATTTTAATTTGCGACCAAAAAGTGAAGGGGCTTGAGAAAATTAATAACCTTTTGACTACGGAAATATCTTTGTACCCAAAGATTTTTAACTATGAAAATTAAAAAACATAACGTAGTTATTCTATATGCCTTGAGGTAGGCTACCTTTTTTTGGCTATGGCTTGAGAAAATGACATTTTGGCTATGAATCCAAAAGAAGAAGAATGAAATATAAGAAGAAGAACTAAAGGAACATCACGGGTCCGTATAAGGGTAGATGGAAGAGATTATTCTTAGTTGGGAAATTTTCCTGAGAAGCTAATCATAGCTTAACGAAAGACTGACTTCAGGAGAAAAAACCTGTTTTTAGCAATTGTATATATAGCTTCTTTGCACTAACCGGTTGGCCATTGAAAAATGGAAGAGAGTTCTGGGTTCTGAAACTTTTTTTCCTATCGATAAAAGATATCCGAGGCTCGACGTAGTCGTAGTCAACTAAAATTAAAAAGCTTGGAAACATTTAGTTGCCATCCACAACAGGGAAATGAAATTCAGGAATCAATAAAAACATTGAGGAAGTTTGAATCCTGGAGCCACAAGTTTCAGAGTTTTATTGGAAGGACAAAATGTTTCCTTGTCTTTTTGTGTTCCTACAACATGGGAGTAATGTTTTAGAAGCATAAGGTCGAGGGAAGATTAGAAGAAAAATGTGGCATCAAAAGGGATATGGACCAAAGAAAGGAGGTAATGGATTAGTTGCAGTTGCCATTGACAGGGACAAAGGAAGCCAGCATGCTTTGAAATGGGCAATTGAGACTTTCCTGACCAGAGGCCAAACTATTATTCTAATCCATGTTGTTCGTAAACCATCAGCTTCGTCTGCAAGTATGTCTCCTTTGGATAGATCTGTTATCGGATTCATTCTTAAAATTTTCATGGAACTGTCTAAAGTTTTGGATTGAATGTTTCCCTGATAAGGGTTTTTCTTTTTCGATATCAATAATCATATGCTCCTCATATCATGTTCCGTCCTTTATAAAAACTCTCACATTTCCTCTTTTTTTCTGATAAGAGAATGTGATTCCAAGATAGTTACATGCAAGGCCTCCAAGTCACAACTCTTTTCTTATTCCGTTTCCCCTCTCGTTATGTCCTTTGCTTTGTTTTGTATAATTTGCAGACCAGGGAGTTGGTACTGAATATGGTTCAGCTTTGAAGCAGCAACATGACAAGCAGATCAAAGACCTCTTCCTTTCTTTTCGTTGCTATTGCACACGTAAAGATGTAAGGTTCCGATCGCTTTTATCTACTCCAGATTCAATGCCAATCCACATTCTAAACGTTTTCATGTCAGGTACAATGTTTCGAAGTCATACTGGAAGACCACGATATCGTAAAAGCATTAACAGAATACACCTCTTACGCTCTATTTGAGACTTTGGTTCTTGGTTCACCATCTCGCCATGGATTTATAAGGTATTAAACTAACATTTTTTTTCCATTTTAAGGGAATTTAGATCACTGGAAATTATGATTCAGTGACAAATTCAGGATGAATTTTCGTGGATGTACAGTAACTGCATATTTTCCTGAATATGGAAGCAGAAAATTCAGGACAGATGTGCCAAGCAGTGTGTCGAAAGGGGCACCAGATTTCTGCAACGTTTATGTCATCTCCAAAGGGAAGGTTTCTTCTGCAAGATATGCTTCTCGTCCAGCCCCATTCACCTCCCCAATACTTGAAAAGATACAAGAAAAAGAAAACCAGGATGATGATTCTTCTGATATAAAGTCCAGACACAGTATGAGCATGAGTATCAGAGGTTTGTTTACATTTAAGTATGCGTTTTATTAGCATTCCTGCTCTAATAGAAGTTAATGAATACCGGCATTCGTATTGGTTTTAGTATTGGTAATGATAACAATAGCGGTACCGTCAATACTCCGATAATCTTTCAGTATCCAATTTATGTTCATCTTTTGCAGACAGGTCAATATGCAAGCCTCGTGCCTCAGTGGATGAATCATTCAAGTAAGTCAATAATGCACATTCTTCAGGAAATGAAATAGTTGAAATTCTTATGCTAGCACATTGGTAGTGATTAAGATTAGCTGCCATCTCATGCCATCTGTAATGCTTCAGGTCACCTTTTTCAAGGGTAGGAAGGGGTGTCATTACAAGATCAACTATGGATTTCTCAGAATCAGAATCTGACATATCATTTGTCAGCTCTGGCCGACCAAGCACCGATCGTCCGTCTTCCGTCGGATTCGAATACATTGATGGTGGTCCAAGGCTTTCAACTAGCTCAGGTTCAAGCTATGGATCAATTCGCGCCGGTCCAAAGTTTGTTGATCTCAATTCCCAACAAGACTTGTCACCATTTTCTTATGAAAGTGGATTTTCAAGTTCATCACAGAAAACTGTAAGAATCAAGTATCAAATGCCTTTAATCCATAAAAGTCAACGAAACTAAAATTTTGGTGTCCCAATTTATGATCTTGAACTTGTTAGGATGAATTAGAAGCTGAGATGAGAAGGTTGAAATTAGAGCTGAAGCAAACAATGGATATGTACAGCACAGCATGTAGAGAAGCACTAACAGCAAAACAAAAGGTGCTTAGATATGTCAGGTTTTGCTTAACTTCACTTGGAAATATGGAAGAAACAAGCTATAAAGTAATAGTTTCACAGGCAATGGAGCTGCAGCGGTGGAGGATGGAGGAAGAAAGAAAGATGGAAGAGGCAAAACTTTCAGAGGAAGCCGCCATATCCCTTGCAGAGAAAGAGAAAGCCAGGTGCAAGGCCGCCATGGAGGCAGCTGAAGCAGCTAACAGGATAGCAGAATTGGAATCACATAGGAGATATGGAGTGGAAACTAAAGCTTTCAAAGATGCACAAGAGACAAAGAAAGTAATGGGCAATCTAGCAGATATCAGATACAGGAAATATAGCATTGAAGAGATTGAAAACGCAACTGATTCCTTTTCTCCATCAAGGAAGATAGGCGAAGGGGGTTATGGCCCAGTGTTCAAGTGTCGTCTCGATCATACACCAGTTGCAGTTAAGGTTTTACGTCCAGATGCAGCTCAAGGAAGGGAACAATTTGACAGAGAGGTGAGGAACAAGGAAAACTACAACTTCCAGGAAGATTTATGTTTCTCTTCCATTAAGAAACAGGAGCTAACCTCTTGCTTTATGCAGGTTGAAGTGCTTAGCTTGATCAGGCATCCGAACATGGTGCTTCTTTTGGGAGCTTGTCCAGAGTATGGAATTCTGGTATATGAACACATGGCTAGAGGAAGCTTAGACGATCGCCTCTTCAGGAAAGGGAACAGTCCTCCACTTCCATGGCAACTCAGGTTCAGGATTGCTGCTGAAGTTGCCACAGGTCTGCTCTTTCTGCATCAGACCAAGCCAGAACCACTGGTGCACCGTGACCTGAAACCTGGAAACATTTTACTAGACAGCAACTACGTTAGTAAGATCAGCGATGTTGGATTGGCAAAGCTTGTTCCCGCTTTAGCTGAGAATGCAACACAATGTCACATCACATCAACAGCTGGAACCTTCTGCTACATAGATCCTGAGTACCAACAAACAGGAATGCTCGGTGTGAAATCTGATATATATTCCCTAGGTATCATCCTTCTGCAGTTACTAACAGCGAAACCACCGATGGGTCTGAGCCACTACGTTGAAAGAGCCATCGAAAATGGCACTTTCAAAGAGGTTTTAGACCCAACAGTGCCTGATTGGCCCCTTGAAGAGACTCTATGCATTGCAAAGCTTGGAATTCAATGTGCAGAGATGAGAAGGAAAGACAGGCCAGATCTAAGCAAGGTAGTCTTGCCTCAACTCAACAGATTAAGGGATTTCGCTGAAGAGAAGATGAACTTCTTCTATTTCCCCAACAGTGCAAGCGTCTCACCTAACCAAAGCTTCGTAGCAACAACACAGGTTTTTTTTTTTTTTTAATCCTGATAAAATTTGCAGTTACTTGAAGAAAGAATCTCCTGACATAGCATTGATAAAACCTTTCAGGAAGTAATGAGCGACCCTCAACTGGTGCATTCAGGAAGTTCCAAGAGCAATTCAAGCACATCGTCGCAGACTGCACAAACAGGTTTGAATTGCACAAGTATAATAAAGTTTCATTCCATCTCCTGAAAATGATCTTTTTGCTTACTTGGTTTTACTTCCTTCACAGAAGCCGCTGAAGAAAGCTGAACGTTAATTCAACATCTGGGAGAGACAAAAAAACGTTAAAGAAGTTGCTCCATCAACTTCATTACCTTTGGATTATCTTGTAGGACTGGTTGGATCTCAAGTCTTGTAAATAACTTTTTAAGTTGATTGAACTTTTACTGTTCTCCGGTTTTGTTGGAAGCTTATTGGGCATTCTTATGCGTGTTCATAGAAAGAGATCATCTATAGATCAAACTTGTAGTCAAGAAACTGTAACCAAAACTTCAAGAGCTAAGCCTGAAATCATACATTGAAATGAACGGATATAAGTAGTTATCTTGTGCAACAGTCTACATGCTGAAGACTCGCAGGGGTAGTTCTTAGTTCATTCCTTGACATATATGAACAGGGATGGAAATATGCAGCTATTAGAAACTCAATCAAAAATTCAGAAAAGCATGAATGAGTTTGATCTCAATCGACTTTAACTTTAATATGTTTTCAGAAAATCACTTAAGTTAAACTATTTTAAATTTGAACCGACTCAATCAAGTTAGAATCAAGTATCAAAGCATGAAATGTGATATAAATCAGTTACTTTTAAATTTCTACTTTTTCATTAAAAATAATCTTTATTCTTTATCAAAATAACTGTTCATTTCTATCTAAAAATATAATCGTTTTAAAGATTTTGATACACATAAACACATATATTATTAAAAATTATTATTCAATTGTAGATTGAATTATTATTATTAATTTTACATTAATAAATATTAGTAATTTAGTAAAATATTTTATTTTATTATAATTTTATGTTTTATAAATTTTATTTTTTATTTACTATAAATTAATTTTATAAGAGTTTTATTAAATTTTTAAACTTTACGATTTAATTTCTACTTCCACTTTTAAAACATTATAGCAATGGCCACCGCACCAAAAGTAACAAGAACGTACGCAGGCCAAACTGGCCTTTTACCTGGAAGCTTCTTGTTTTGTTGACGAACATGAAACATTTGCCCACGTCTTATCCTAGAAATCTGTGCATGGAGGACGTGTCTGTGTAGGAAGTATCGGGGTTTACTCACGTTTTTTACTCACTCATTTCGTCTCCTTCATAATCAAGAAGGTTGTAAAATTTAGGCTAACAACTTCATTTCTCTTGGCAGAAGCTAAACATGGGACAAGGTGAAGAAGTGAAGATCAGAAGCGAGCCCCGAGTTGAGATTCAGGTCTCTTCTTCTTCTAACTAGTTTCTCTTGGATATTCATTTGTAACCCTTTATACTTAAACGATTCCATTATCTATTTCTGTTATGTAGTATCATAAACAAACATGTATAGGTTCAGGAAACGCAGGGATCAAATCCAAAGGTCTCGAGTTTAAGTCATATTCGTTTTATGATTGATTGTAGGAAAGAGGAGAGATATTTTTCTTTTACAGGCCAAAAGTTGACAGAGAAGAAGCTCACAGCCCAGATGATGTTCAGAGACTGTACATTGTGCTCCGACCAGAATCTGGGGAGGGGACTGTTGAGCAGAAACAAGACTCTGAATCTGGCAAGGAAGGGGCCAAAAACCGCTCAGGGAAAGGTACAGGTGGTGGTTCTGAGCAGGAAGATAAAGATGAAGGAGGACGTGGTAGTCAGGTACCTGCATCTTTGGTAGGGCCACATCTGTAATTAAAATGATTGTATACTGAACTTGAGATTTTTGGGCTCCTTATTTGTGAATAAAAGCCCAAACAAATTAATTAATTTTGACCCAATTTGTGTTAAGTTTTACCGGCTCATTTGACTACTAAAAAAGGAAAGAGTGAGCAAAAAATAGCAGTGATGTGTGTATCTTTTGTTCCGCCTCTGGAGAGTCAAAAACAGAGAGGAGCAAAGTATTTCTAGCTCGGGTTTTATTGCAGCAGTGTCTGGTTTTTTTCATGATCGGAGCTCCAAATATTGTCTAATCGTTCTGAAATTTTAACTAAAGGTAGAAGACTCACCAAGCTTCATTCTGATCGGTGGAGATCAGTTTTTAACGGCAAAATTGTGAGTTAGGAATTTTTTAATTCGGTTCTATTTTTAGTGACGTTTTAGATCTTTAATCTTGTATTTTTGATTCTAATGTCTTTGTAATGTTGTTAAGGGCTAGATATCAATATAACGTTATTGTATTGGGTACTCTTGCTTTGATATTGGTGATAGTGAATTTGCAGACTTTTAGGTCTCGTGGTTTTCACCTTTTCATATTGAAGGGGGTTTTCCATGTAAATCAATAACGAAACAACAAAAAATAAAAACCACACAACAACACCAAAATTTACGTGAAAAACCTCTTTTGATGTGAAGAGGTAAAAACCACGAGACGCAAAAGTTTACAAATCCATTATCACCAAAATCAGAGCAAGAGTACACAATACAACAGCATCATGTTGATATCTAACCCTTAACAACATTACAAAGGCACTATAATAAAAAATACAAGATCAAAGATCTAAACCGTCACTAAAAATAGAACTGAATTCAAAAATTCGTAACTCACAATGTAACCGTTAAAAACTAATCTCAACCGATCAGAATGAAGCTTGGTGAGTCTTCTACCTTTAGTTAAAATTTCAGGACGATCAGACAACGTTTGGAGCTCTGATCGTGAAGAAAATCAGATGCTGCTGCAGTAGAACCCTAGTTGGAAATGCTTTACTCCTCTCTGTTTTTGACTCTCGAAAGGTAGAACAAAAGATATACACACTACTGCTATTTTTTACTCAGTCCTTCTCTTTTAAGTGGTCAAATGAGCTAGGTAAAACTTAACATAAATTGGGCCAAAATTAATTAATTTGTTTGGGCTTTTATTCACATAGGAAGGGAGGCCAAAAAACTCAACATATACTCGCATCGGTTCGGTTTATTTTGATGCTTTACTCAATAGTTGTTGAAGTTAATCCAACAGAAATTGCACAGAAAGCAAATATTCTTCTGAAGGTACACTGCTAGTTCATTTACAGCCATTGAATTGTGAATGTGCTAATAACTTCATCCATGGTTTTAGATACCGTCTGGAACTGCTATTACAGTCTGGACTGTTATGACTATTTGTTATAATTGCAGACTGAATTTACTGCAACCAGTAGTCTGAGACGATTTGTTACGACTGCATTGCATTGTACTTTTATTGTAGTATACTGCGATTTGTCGTGATTGCTAACTGTAGTTCCTGCAACCAGTCTGAAACGATTTGTTATGACTGCATTGAATTGTACTTGTATTGTGGTTATGACTGCATTGAATTGTACTTGTATTGTGGCATACTCGATTTGTCGTGATTGTAGACTGCATTTCCTGCAACCAGTCTGAAACTACATTAAATTGTACTTGTATTGTCAGTTATCCGTAGTAGACTGCATTTCCTGCAACCTGATAACAGATTGCAGACTGCATTTCCTGCAACCTGTCTGAACTGTATTGAATCGTACTTGTATTGTCCATAATCTATAGTATACTGTTACTGCAATATGTTATGACTGCGTTGAATTGTACCGGTATTGTCCGGAATCTGTAATATACTGTTACCGCAATTTGTTGCGGTTGCAGACTGCGTTTTCTGCAACTAGTCTGAACTGTTATCGCGATTTGTTATGACTGCATTGAATTGTACTTGTATTGTCTGTAATCCGTTGTATCTGAAGTATACTGTTATTGCAGACAACATTTCCTGCAACCTGTCTGCATTGTTATCACGATTGCTTATGACTGCATTGAATTGTACTTGTATTGTGCCTAATCCTTAGTATCTGCTATATAGTACTTAAAATTTGCAATTTAAAATCTTGATCTCCTGTTTACTGCAGGAAGTGAATATAGAAAAGGAGCCACTGCTGCGTTTCATTGTAATGGGGAGAAAAAGCCTTCCAGACCCTAGGAAGAGAAGCCAACCTTACTGGGGTTTTGTGGACTTGGTCACCACAAAGATTGATGATGTGAAGAGTGCCCTGAAAGGAGGTAATTGCTCTATGAACTTGGTTTTTGTTACTCTTCTTTTCGAAGAACTTAAACATCACATAAACAACTTACGATTCTAGATTTTCAGAGGAATATGACACTTCAACAAGAGGACATCGTCACAAGCCTCCAGCAAGAGCCACGGGAGAGGGGGTGTATCGTATAGTGAGGCACAATCCAGGCAAGAGAATGCACACTCACTTGATCTACAAGCTTGAGTTCCCTCCAAAAGACAGGGAAGATGAACCTCAGGAATCACTCAACATCGAACCTGAAGGCTCGTATCTGATACAAATAAAGAACCCTGATCAGCCTGCAACATCCCAGTTCAGGGGTCTCCAGAACAAGCGCAAAGCCACCCTCCCTGCTCATCTCCAAGGCCAGTTTGGCCACAAACGTTACCGTCCTGCAGACCCACCAGACTTCCTGAACTATGAAGGCTGCGAGATCTTGCTTATATCAGCTTCTGATGACATAGAGCAGGAGTTGGGATTGGAGCTCAAGACAGAATGTGAAGCAGACCCTTCTTGTTCCGATCTAATGAAGAATTTTGGAGAGACGACTCCTACTAAGCCCCTCCTTGAAGCCACTTGGGATTGATCAATACGTGCTTACATCAGAATGTTTCAGATTGTGCAAATGTTAGTAGTAGAGTTTGTGGTCTTATTGGTTGCGGAATCAATGTTTAATGTAGAACTTGAGTGAGTAGATTTTGTGTAGTATCATGAACTGAACAGTCAGTGTAGGATGTGCTCCACGTGTATGGGAAGCTCTTGATATATGGTAAGATATAAGGTGATGCAAACTTAAGATACATAAATTTATCATATAATTGTAATGTAACAAACATTGCGTTGATGTAACATCTTTATAGAGTTGATAATAGGCTGAATTCTAATTTAAAATCGGGTAATAATCTGATTCAAATTCGATAAATTTGATAAAAAATTTAAATTTTGAGTTGAATCGAACTATCTTTTAATTGAAATAAATTTTCACCTTTAAATATTATCAAAGTTTGTTTAATTAGGCTTGTAATATAAAAAGAGTACTAATTAATTAACAGTTAAATTAAATTAAATTAATTCATATTAAATTTAATTTTTGCAAATTTAATTAATTATAAAAAATAGAAGTTAAACTTAACTGAAATAAGTATAATTCAAACTAATAAAATATGCTCTATTTTTTAATTATTTTTTTATAAACATTACTGCAAATAATATTTTAATAACTATTATGATTAATTGCCGTCATAACCCAATAAATAGTATTTAAATAATAATTGCTAGCGGTTGTGGGGCCGTCTTAGCTCAGCCGGTAGAGCGCATGGCTTTTAACCATGTGGTCGTGGGTTCGATTCCCACAGACGGCGTGTTTTGTGTTTTGTTTTGTCATATCTTGTCGTTATCTTCTTCCCAACGTTCAAACCACATTGGAACATAACCAAAGCCGGTGTCTATGACTCTCTCCCAGGGTTCTAGCCTTTAGGCCAGCGAGCTAGGGTTTAGCTGATTCTACCTAATCAACAAAAGTTCATCCAATGTCTACCAAACCACTATCTGTACCAACAAATCTTCCATTCCCTTCTCCAAAATCTCATCTTCTTTCTTATTTCAATCCCAAGTTCCTTCCTGTCTATCAAAAGACTTCTCCTTTTCGTCTCCATCGAAGAACCCAATTCCCCAAATGCCATCAAAATCCAAACCCTAACACCAATGACAACCCATCTCTGTTCATCTCTCAACCTCAAGAAGAAGACCATTTGAGGGATGCCCAACATGCCATTTCACGTTTCCTTCAAGGACTTGGGGTCTCAGAGGAGGAATCCCATTCCATTGCTTTGAATTCGAAGAGGTACGTGAAGATGTTACTTGGTAGTGTGAGCGACTTGGAGGAGTGGAGTAAGTGGAAACATGGTGAAGGTGGGACGGGAGAGAGATTTGGAGATTTGGGGTTTGAGGAAAAGGTGGTCTACATGGCTAAGGAGAAAGGGGACAATGGAAAAGTTGCGTTCTTGGAGAGTATTGGCTTGAGTTTATCTTCGTCCATGAATGTTGCTCGGTACTTGTCTGGGGAGTCACTTCCAGGCCTCATTGAGAAGGTGATCATTAATTTCTCCTGTATTTTTAATGTGTGTTCGGTGAATAACTCGCAAACAATTAGGTTTCTTGGGCAAAGACTACAATGGTTTATCATTATTGTTTGTGGGAAAAACGTGTTCTTTTCTGGTTCAAGATGTCTTAATTGCTTAAAGAAACCCTAAAACCCTACTTCTATCAAAGAATAAGCTTAAAAGTTGCTCAAGGGTTCTTACTTCTTAGGCCTTTTTCCATTGTTATGTTGCCATTTATTAAGCTCCTCATGTTTTATTACCTCCACCAACTAATTGTTGATTTATAGTCGGACTACTTCCTTATTATGCATTTGGCTTATAGGTTAAATATATGAAGAAAATATTCTTTTCTGACAGTGATGATAAAGGGCTCACTGCAAAAAATGCACGACGAATGATGGCCCATTTATCAATACCTATTGATGAAGATCTACAGCAGACCTTGTCTCTTTTTGAAAAGGTATTATATGAAAAAAAAATCACTTGCAATTTTCACTTTCATGGCTGGAGATACGATTGAGCCTGTACTTCAGCAACAATTTGAGTTGTCCATTTAATAGGCACTGGTGAAGATAGATTTTGTTCATGATTTTAAGATCAGGTTCATATTTTGTGGTTCAGATCGAAGCAAGGCGCGGAGGTTTAAATATGCTAAGTTCACCTGATGCCAGCTTTCAGTACTTAGTTGAGTCATTTCCACACATTCTTATGCTTTCGATAGAATCCCACGCGAGGCCTATGGTAGCATTTCTGGAGAGCATTGGAATCCCCAAACAACGAGTTGGGAGCATATTTCTATTGTTTCCACCTATTATCCTCTACGACGTTAAAATTCTCAAAAGAAAAGCTCAAGCTTTCGAGGAGGTAGATTTTCAAATTAAGCTTTTATATTAATGCCCCAAAAAGTAGAAACTCAGTGTATATTTCGTCTATTGCTACTCTGTGAATGTCTTCGTTTAACCATTCCAGTTGCACTGTTCTTCAGATTGGCGTGGTTGGTAGAGACTTGGGTAAAATGCTGCTGAAATACCCATGGATCTTTGCAGCATGCATTCAGGAGAACTGCAAAGAGATCCTTTCATTTTTCAGTATGGTGAAGGTAAGTGTTGTGCATATTTGAGGATTGGAATTGTTTATCTTATTATTTACCATGTTCTTCTGGAGAAGTTTGGCTACTCCTTTTAGCTGCACTAATTATTTCCAGAGTTAACTGAAATCCTATTTGAAATAACATGAGGGGAAGATGCTATATAATTTCTGTGATTGCATTAACCATTGTTAGAAATGCTAGTTTCAGTTTTTGGAGCCTTGCCAACTTATTGGGACAATAACTGGTCTTCGCTTCAAGTTGCTGTCTCTGCTGCAAGTGTTTTTCACTTCTATCCGTTATATCTTATGTTCTGGTAAATATTTAGTATTCTACTTTGACAGTTGCATGTGATTGGAACTCCTGATACCAGGTACCAAAAGTGAGAATTGACAAAGCAATTAGAAGCTGGCCTCATATATTGGGTTGTTCTACCAGCAAGATGGAGGTGATGATAGAAGAATTTGCCAAGTTTGGAGTTACAAATGAAAAGTTGGGTCAGGTTATTGCTGCAAGTCCTCAACTATTACTGAGAAAACCCCAAGAGTTTCTCCAGGTATATATGGTTACTTTGGACTTCCACAAGCAAATCAACAGTTGTTTAATAAATTCTTTCTAACTTCAATTGCATGTTAAGGTGATGTTCTTATTTGGGCTTAAACTTGCCAAATTCACCTGCATTGCAGTATTATGATAAACAAATGACTATTTATGTATGTTCATTCTGAGTTGTTGTTTCTTGTTGTGGCATTTGTTTGCTCGAGTCTTAGTTTGTGTAATCTTATAAAGTAACAGGATTGTGGTGAAGAAACTGTATAAGCTGGATGAAATATAAACACCACTTGCTGGCTATAGTGTGAAGATCAATCATAATGTTGAGTAATCTCTTACTGAACTGTGCAGGTGGCTTCGTTTTTTGAGGAGCTAGGATTTGATCAAGAGACTGTGGGACAGATACTTGGCCGCTGTCCTGAGATATTTTCTTCAAGCATCGATAAGACACTGAAAAAAAAGGTTGAATTTCTCCGGTATGTTGGTGTTTGTGAAGACTATCTTCCTCGGGTTATCAGAAAATATCCAGAGCTGCTCGTGTCTGACATCGATAGAACCTTAATTCCTCGGTAACTTTTTTATTCTAATAGCCACATACTCCAGATCTCTAATCACCGTTGTTACTTGGATGGTGATCTTCGTCCTCATCAGTTATGATAGATGGTAGTCCTGGTACTCACACGACAAGCTGTAGTCTAATGAACGACAAAAACATGGGACATACTTATCCACTTGTATACATAAACAGTTCAAAGAATTCCTTTACTGAGATCTATTGTTTCTTGATAATGCCAGTTCTAGGCATATAACATTATCATCATTTCAGGTTTCTGTCCATTAGTTAATGAGATAACCTTGGTTACTTGATGACAGGATGAATTACTTGATGGAATTAGGAATCTCTAGGAGTGATGTTGGATTCATGGTCCGTAGTTTCTCTCCGTTACTGGGATACAGCATTGATGAGGTTTTGAGACCAAAGTACGAGTTCCTTGTGAACACTATGGAACGACCATTGAAGGAGGCAGTGGATTATCCTCGATACTTTAGCTATTCCCTGGAAAGGAAGATAAAACCCAGGTTCTTGTTTCTAAAGAGTAGGAACATCCATTGTAGCCTAAAAGATATGCTGGGTCTTAATGATGAGGATTTTGCTGCAAAGTTCTTGGATGCTTGAGAAGTTTATATCCCATCTTCCCCTTATCATCAATGAACTGCAAGTACCTGTACCATACTAGCAGAATAGCAGGTCTGCTGCATATAGCATATCGTAGTTGATTGTTGATAGAAGGTATCATATCTTACTAGTCCTGCAACAATCTGGCAACAAAAACCATAGCGGCAATCACGAAACACAGCCCAATGAATTGAGCCTTCTTGGTTATCAAATGACTTGCCTATACACTGATGTAGCAGAACTGCAGAAACAATGGTGAATAAACACATCAAAGTGAAGCCTGATGCAAACTTGCTCCAAGTTTCTGGGGGCCACGTCGAGCCAACACATTCTCCTGATAGGACGCCACTTTGTCTGAAAAGTCTCGGTATTTTGGGGATTCGAGAAGACTGCAACGAGTTAAAGAAATCCCAGAAAAGATCTGGAGAAAGATGCTTAGATGACCACAAAACAAAGGTTTTGTAGGTCATATATACTATGTTGCAGGACGATTAGTGCATGTTCTCCTCTAGCTAAATTTATCTGAAACCTTCCATTCCTATTGAATGAACCTGAAAGAGAAGCTGGGGAAGGTGAATGAACCTGAAAGAGAAGCTGGGGAAGGTGAATGAACCTGAAAGAACTTGTCAGGAAAAGCGTTAGATTGCAGTATATATAGAAGTCTGTCTGAATTAGTAGAACGTCTTTTGTTTATTCATCTTCAAAGAAAAACCTAATGAAAAATAGCGCTTCCATTGCTCATCCCTTCAGGCTTGTTCGAGTAAAACTGATTATTTTGAGCAACCATGGCTGAAATTTAAATTAGATCGAATGAAAGTACTTGCAATTAAATAAGCCAGTTATTCAAATTAATTTATCATTCTTATCCTTGTGTTCTCGGCATTACCTGAAATGATTCCTGACAGCAATTTGATTTGAAGCTTCTGCGAACATGTTTTGATTCTGATTTTGACTTCCAAACCCTACTAGCCACTAGGATTCCTCTGCTCGTGCAATTCCAATGAGTTGGTTGACTCATCATATAGCATGATAAGACTTTAGCATTTAATGCGGACAACTGAATGCTTACAAATAACAAAGGTTTTTGATAAGAAAATGGCATATGGTTGAAGAGTTAACTTTTTTATTAAAGTTATTAAAATAAAAATTTTCCTACTTTAAAAAAAAAAAATTATTCTTTCTATTACAAATATGTTAACTTTATAAATCAAATTTTACTTTAGTTTCACACTTTCATGTCTTAAAATTTAATTCGGATATTATTATTATTATTATTATTATTATTATTATTATTATTATTATTATTATTATTATATAAGTTTTTATATTTCTCCTTATTATATGTTAATTTTGGTAATTATTAACTTATATTATAAAAGATACAATCTAATAAAAAGTTATATATTATATTCAATGTTTTAAAAACCAAACCGGTTCGATTGGTTTAACAATAGAAACTTTGAATTGTTCAATTTTTTAGATCCAATTTAGTTCAATCATATTTATTATTAAAAATTGATCAATTTATCAGTCAATTTTTGTAAATTAATCAATTTTATACACTAAAATAAACAGATTAATTTTATTTAGAGTTTTCTTTAATTAAAATTAAAATTAAAATTTTTTAGATTGATAAGGATATTTTTGTTTAATTATTTTTAAAATTATTTAATTTTATTCCATCACTAACTAAATTTATAACAATTTATTAACAGTTAAATCTTATACTTTTATTTTATGGTTTAAAGCATTAGATTAGATTTTACAATTCATTATCCACCAACAATAAAAGCTTCATTAGGACATGATAAAATAAATCTTCTTATTATATGAAAATATTTTTGTACGCATATAAAGGGAAAATAAATTTCTTGAAAATCTTAATTTTTATGTAAATAAATTGGAATAAGAAAGGGGAAAAGACGAAAGAAAACTGAAATATTTTCTCAACATTTTCCGGAAAAGAAGATTAAAATTTTCTCCTTATAAAATTGTTCCTCTCAAATCTTCCTCTGAATTCTTACAGAGACAGATACAGAGATACAGAGAGGGCGTAACCTTGTTCTGTCGATGGCTGTTGTCTATCTTCTCTGACCGGTACTTGTTTTTCTGTCTTTGAAAGTTTCTGTCTTTTTAACAGATCTCTCTGCAAATGGGCTTTCTGATTTCGTTTGCAAGTTGGATTTTTGATCGTAATGTTGAAGTGACAGATGACTTGGCAGTTGGGTTTTGTGGGATTTCTTTTGTAATTTCGGATCTTAATGGTTTTGGGGTGTGTCTGATTGGTAAGAGAAGTTGAGAAAATTGTAGACAAGGGCAACGTTTTTATACATACTGTTTTTCCTTTTTTTCCCCCTCCCTTTTGGTGTTTTGTTGAATTCTTTTTCTTTTTATATATACTCTGGGCTAAGATAAAGGATTTGTTGTGTTTTCTGGCAAAAAAAGATTCGTTTTTGCGGGAAACCAAACTGAAAAGTTCCTGCAGAGAATTCTAGGACTTGATTCACTAGTAGTAGGATTTATTACTGAAGTTAGTTTTTTAGTGTGTTGTGCGAAGTGGGATTCCTTTTCCAAACTCCTTGGCATAATGGGAAGGATTCCTTTAATTTGGAAACCTTATCCAGATTCATGTTGTATTGAGTACAGTCAACGAAATGTATGAACTTTTGTGTCACAGCTTGGGAAAGACAATGAAATCATGTCGGTGGTTCTATTGTAAGAAAGGTCGCAAAACCACCAGTAATTACAAAATGCCTAAGCTGCATAAATCTGTTAAAAATAACTTGAAAAAGAATTTTGGATATTCAATCATGACCATCTTGTGGACTTCTGATCGCTGTCTCTTTGTTGGTTGTGATATGCAAAGTGTAATTATAGATTGAAAGTTTCAGGCTGGTGCTATATTGTTGGAAAGAATAAGAAGTAGAATTTATGTTAATCTAGATCTGTTTTTTCTTTTCTTGTTCTTTGCTTGGTCTGTAGTTTTTTGTATATTTCTTTGAGTTGGAGAGTTAAACTCTTCAAAATGCAGAGAAATTCCTTTTGATTGTTTTTGTTGTGTTCACTTCTGATTTTCATTTTTGTGGCTTGTAGAGGATTTATATGGTCAAGGGAATCTGCAAGGTGCAAATTACTTTTTCTGATGATTGAGCCATTCTCTTTCAGAGGCTGAATTGTTTGTGGTAGCTGGATTTTCTTTTTAACAAGTTTTTTGGCACCTGAATTAGCAAGAAGATAGGTTCAGTACATTTAAGGCTTATGTCCATTATATCATATGAACAGAGAGACCTTTCATTGGATAAATCAGAGTAATCAAAATTCAGCGACCTGCTTCTGGGGGCAACTTGCCCCAAGGCAGTGAGTACATTACTTTCCCTGTTGTTCGAAGGGTGAACTCTTCTCATACAATGATGATGGATGATGACATGGAGGGTGGTAATTTGGGGCCTTATCAAGAAAGGCCAAGGATATTCCCCAGTATGCGTAGTAAAACATATACTCCATGGGTAAAAAACTATTCAAACTATCATGTAGTTACTTCAACGTATAATCATCATGCTGAAATATGTTTATTTAAGGTGTATATATGTGATATATCCTGCTTCAATATTTAGTGGTTTGTATTGTTTTTTGTGTCTGTATAGTGATGTATTTTTCTCTGTGCATGGACTAACTGACTCTAACATTTGTGCAGATTTTTCGTATTCTAATGAGAATAAATGTCCGTGTTCTAGTAGTGCTTTTGTTCTTTGTTTTTGGAGCAGTCTTCTACATTGGAGCAAGTACCTCTCCAATCATAGTTTTTGTGTTCACTGTTTGTATTATCAGCTTCCTCCTGTCATTATATCTTACAAAGTGGGTACTAGCAAAGGATGAGGGTCCTCCTGAAATGCAACTGGTATATCTTCTGTATTTTGTTTAAATAAATGCTAATTTGTCAAGTAATTTAGTTTTTCCATTTGTTAGATAGGTCAATATATCTTTTATTCTTTGTAGAGTTCTGAAGCTATTTTGATGTGACTTGTACATGTTACATTCCTACAGCTTGTCATTGTACCCTGTATACATCTATTTTAAACCTCTACTTTCTCAATAAAAGTTCAAGAGTTATGATTGATTGCTTATGTACAATACATATAATTCTGAGGATACACTGGTACTTAAACCTTTTTAATACTTGTTGGATTCTTTCCCTAAACTCAATGTTTTTCCTTTGTAGATATCAGATGCAATACGTGATGGAGCTGAAGGCTTCTTCAGAACCCAATATGGATCAATTGCTAAAATGGCATTTTTCCTGGCATTGGTGATTCTTGGTATATATATGTTTCGCAGCACAACTCCTCAACAGGAATCTTCTGGCCTTGGGAGGTGACAATATGTTTATATAATATTGTGAAGTTTGCTATCATGCTTTCTGCATGCTCACAATCAGTCTTGTCTTTTTCCCTCGGTGATGCAGGTCAACGTCCGCATTTATAACTGTTGCTGCATTCCTGTTTGGAGCTTTGTGCTCAGGTGTTGCAGGCTATGTAGGAATGTGGGTCTCAGTTCGTGCAAATGTTAGAGTATCTAGTGCAGCAAGACGATCAGCTAGGGAGGCGCTGCAGGTTGTCCCTTTTGTGGTACACCTTCTTCTGGGCATATTTTTATGTGATAATTAGAACATATGGCATGCAGATATCTGTTCGTGCTGGTGGCTTCTCTGCTCTTGTGGTGGTTGGTATGGCTGTTATTGGCATAGCCATCCTCTATGCCACATTTTATGTTTGGCTGGAAGTGGATTCTCCGGGTTCAATGAAGGTTACTGAATGTGAGTTACGTGTTCCCCCTGTCATATGTACCAACGTATTTTATATCTGCAGTAGAATGAAAGGGAATACTTCTTTTGCTAGTTGAGGAAAAATACAGCTAATGGTTTTCCAGCTTTCCATCTATTTGTTTGTTAAGACCTGCTTGTACCATTAAGTTGTAAGGAACTAGTTTTTTTTGTTGAAACAAGTTTTATTGACTATGGAATTAAATTTTACTTCTATTGCCAAATTAGGATGTGCTGTTTGATATGTTCTCTCCGTGGAAGTAGATGGTCATGGATGAGTTCCCATTTTGACTGTATATTGAACTATTCTGTACTATTGACTGTGTATTTGCAAGATTCTTAATGACCGTGTTAACATTTGTGTGGTAATTTCTTGATGCCTGATTTTTGTTTATCTTCTTTTCCAGTGCCTCTTCTGCTTGTTGGATATGGATTCGGAGCTTCCTTTGTTGCCCTGTTTGCTCAGTTGGGTGGAGGAATATACACAAAAGCAGCTGATGTCGGTGCTGATCTTGTTGGAAAAGTAGAGCAGGGAATACCTGAAGATGATCCTAGGAATCCTGCTGTCATTGCAGACTTGGTAATTCAATATTCTTTTGTTTTCTTGTTTATCTAATGCTATAACTGCAGCTGTACAATCTGTTTTATGTAATTCATTATTTTTCCGCCACTTGAAGCATGTAAAACAAATAATATTCAGAAAGAATCGTATATACTTTCTGTGACATAGAAGTTCTTTTTTATCTTTTCCCCTTTTAATTCCTTCATTATCATGCTAAAATGGTCATCTGATTATGAAATTGTTAAATTGTTTCATAAAAGGTTGGAGACAATGTGGGTGATTGTGCTGCTCGAGGTGCTGATCTTTTTGAAAGTATTGCAGCTGAAATAGTAAGTGCTATGATATTAGGGGGAACAATGGCCCAGCGATGCAAAATTGAAGGTAAGGGTACTTGCACTCCTCCACCTTGAACACGACTGAACTTTTTTTCTTCGTTGAAACTTTGTGAAACAAGCCAACATTGGTGTATTGCAGTTATGATTCTCCGTTATGAATGCATTCATCATATGATTTGGTTATTAGGGGTTTCATAGGATAATGAAGGATTGAACACATAAGGATTTGTTTTCCTCGACCTATTAGGTTTTGCTTATGTTGTCATATAACCATTAGGATTTGTTTCTGTTTTATTTTATTTTAATTTTCCTAGTTAGGCGGGTTTTCTTGTCCGGCAAGAAAAGGAAATAAGTTAGCTTTAGAAAAGGATTTCAATCAATCCTTTTCACACTAGAATTAGGACTCTCATGTGCCATAAAAGGGAGGGTTAACAGATGTTTTGGGGAACCAACAAAATTGCCTTTAATAAAAGCTTCTGCACGAAATTTTCCTTGGAGAAACTGTCTTTCTCTTGTTGATTAAATCTTAAGTTTTATCCTTGGATTTGGTTCAGAGATTAACCTAAAATTTGCTTAACTACTTCCGCTGTGTCATAGGAGCATTTTCATTAAGCTAGGTTTACCTTAATAGAGCCATTCCTTTGTTGTATCATAGCATGTTTTCTGCTATTTGTGTTCATTGAGTGCTTCCCTGAACAGAAAGAATATTTGTGATGAAGTATGTTCATTTTTCTTGCAGATCCATCAGGCTTTATATTGTTTCCGCTTGTTGTCCATTCTTTTGACCTGATTGTATCTTCTGTTGGAATTCTATCGATAAGGGGCACTCGTGATGGTAGTGTCAAATCTCCTGTTGAGGATCCTATGGCAATTCTCCAGAAAGGATATTCCATTTCAATAGTTTTGGCTGTTATCGCATTTGGTGCGGTAATACATCTGCTTATTCAAATCCTTTCACCTTCCTTTTGAAGTGCTAATGTTCTTAGTTTAATACTGTGCCTTTGCATTGAAACTTGATGAAGGTTTGGAAGTTTGCTGTTTCATGTTGTTGGCCTGTATTCTGACATTTGGTTATGTATACTGTTGCATTTCTGTGTAGTCGACACGTTGGATGCTTTATACAGAGCAAGCACCATCAGCGTGGTTTAATTTTGCTTTGTGTGGATTGATTGGCATCATAACTGCATATGCTTTTGTCTGGATCACTAAGTACTACACTGACTACAAGCATGATCCTGTGCGCACCTTAGCTCTTGCCAGTTCTACAGGTCATGGCACTAACATTATTGCGGGAGTTAGTTTGGGGTTGGAAGCAACAGGTCTTCCAGTTCTTGTCATAAGTATATCCATTATTTCAGCATTTTGGCTGGGTCACACATCAGGACTGGTGGATGAATCGGGAAGTCCTACTGGTGGATTGTTTGGTACAGCTGTGGCTACTATGGGAATGCTCAGCACAGCTGCTTATATCCTTACTATGGATATGTTTGGCCCTATAGCGGACAATGCTGGTGGAATAGTGGAGATGAGTCAGCAGGTAAGTGTTGCTTTTCATTTCTTTTGTGTGAAACCTAGGTTAATTGTTTGTTTGACATAATCCTGTCTTGTTTCGACTGTCCAGCCAGAAAGTGTGCGGGATATCACAGATGTTCTTGATGCAGTTGGCAACACTACAAAAGCTACTACCAAA
Organism: Erythroxylum echinodendron; assembly: GCA_027575705.1. Lineage (NCBI taxonomy): Eukaryota > Viridiplantae > Streptophyta > Magnoliopsida > Malpighiales > Erythroxylaceae > Erythroxylum > Erythroxylum echinodendron. The sequence continues at coordinate 929,180 of JANZXR010000003.1, forward strand.
GGGTTTGCCATTGGTTCTGCTGCTCTTGCTTCTTTCCTTCTATTTAAAGCTTACATGGATGAGGTTGCTACTTTTGCTCATGAATCTTTTGATCAGGTTGGCCTTCAATAGTTGGGAGCTCTGTCTTTGTCTTACATTTCATTTTCCGTGTCTTATTGCTTTGCTGTTGTCATCTCCCTTGTACTTTGATTAACTTTTCAGGTCGATATTGCCATTCCTGAAGTTTTTATCAGTGGACTGTTAGGTTCAATGCTAATATTTGTATTTAGTGCATGGGCCTGCTCAGCAGTCGGCCGAACTGCTCAGGAGGTTGTTAAAGAAGTAAGAAGACAATTTATTGAGAGACCAGGTATCATGGTAAGTATATGCTTCCAGATAAAGTTTTGCATTTTTGTTTTTCTGTCGGGAGTGATGCATTAAAGTGGGAATATCTTATGATTTTGCAATTTGATTGCTCCTCTAATGTATTGTAACAGGAGTACAAGGAGAAACCAGACTATGGCCGGTGTGTTGCAATTGTTGCATCAGCATCTTTGGGAGAGATGATAAAACCTGGTGCTTTGGCTATCATTTCACCTATAGTTCTTGGTATGTTGATTATCTCCATTTTATTTGTTTTCTTATGGTTTTTTGGTCAATTATGGTGGATTATTCATCACGTTCTTATCATCATTGAATCAACGCTTGCAAGCTGTTGATAGCCAAAGAAACTATATTAAAGTTGTACTTATGGCATTTTATCTACTTGAGATGCTTCATTGGAACATGCTATTGACATAGATAGTGTGCAACTGTTCTCTTTTCTATGGAACACTGTAATTGAGATTGGTGATTATCTACTTGACAATGACTTTTTGACATATCGCAAGCTTATTTGGTTAGTAAGATATTCTCAACAGCACATGATTTTGGCAGTCCTGTTCAGTACCTTGCAACTTGAAAGGCACCCTATCCTCATCTTCTTGATTTATGTAGTCTTCTTTTCCAGTATTTATGAGCTTGATCATGGACACATAGCTGAAATATGTTCAAATGGCTTGCAGGTTTTCTGCTACGAATGTGGGGTTACTATACAGGACATCCTCTACTCGGAGCTAAAGCAGTGGCTGCTATGCTAATGTTTGCAACAGTTACAGGCATTCTCATGGCTCTTTTCCTGAACACAGCAGGCGGTGCATGGGATAACGCAAAGAAGTATATTGAAACAGGCGTTCTTGGAGGCAAAGGGAGTGATTGTCACAAAGCAGCAGTTACTGGGGACACGTAAGTTGTTGAGACACACCCTGATCTTTCTGCTATTAGAATCGAGGCAGCAGTCATTGATGACTTTATAGATTTTAGAGCTATATCAAATCCCTGGCTATTTATGCTGCATCATTTACTTGCAGATTTTGTGACCTATGTATAATTGTAATGCTTTATGCTTGCAGTGTGGGAGACCCTTTCAAGGATACAGCTGGACCTTCACTTCATGTCCTGATAAAAATGCTGGCGACGATAACACTTGTCATGGCTCCCGTCTTTCTGTGAGTTGTTAATATCTACCGGAATTCAATTCGGGTATACCGCACCCGTCACCCTGGAGTCGTTAGATATTTTGCAGATATACAGATAGGTATTTTGGTATACATCAAGGGTGCCTGATTGTTAGTGATGCTGAATTATTCAGTTCTCAGATCATAAATAAGTGATGATAGTTAACAAGATCATTATAATTGCCAAGTAGCTGTGTTTTCTTTTTGATTCGTGTACTCAGAGCTCGGTTTCCGGCACATGATGTATGCTCATTGAGATTCTGTCAACCAGTTCTCATCTTCTGGATTACCCTTGTTGCATTTGTTTGGTTTCGAATTATAGACATGAAAGGAAATGGTGTTCACAGGTCATGGAAACTTAGATCACATTGTTCCATTCTTAACAACGTATGGAGGAGATCACAATTTCTGAATTGCTAAGAATAGTATCACATAGGAAAGTAACCATCTTCATCATCGTTATATCAGCCTTGTTACTGAGACATTCTGGCTGTCATTTGCCATAGAAAAACTAATATCCCATTGCACCATCTGGCTATGCATCCTTCATCTTCATGCCTCCCCATTGCCAACGTGCGATGCTATGTTGATTATAAGAAACTGAAACACTCAGGCTTTACTAATTATAAGAATCTGAAATACCAGGCTTACCAATGCTCTGAACTAGAGTCGATCTTTTGATTCAAGTTCGGTTTAAATGATTTTGGGGTAAAATGTATTATTTTGTGTAATGAGTGAAAGTAATTCAAGCCTGAATCAGTTTTTTATCAACTCTAGTCCAAAAATAAAAAAGCCGCACAATACAATTAATTGAAGGTTTGTTCAAGAATGCAAACTGAGTAAACGACTTGATTATACTTTCTGGATCAAACTTAAACCGGACAAACAAAAGAGACGAGATGAAAACAAGAGCAAGAGCAAGATCTTGACCCAAACACAAAAGAAAAGAATCTTGGGCTTTGCTTTGACAAGTCGAAGCCTCTTTCCTCTGTTAACTAGGTCCTATTTGTACAATTCATCCTTGTGCGAAACCTCTCCCTGCACGGCATGCAATGACCTTATCTGACCCTTTAGCCTGACGCTTTTTGCTAAAGATTTGCACTTTTATTAGGGGTTTTAGCGTCTCCGTCCCCTTCAAACACTCAAACCCTGAAGCCCCATCTGGGAACTATCAAATGGAAAAACCAATAAACTCAGATGCAACCCCTCAAACCCCATCAAAACAAAACAGAAACAGTGAGAAACCCACAAAGCAAAAGCTTCCAACCCCTCAAGACCTTATATCCCACTACCAAACCCAAGGCCTAGACTCCCAAGAAGCATCCATTAAGGTCATTGAAGACCTACAGAATGTGTTAATCAGGGTCATATCTGCCAACAACAAGACCAAGAAGGATAAGCTCATAGGTGAGACATCAAGGAAAGTGGATGTACTTAACAACAGAGTCGCAGTTGTTGACATGAAGTTGGATTCCAAACCTGGTTATATTGAAACTTTGGCTCTAGGGGTCGCTTCTGGGGCTGCTTTGAAAGGAATTGAGAGTGTTTGGCCTCATGTTGCTGGTGGTGTTGCCCAGATATGGAGTGCTGTTAGGAGTGTCACCAGACCTCCTACTTCTTCTCCTCCTTGATTGAACCAACCTTGTGCTTTGCTTATTATTTCTTAAGTTTTGTGCTTTAGAAACGCACAGACTGTGTAAAAGATTGTTTTTTGCAAGGGAAAAACAGAATTTGATTATTTCTTGATGGATTATGGTGGACATTTCGTTAATTATTAAAGGGATATGTTTGTGATTTCCATCTCCTTTTTATAAGTGATGATTAGTGATAAAGTTTGGATCTTTATCAATGTCTGTTCAAAAGATTAATTTTTTATGAAGGGTCTGAGAAGATGGTTTCTGCGAATGTGTCTCTTTGGTTATTGTTATTGTGGTGATTTGTGATAAAAGGTTGGAATTTTATTAGGTAGTTTGACTAGTGCTGATGGAACTCCAAATTCTAAATCTTTTTCCTTTCAGAGAAAATGAAACAAAGCTTAGCTACTTATGGATAATCCAACGGCCGTTAATGTCCATAGGTGAGGGGAAGAAGTCCTCTTTCCATTCTTACCTGTTTTTACATGCGAAGAAACCATGATTTTCCGAATTTTCCACAGCCACATCACAAGCGACATTATAACATTCCAACCCCACCATCACTGCCACATCCGTCGGGACCATCGTATCCGGCGGAGGACTATCAGGAGCTTCCTTTTTTACAGTTAACTCCGGTCTCCGCTTGTCCACCTAATCCATCTTGCAAAAAGCGAGACAATTAGCCAACAACAGAAGTAAAAGCTTTAAGCTTTGAGAATGCAAGCTGTAGCTGCTCAGTGCTCACTGTAAGAAATCTTCAAAATCCAACAAATCTGATAAGTCAAGTCAAATTTATGGCTTCATGACCCTTATCACTATGTGGGAAAAGCGTGACCTTTTAAACTTCAAATGTGAAATGTTCATAATGTTTCTCAAAGTGTGAGAAACCATTTTAACGCCATTCAAGACTGCTCCTACTAAACAACCTACCAGTCAAGGGCATTTCATGGAAAACTCCTCTTACCATTGTTTATAGTTCAACAGATGGCTCGTATCTATAATCTCGTTTTTCAAAAATTTTTCCCCTAAGATTCGACGTGGAGTTGTGAAGAATAGGCCAATGCTTTACACTTTGGAGTTAGGGGATTTTGATCAATAGAACTGTGTTATGGATAGGACAGGATGCAATTGTGAGGTGATGTGTCCAAAGATAATAAATTTGCATGTACCACCAACTGCACATGAAACTTTGGAGTTGCGCACTTTGCATCAAAATCAAAATCTTGAACTCTTGTGGAAAACAAATCTGATAGCAGGGTATTGACCACCAGGTTTCTCTGTTGAGGTGATTGCTGAATTGGGAGCTGGTATTGATTTCTAGGCTGCTGGTTATTTGACAATTCTGTATTGACTTGGAAAGTTCTAAAGTCTGTGCCTATATAGACATAAAGGAAGTTGTGGGATTGGAAGAGAGCTAGGGATGACCATCCCACCTCACACGGTGTCCTTTCTTCCATCTTCTATGGCCTGCAGGTCAACATAAGCATTGCTCGGGCATATGCTGACTTACGGAGTCTTTAGTTCTACTTCCTTCCTGCTGTCGAGTCTTGATTTTCCAAGCAACTTCACATTCTCTAGATAGGAGTGATCTTCTTAAGGCTGGAATTTCGCCGGGTTTAACATATTTATCGTTAGGAAATTTCGTTCGAGTTGCAGCCAACATGTCGCTGTACTTTGACTATTCACAAGGTTCCATCTTTTCAGTATTTTGCAGGAAAGATGTGTGTCCGTGGAAGTGTTAAGAGTGCCTATATCAGATGGTCACTTGCTTTTTGCCTTTTAATTTTTCATAAGACGTTGATTTGCATTTGCCTAATAGTTCACTTGGCTCTAATGCATGTTTAAACAAACTAGAAGTCAGCTAGTCTAGTGATAGTTGATAGAAAAAGACAAGCATACCCCAGCATAATCTGCAATCTGTAAAAGATGCCAACCTTAACCTACTTTACCTTGGCGGCTTTTCCAATAAATGTTGGATTGTAAGGAGGAACACCAATTGCATCAGAGGAACAACTGAACTTTGTCTTTTCAGGGTTTTTTTCATCGTTTAGAACCAGATATGGTTATGCAGAAGCAGGTATGAACTTTGTCAAACCTCTGATAAGTTTACTAGACCCATTTCTTTCATTTCTGGGTTCAGTTGGTTGATGATTCAGAAAAAGAAGAAGGCTTGTTTATGCTCCGATTCTTCTTAATTCCTTTTGATTGATATGCCAGGTTCTTCACCTTGTTCAGTTAGACGATGCAATCCGTCCATAACTGGAAAATTTCTTCTATTTTTGTGGTGTTTATATTTCATTTATGGTCTTGTTGATAAATGATCAATGTTTTACAGAACAAGCGGATGAATCTGAGCTTGCGTTCTTATGATAAACAAGCATTATATAGCATGATTGGCAGTGATATCATGATTGAAATTCTTCTTAGGCTACCCTTAATATCGTTGCTGCAGTCTAGGTGCGTCTGTAAATGGTGGAAGAATCTTATATCTGATCCTGTTTTCATCTCCGAGTACTCGCGGAGAAATCCGCATCGACATGTCTCGGGATTCTTTTTACAGAAATTCCTGATGCTTGAAATATATTCGAAGCTAGAATTCATCACGTGTAAAGGAGAAACTGATTCTGCTCCTAAGCCAACTCTGTCTTTTATAGACGATGATAATGGTGTCTGCATTCAACATTCGTGTAATGGCCTTCTTATCTGCAGCAGCTTTAGATGTCACGAAGAAGATCGAAAATACTACATTTGTATACCCACCACCAAGCAGTATAAGCCTCTTCCCAAACCCGATTGCAATTCAGTATATGGCATTAACATAGCATATGATCCTCAAGTATCACCTGACCACAAAGTCATCTGCATCTGTGATTCTCAACTTTCAACAAATCATGGATGCATAAAGATATACGATTCAGCCTCAGGTTCCTGGAAAATTGCAAAAAACTTCCAATTGGCTTCCGACGATTTGATATTCAACCGAGGTGTATACTGGAACGGTGCATTACATTGGGTTGGAAAGGGGAACCTCTCTCTTGGTTTTAACGTTGAAAATGAACTCATGTTCACAATGAGAATGCCTCCAATTCCTGAAGGATGGTCAGAAAGGAGATTGGCATATTTCGGCAAATCGGGTGGTCACCTGTATCTGATTGAGATCTATGGTCCTGACACTACAAGGTTTGATGTGATGGAGATGAAGAGTAACTACTCTGGTTGGTTTGTAAAGTACCGTGTTGATCTTGGTTCGTTGGTATACTCATTCCCAGAAATGGAAAGAAACAATGTTCAGCCTCTTCATCGTTACATGTTCTCTGTGTTACATCTGGTTGATCACCAATTAGGATACAGAGATGGATCATACATGGTTCTACACATTCCAGGCAGATTCATTTTGTACAATTTTGAAGATGGATCCTTCACATCTCAAGTTTGTAGCTTGGATAGGCACCTTGGATTATGGTATTCATGGGAATCTGTATATCCATATGCAAACATTCTATCTTACATATGAAGTGTAGCTTAATCTTTCTGTTATTGAATAATTAAGAAGAAAAAGGAAATATGGTGTGAAAAGTTGGATTAATCTTTTCTGTTTCAACATTAGACTGATTTAGCATCAAATGAACCATCTAAGTGAACATTTGTTATCACCTCTAATTTGTCAGAGCAAGAAAGAATATTAATTTTTTATTTTTAAAATTTATGTATATAATTATTTAAATATAAAAAGATAAGAGATACAATTCTTGAAATTTATTTTAAAATAGTTTTATAATATTAATATTGAAAGAGAAAGAATTTTAATAATCCAATTTGAGAGAAAATTTTCTTAATTATAATAACACATTTAACAACTTTTGCCAAGAAATTAGAAATCTTTTGATAGATAATATCAATAAATTTAAAAAAAAAAGCAGCAGAATATGCAGAAAACGGGAACCTTATCCTTAGAACGTACACGTTCAGTCACCACTAATATAAAGGATGATGAACTAATAACAGAAAATAACGAAAATGTTTAAAGAAAACAAAGAGAGAGCGCCAAAGTTCAGTTCTTTGCATTAACTAAGCTTGTTTAGAGTTATACTTCAAGTTCATTTCCTTTTGTTCTGGAATTACGTTGGAAAAAGGAGACGACAAAAAGCAATGTTAATTGCAGCAACACTGGCAACAAGTAGTGTTGTAATCCTGGGAGTTCGAGTTCTGTGCTCTGATTCTAAACCAAAGCGTGGGTTTGGTCCCAAAAACGATAGCAAGAAGAAAAAGGTACCCTTTTAATAAAATTCCATTCTTTAGTCTCGTTAGTGGCCTGCAAGTGCATCCAAACCACTCTTCCGTTTTAGCAATGGATGGAAAGCTTGTCTTCTTTTCTTTTTTTTTTTGGGATTATTTAGCTTCACTGGACGATAATACATGCATAAACTTATGTTTTATGAGGAGGGTATGTTGTTGTTGGGAAGCAAAAGTAAAGGTTGCAGCTTTATTTTGATGGCGAATTAGATCGTGTACTATATCAAATCCTTCATTAAAGAAGTATCTTCTTTACTTGATTTCATTGTTACTTCGAAATTACTTTAGTTTGTTAGGTTATAATGGTTTTTTTTTTTTCATTCAGATAAACAGAGTCACTACTTCAAGAGAGGAGAAGGGCACATCGTTACAGCAAAGGTATGCTTGGAATTAAGACGCTGAATTATGAATCTCAGGGATCTTGAACATCGGTGGAGATGTTTCTTTTTTTTTTTTTTTGTAAACCAAATTTGTAAAGAACTTTCACATTATCTAGATGAGAATGGAGAAAATTCGAAGATAGAAATATAGATATATAAAGATCTTTTCTAGTTTGAGAGAAAATTCATATTAAGTTCGTGAATCAGATAAAAGTATTTATATTCTGAGAGGTTGCTATTCACAACTAGTTTTGCAATTTCGAGTGGTTAATTTGCAATAGCTCGTAGGAGTTATAATCTTTGGCTGGTGCAGGAAATCAACAACCAAGCAACCTGGCTCTTTATCAACCCGTAAGTTGATCACCTGAGCTTCAACACCATTTTTGCAAATATGAGTTCTCATCGTAGGAAGTCTGGTTAGTTTGTCATTTATGTCTGTTTAACTTTAGTAGCTTGGAAATTGAGTCCTTAATTTCTATACTATATTTTTTCTGGTCTAATCTGGTTCTGAACCACCTTGCTTTTATCACTGATCATCACTTATAAAATGTTAATATACAAGTTGATAGTTGTGAAAATTTTCAGAAATTGTATGGTTTTTTGTGAAACATAATTAAGTACAAATATAATAAAGAAGGAAATGTCTAAGTGATGGAGTAAGCAAGAAGTTGACATGAAAATGTTCGTGAGGATGTTGCTGTCTTAGAATGGATGAAATTCTCTTGGTTTGAGTTATATTATTTCACAGAATTATACAACTACAAGGTTGGTTGAGTTTTACGATCTAAGTTCAGTATTGTTTTTGACAATCAAAATGACCAAAGTAAAGAGTTTGAGATGCGTTATGAAATAAAGGGATTTGCAATTTTTTGGGTTGATGTCTGCCCTGTTTCAGTTGTTAGGTCTTGTCAAATCGAACTAAAATGAGCTTTTGTTGTAGAGGCACCTGGACTTAGTTCTTATTTCGATGGAAAGGCTAAGAACAAGGCAATTGACGTTGAGTTTGAGGAACGGCTGGAAGCAGTTAAAAGGTGCATTCCTTTGCTTTCTTTTAGTCCATCCTGGCGCATAATTTCTTTCTAACATGAATTAACATCTACCATTTGAGTTTACAATAGCATTTCTTGAATATGAAATTTTTAAAAAAGTAAAACCTTAGATAAAGTATTGTCTATTGCTGTTGGAGCTTTGAAATGAACTCTTATGGATAGAGGTCGTTTACGTCTCGTCGACATGGAAAACAATCCATCTAGTTATGCTTGATTGAATTCGTCTTGTATTGTGTAAGTTTTGGTTCCACTCTTTGGTTGCTTGTAATTAATAATATGATCACTCCATATATTCAAGGGTCTTCTTTTCTTGAAGATTACATTACATAAAAATAGTAGATTTTCTAGTTTGTTTGTTTCTCATAATTTTTGCAGTCCATTTACCTGAGGATGATTCCTTCTGTAACTGCTCAGGTCAGCACTTGAACAGAAAAAGGAACAGGAAATCAAGGAGTCTGGACCAATTGACTATGATGCACCAGTTGAATCTGAGAAGAAGACTATTGGACTAGGCACTAAGGTAATCCTTAAACTAATCCGTGCATTAACACTTTGAAAATATATGCTCTAGATACTCTTCAACTTTTCTAACCTAACTATTTGATCTTTTGTTAATCGAATAGATTGGAGTAGGAGTAGCTGTTCTTGTCTTTGGTTTGGTTTTTGCTCTTGGTGATTTTCTTCCTTCTGGAAGGTACATTTTTCTGCTACAAAGTCTTCTTTTCATGTACCTCCATAAGTTACATTGGTTCCTTTTTGTTTTTTTGGTGTGCTCTAATCAATGATTCACCCCCACATAAGAGCCGTCTGAAATACCAAAATAAAAAAAATAAAAACGTAGTTTACCATTGCTAAACGAAAGGCTAAATTTAGCTATGTACCCTGTAGTTTGGGTCATTGTAATGGAAGTCTCTATATTGTATTAGTAAGTTTTAGAATCGAAGCCCCTGTTTATCAGTCTTCTGTCAAAATTATTAACAATGAGGAACCTTATGATGTTGTTCTCCTACAGCATCGTTTTTCACGGTAAATAACTCCAATAAAAGGCCATGCCAAAATTTCTCTTTATATTGAAGGGGAAACAGGTTTAAAAAGCAACGATAATATTTCAATTAGCATAGGAATAAGAATTCATTTAATGGGTTTATGTGTCCATTTGTTAGAGTTCCTTGTGTTGTAGAATGGTGTGACATCATATAAGCACTTATTGTTAATAATTTTGATGGAAGACTGATAAAAGAGAGGCTTATTACCAAGAAGTTCTTGTCTTTCAAATTTAGACTATAACCTCCTCTGCAGTGGTTAAAACCATATGAATGTATGAATGTGTGAACTAACTTACCCTAAAAGAAATTAACTTAGTAAGCTGACTTCCATACATCCTGTTGCTCACGGTATGTTGGATTGTTAATAGCATGCATTTCCACATTCCTAACTTGCTCCTGGAAGTTGTTTGTGTTTGACATAGTGGCTACGAGCTTCTCACAATTCGGTTAAGTTTAGCAGAAATTTAACCGATTTCACATTATTCAGTTCTGCGTAAAATTTGAAATTTTGCATTGAATTGTATGCTCCACATACTTGTTTATTGATCCTGTTTCATAGGTGCTCTTGGAACTAAATATTGATCCTGCTTCAGCAATATGGTCTTCATTCATTCTCTTTTATTTTCCTTTCAGTTCATATTTTTTTTCTGGAATGTATTATATTCTACTCCCGAATACTGGTTTCATTTTAATATGGCCTTCTCCATTTCAGTGATGGCCCATCTGAAGAAGCTACAGGAGTCAATAAGAAGCTAACAGAACAAGAAAAGGCTACTCTTCAGGTAGTCATCTTCTGATTGTGGTCAAGTTTCTTTGTTCTCATTTGGGCTAAACTGAACTTTTGATTACTGATATCAGGGTTGATTTTGTGTCAATTTTCAATCTTAAACGATTGTAGAACATTAAACAACAAAGAACTCCCTCCAGTTGGTTGCATAGCAATTTCACTTGTTGAAAATTCATATTTTCTTGTTGTTGGTCTTGTAAGAATGAGAAATGAAAAGAGTAATGCCTTCACTTTTTCCGCGTGTCAGTCCAGGTTGAAGCAGCTTGAAGCAACTCTTAATTCATCTCCTAGAGACCCTACTGCACTTGAAGTGAGTGGGAAAAATTTCTATCTTAATCAGTTTATTTCCATTTTCCAGTATTTTAAGCATGGAAGCCACTAATAATTACTGGAATTTTGTTGTTGATGTTTCAGCACATCGTTTCTTGTGTTCTGCAAATGCCTTTTTCTTTTGCTCATGTTCCTAGTTGCAGGGAGTTGCAGTTACTTTGGCAGAATTAGGTGAATATAATCGGGCTGTCAGCTTGCTCCAGGACTTGGCAAAGGTTTATTCAACTGTAGAGTGTATGCAATTTGTGTTTGGAGTTATATTTGTATCGTTTCACCCACTAGTTCATATATATTGACTCGTTTGTCTAATTGACTCTCTGTCTGATTAAATTTGTATTTTTATATTTTTCCAGGAGAAACCAACCGACCCTGATGTTCTTCGTTTGCTTGGAGAAGTTAAATACGAACTAAAAGATTATCAAGGGAGTGCTGATGCATATAGGAGTTCTGCAATGGTGAGTATTGATATATTATAATGTTGGAGGGCTTGATTTTTCAGGCTTAGATTTGCGATCAAATGTTCAAAGCTAGGCTTAACTTGACGGGTTGGAAATGTGATCTAGATCTATCTTCTAGACTTCCTCTTCACAAACCTACAGAATCAAGTGTCGGAGTGTTTCCTGGAGGGATTGAATTGTTGGAGCTTAGGTCTGAATCAAATGTCTGAAGCTAGACCCTGCTTGATGGATTGAAAATGTAATCTAGGTCTGTCTTCTAGACTTCCTCTTGTCAGAGCTATAGAATCAAGTTTCGGATTGTTTCCGGCATTTGGCCTCCGACAATCAAATTAGTAAAACTTGATCTATATCTATCAAGTATAGCACATTGGACTGTAAAAGATTGGAAGAGATATGATGGTGGTGGTTTCAACAAATTACTTGATTGATCTTTATCTACTATATAAGTCACTAATATTGTCTTCCAATTGCATGGTAGGTCTCCAAAAATGTTAACTTTGAAGTACTGCGTGGTCTTACCAATGCGTTGCTTGCTGCTAAGAAACCAGATGAGGTATGTCTTCCAACTCTTGAATTGAAGAAGATGGAGTTCAAAGTCTCTTGTAATGGATCTTGTAGTTTTATTCATTAAAAAAATATACTTTTATGTTACTAGAAAATTCAAAAAGGAATTTTCTGTTATTCGAAATCTCTTAATAGATATTGTCATGTGTTGTACATAAGAGTTCGCCGCCTTTGCTTGCGCATTCAGTACGACATTTCTCATAATCTTTTCTGTACTTTTTCTGTTACTCATGTGATAGAGTTTGTATGGCTGATCTGACTTGATCTTAATAGTAATTTTTGTTATACCAACATGTTGTCTTCCTCTTATGTAGGCTGTTCAAGTCCTTCTGGCTTCCCGTGAACAGTTAAATTCTGAAAGATCAACTGCTGTTGATGCTAATGCTGATGGCAGTTCCACAGAATCAAATTCAGAGATGGTGGATGTGGATCCCATTCAAGTACGTTGCTTTTATTCTTGCAGTGCATACAGTGAGCATCATTTGGCAGTTTTCGTGTTTAAAAGAGTAGAAACGAACGACAGATCTATTAATTTTATCAATAAAGAGTCAGAGTATCGTAAGAGATTTGCCTTTTTTATTGATTCTTGTAGATTGTATCAAAACCAACCATTAAACTAAGTATATTAAACTTATTGAGAAAGAAATGCTTATTGGTTCTGTTAGATAAAGTGGCTAGTGATATTTGTTTTCGTTAAACAAACTCTACATTGTAGTGATCCTCTATTATAGCGTAATTCACGTATATTAAGTGTTGTAATTTTTCACATCAAACTAAGAACAAGAATTAATGATGGTTTGTAAACTAAGAACAAGAATTAATGATGGATATTAAGGTGAAAATTTTAACATAGTATCTGAGCTCGATGATCAATCCTTTGAGGAACTATTTATTGAATGAAAAAGATGATTTACAAATGAGAATGATCTCATAATACAATTCCTTAACGTTTTGAGTGAAGATATGAGTCTCTTTGCATATCCTCTTAATTAAAAATTAATATAAAAAACTTAAAAAAGATTAATATAAAAGATATTGGGAATTCAAGAACAAAATTTGAAGAATCAATAGAGTTGAGACTAACTTACCAAAATATGCATTAGGCTGTTCGAAAACTATAAATTTATCAAGTGCATGAAAATTTCTCTTCATTCTTGCAATTTTTTGTATCTACTGAAGATAAGTGTTTTATATTTGAAATTGGGATATGCTTTCAGGTTGAATTGCTTCTTGGGAAGGCTTATTCAGATTGGGGACATGTGAGTGATGCTGTGTCTGTTTATGATCAGCTGATCGCTACTCACCCTGAGGACTTCAGGGGATATTTGGCAAAGGTTTGATCCTTTCCCCTTCCCTATCTTCCTGCATGTCCGACTCTCCTATTTTCCTGATACTATGACCAGCGTCGGTACATAAAACTTTGCACTTCTGTGGGGTTTACAGGGAATTATTCTGAAAGAAAATGGCAACTCTGGAGATGCAGAGAGGATGTTTATACAGGTAAGTAAATCCAGATTGCTTCAAGTTTACATGGTACACACTGTAAGTACAATGAAGTCTTTAAGGTCATCTCTTCATTCTCCTGAAAGCCTTTAAGGTCATCTCTTCATTCTCCTGAGTTTGATTCCACATGTTACTTAACATACATGCATTTTGAGTTGGCTTGTAGTTTAACTCATTCTAATTCATGTTTTTATTATTTTAAATTAATTAAAGAGTATTTTGTGTTATTAAAAGTATTAAAAAAGGATTTCCTGTTAAACATACTTTGATGAAAACTTTTGTGTAGTTCTGCTTGTGATGATGTCTGTATGAACGTTCTAACTCAATTATAATACAACTCAACCCTTCCTAACTCAACTGTTCCATATGAATTTTTTTTTAATTATATGGGAAGATGAGTTAAAATCTAGTTTGAGTTATTGCATAATTAGATCAGGATAACTATATAAACACACAAAATATTTTTCTTTGCAGAATTTCTAATGACAAGTGTGTTTTGATTAAAAATTATAATAGAGATCTTTATTTGTATTCTTAATAAATAGATAAAAAATTTTGCGCATATGTAAGTTACAAACCCCTTTATACTAATTTTCCAATGCCAATAAGCTTGTTTCCAACCCTTCTTTGTGGTTTTTTCCAGGCACGGTTTTTGGCTCCGGAGAAGGCTAAGGCACTCGTTGATCGATATGCTCGAAAATGACAAACAACACCATGACCATGCGTATTGAAGCTTCTGTGATTGGAAAGGCGTACAGGAAGCCAAAAAGCTTACCAATTTGACTCCTGATGAAGCACGGTCAGTTTAAATTACAGAAAACAAATTTAGATACGTACCCACTTTGGAGATCTCTACTTCCTTCTTTGTGTTCCTGGCGATTAATTTCCATGGAAGCTAGCTAGCTACTTAGCCAAGCTTCAAACTCCAAAGTTGATTTACATAAACGGACAACACAGCATGTTAGAATATTCTTAAAATGTTTAAACAGAAAATGATACAGCAGAATCTTTTCGATCGGCTATGGAGGCTGAGATTTTGTTCGTTGTTCTGAACGTTCAACAATCCGTACCATTTTTAATGGATCGTTGCTGAAAAACCGTAAGGTTAGATAGTTTTGCAAATTGTCCGATTTTACGTGATTGTTTCTAGCACGGATAAAAATAAAAATTAATCAAAAGAAAAATAACAAATAATACTAAAAATTTGGTAACGCAATTCGGATCTTCTTGTCTACATTTGCGGAGCTTTCATTCAGATTAATATTTTCACTGAAGAACAATAAATTTATTGAAGGCTTTATTGAGCTGATATTACTCAATTCTTGACACTATTTTTCAACCTCACTTTCCGTGAAAGATTTTTCACTCTCAATAACACGACATACTCGTATTAACCTTGTCAGAAGATTTTTCTAAACAACTTAATGGACGATAATTAATAAAGAAATAATTCAAGTGATTAATCAAGAACAACAACACACTTGAGATAAAAGAGCCTTTCCTATTATCAGCTTCCTGAAATATATCTGAATAATCTGCACTAGTTTCAGAATGAAATTACGACTTCTCAATCAATAAGTGTTAAATTTTATATAATTGGGCTTAAATAAACTGAGCACATATAAGTCCAAATGAGGTTCCATCCTGAAACCAATTGGTAATAAAAGGAGTAACTCACTAGGTTTATATGCAAGCTCAAGGTCTTGTATTTTTTCAATGTGGGACAACCTCTCACTTATATTCCAACACGCTCCCCTCACGTATGGGCTAAATTAGGACCAAACACGTGACACAGTTTATTTTGTCGAGGTGATGACAAGTAACCCAGAGCAACCTATCTCTGATACTATGTTAAATTTTATATGATTGACCTAAATAAACTGAGCACATATAAGCCCAAATTAGGTTCTATCCTAAAATCAATTGGTAATAAGAGGAGTAATTCATTATGTTTATATGCATGCTTAAGGCCTTGTATTCTTTCAATGTGGAACAACCTCCCACTTATATTCTAACAATCAGTGACACTCAGTAGAACATATACGTAATGCCCAAAACCTTTCAGTCAAAAATTACTCCAGTAGATAAAGATTCAGCGCAAGTAATTTCTAAAATAACTACTGCAGAAACATAACTCTTCCAAAACTAAGAGTACGCACACATACACGCATGAACAATGATCCCTCCAATCGTATGCTACTCCAACATCCAATACCAAAATAAAAATCAACAACAAAACAAGCACTACACCTTTTGCGCTCACGCACAACACACTCACAAATAAGCCATAGGTTAAATTTTCACATTCACGCTAGCTTCTCACCTACGCTCACGCATCAGATGGATTGTGAACAATTACCTTCAATACATCCACCAAGGACTCACGCACACTCCAACCAATCAGCTGTAAGTTTCCTTTTTTGTTTTCACTCCACAAAAAAAAAGAAAGTATGTTTCCAAAAGGATTGTTTTAATTCACCAAGAAACTTACAAAAATGTCCTTAACCTTTCAATCACAATTTTAAGCAGATCAACTTCATTCCCATCAAAAGATTTCCAATCATGCCCTTATTTCTCCATCATATACGTAAACTAATTTTATTCAAACTAAAATTTTCTTCAATATTTTTTATCAAGTACTCATCTATTTAAGATAGAATTTTATTCTATCTAAAATATTATCCAATTAATTTTTTGAATCCAAGTCAAATTAATGTCTTATAAGTTCAATTAATAATAAATATGTCAAAATAAAATAAATAAGAAGATATATATCATATATTGCATTTAACTATGGATATTCTTTTATGGGGTGATATCGAAATCTTCTAATCTCTTGTTTTCATGCAAAAGTAAGATATGCTTTCATTTTCCTTGCATGCCTTGTGGACAAAACAAAGAATTGATAATATACTTTTTGAAAAGTACGAGAAAGGAGGAATTGGACTAGGGGAATGTGATTACCTACAGATGAAAAATTAGGTTTCAAAGTGAAAAAATGAAGATATTTATTAATCGATTTAGATTATAAAATTGATGGAGTTACTGTGGAATAATAATATTTGGTTTATCAAATGTCAACTTACATATTTTGTTTGATATTACTATTTTTTATCGTCAAATTCTCTTAAAAATTTTAACTAATGTTTTAAAAACCGAATCAGAAATTGAACTGATAATATAAAAAATTTTAAGATTAAAAGGTTCAAATGGTACATTAAATCGTTATAAAATTAGCTAAAAAATTAAATAAATCAAATAATTTGAAGTATAATCGAATGATTTTCCTTATCAATAAAAAAATTAAAAATTTAATTAAAAATTATTAAATAAAATTAATTTATTTATTTTTGTTTATAAAAATTTATTAATTTATAAAAATTGACTAATTAATTAACAAAAGAATCAGTTTTTAACGACAAAAGTTATTAAAATAAATCTAACCAAAAAGTTAAAAACTAAGCCGAAAAATTAAACTGTTCAAAATTTTAACGATCAAATCAATTGAATTTTTTATTTATTGATTTTAATTATAGACTTTTAAACGTCTTTTTTTGTTTTTACATATGACATTATATGTGGTATTGTAGAACATCGTTTTGAAGTATGCAATTAAGATTTATAATGAGACACGTTCGATCGAAATGAAGAAAAGCTCTCACTCTCCTCGCATGAAAATGAATGAGAAATCACCTTCACGAACTCATCGACCTCCAAGCTCCCATATCACTTTTCATTTTCATAAAGAAACCTCAACACCTGTTCAAAGAACCCCACTTCACAAGGCAACACAATGGCTCCAGATAACTCGAATCCGTACTGTTCCTCAGCCTCGTTGAGTAGGTTTTTGAAGATAGGGAAGTTCAAGAATCTCGTTGGGATAACGAACCGTGCCCGGCTGGCTCCAACGTACACGGGGAGGAAGCCAGAGGGACAGGAGGAGTGTGGTGATTGATCACATGACGATACAAACTTGTAGTCTACCGGTGCTGATGGTGGTTGTGGAGGTCGGGGAATGTCTGTGCCCTTAGGACTTCTGCTCTTCCAACACTTCATCATGGCCTGTTTCAACATAGCTAAGTGCTTTATTGGAGATAGTGGACACCTTGGAGAAGCCATACTTGAGGTGGCTTATAGAGAAAATGGAAGAGATTCACAATACTAAGTAGGAGAAATTAAGAACAAATCTATAAATAAAAAAGATTATATTCTAATTGCGAAAGGGCATTGTAAATTTTCTTGGAAAGACATTGTTTTTAGTGTGAATTATATATATATATGTTTTGCTATGTAAGAACAAAAAGTTGAATTTAATTCTACAATGTAATTAACTTCTCACCATAAAGAGTACTAGGGCCGAAATGGCTACTGAACGACAATAAAAAGCTTCACAATATTGAATACCAGCCGAATGAACCAAATAATTTTGATTATTTAATTGAGTCCATCCATAGTCAAATTGCCTTTTGTACATTGATTATATTGTACCGATATCAGATTTGTTTCGGTATGGTAATATATCTGTGCCGATTGATGTCAAATACTGTTATAAATAATTTTTAAATTTATAAAATAATCATTAAATTTTTTTAAATTACAAAACAGTCAATTGTGTTAATTTTATATTAATCATATCTCTAAAAATTATGTATTATAACTTATTCCATAATAATTTCAAATAATCTCAACCAAGAATGGTAAAATTATAACCAAGAATGATATAATTATCTTAAATATCAATGAATTATTTGTTATAAAATGATAAAAAAAATTCAATTTTTAATAAAGAATGTATTTCATTATCATAAAAATCATTTTAAATTCAAAATCTAAACTGAAATCTAAAGCCTAATTTTGTTGCTAAATTAAATACTAATATTATAATATAAAACTAATTAATTACTAAATCTATAATTTAAGAGTAAGTGACAAAGTGAAAGACTAAATTAATGATTTAATTCTCTTTCTATCTAATTCTTGGATTAATCAAATACTAATGACTAAAATTCTTAAATCAATTCATACGCTTGATCTAAACCTCACTCACATACTTAGGCTTGGCTCAGGAAAGCGGTGGCGGTTGATAACCTGTTAAAATGATAAATACTTATTCTCAATATATAAGTACTTATGTATTTGAAATTGTTGTTTTAGTAACTGCTGAAACGTAAAAATATAAATTTGACAAGTGCGGTTGTAGTTGCTGGGAAGAGATAAAATGACTAAAAAATTCATTGATTTAATCAATTATTAATTGTTGTATAAATAATTAAAAAAATATATTATTAGTCATATAAATTTAAAATTATAAATGATAAAATATAAAATTAAAATAAGAAAATATAAATAAAATAAATTTAATAAATAAAATATTTCATAAAAAAATATATCATTAGTCATATAAATTTAAAATTATAAATAATGAAATATCAAATTAAAATATAAATATAAATAAAATAAATTTAATAAATAAAATATTTCATAAAAAATATATTATTAATCATATATTACTTGCACTTGCTTTCTATTAGTTGAGGGTATAATGGAAAATAATAATTATCAGAAGGTAATTAATGGAAAGTAAAATTTCTACCGCAGAAGTACTTTTTTACCGCAACCCTCTTTCTACTTATCGATTTCTTCGGTAACACCATACTTTTCTCCGACTTCTGGTTATTCATCCACAGATCTAAATATGTGACTGCGTTTAAAAACTGTAATAAATAAGTACTTGTTCCCACCACATCGAAGATCCAAACGCAGCCTTAAACCAAATCACACGGTTAATCTAAGCCACACACATAATTTGTTAATCCAAGCTATAGGCCAACTGCTGCACGTTTCCATAATATAGATCCAAAAGACAAAAAAGGCCTAAGATTAAGAGGGCGGTTGGTTCGCATAGGAGAATGGTAATAAGAATGAGAATAAATATAATGAGAAGTGAGTTATCATTGTAATTATAATAGTTGGTTAAGAGGAATGGATGATTACCATTAACATTGAGAGTGATTAGTTTGTAAAAAATATTGAGAAATAAAATTTATTATATTTTAATTAATTATATTGTTATTAATTAATTACAATATTTTAATTAGTGAATGAATTATATTATAATTAATTATATTATTTCAATTAATTATATTTCAATTAATTAATTACAATATTTTAATTAATAAATAAATTATATTTTAATTAATTATATTGTAATTAATTAATTAGTAATATTATTTTAATTAACTATATTGTAATTAATTATATTTTAATTAATTAATTATATTTAACTAATTAGTATTAAAAATATTTTTAAAAAAAACCACTTAAGGAATAAATTTTATTCTTCTACTACATGAAGAGTATGAAGAATTTTCCAAAAGTAAAATATCAATTTATTACTCTTGTAATGATAATAAATAACCAACCACTTATGTTTTATTTCTTATCCATTAATCCCTTCTTAAACTTATCAACTAAGCAACCCCTAAGATGTAAGCTGGTGGAGATTGATCTTTGTTGGCGTAGTAATGTTGCGAGACCAACGGCGAGTAGCATATCTAGTGCAGATGTGAGGCGAGGTGTATCCGCGTGAGTGCGTGGCCAGGCAGCGACTGGACAGCAAGTTAGAGTGCCGGTGACAGGCTTGGGACTTGGGAGTTGGGAGGCGACCGAATGGGCATGAAATGAGGAGGGGAGGGTCGGATAAGTTAGGGTTAAATCTTTTCTTTTTTCAATTTAATCCTAAAGTTTTAAAAAATTACAAAAATATTGACTGGTTATACCAACCGGTAAAGTTAGTATAGGTTGGTACCATGAGTCGGTATATTACCAGAGTGGATAGTACGAATCTCGCAACGGTGCTTATTAGAAGCAGAAATTTTCTGTCCAATTTTGTAATGTCTATATTCAAAACGATATGAACATCATGAAGACAATTGAGACACATAAGAAACGTTCAAGTCCCAAATTTTTGTCTTCATCTTTTTTTTTTTTTTCCCATTCATTGGAGTTCATGGAAGATGATGAGCTGGACTGAAGGTTTCGATTACATTACAGTAGCAGCAGATCGAGTAAATAATATTGCAGAATTAATTCTTAAACAGGGAATTCCCCAAACACAGATTGAACCGAATCCTACAAGAAACGAACGAGTACAGAACCTGAGGGACATTATTTTCAGACCCTACCAACTTATTGCATGAGTGACAAGTTGTCAGAGTGTTTCCTGGAGGAACAGAATTGCTGGAGCTTCGGTCTGAATCCAATGTCTGAAGCTAGATCCGGCTTGATGGATTGAAAATGAAATCTAGGTCTGTCTTCTAGACTTCCTCGTGTCAGACATATAGAATCAGTGTCGGATTGTTTCCGGCGTTTGGCCTCCGACAATCAAATTAGTAAAACTTGATTTATATCTATCAAGTATTTGCAACAATTTCTGCATCTTGTCCTACAATTTAAAATAGAAAATCGAGTTAACTAAAAAATAATATCTTACTACTTAGGGGTCAAGTTATATACTACTGAATGTTGGTTGTTATTATTCTAGTTCTATGAGTGTATGAATTGGGTAACTTCTAATTCGAAGTTCGTTTTGTAACGTATATCATATTATTATATTGATAAAATGATTTAAATTTTTTATAATTTTTTTGTAATGTTAGTAAATACTAATGATCAATTAATACTACTATTTAATACCTAAAAATATGTTGTGAGTTTCTTTTATTAATAAAACAACATAAAAATTAAAAGAAATACCAGACCCTTCCAACTAAGAGACCTTGAGTATCTTGGTAGAGCGTCGCAACTAGATTTGCTGGAAATTGAGGAAACAACGAAATCCCCACAGTTGCCTGCAAACCCATTTTAGCTAAAGCATCAGCTAATACATTAGCCTCACGAAATATCTGTTCCATCATGACATATTGGAACATATGCATGATCTGGTGACACTCTCTCACTACAGGCCATACTCTTCTGTCTGGTTCATTGGAGGTCAGTGCATCCAAGGCTTCCGCACAATCCAATTCCACATGAATTCGTTGTATCTCCAGTTGATGGCTAACACGCAGTCCAGATAGGATTCCCCATAACTCAGCTTCAACACTCGAGCATCTTCCAAGCTTTTGAGTATAACCTATTACTCACTCTCCTTGTGCAACCCGTATAATACTTCCCATACCAGCTAATCCTGAACCTTTACTTACTGCTCCATCACAATTTAGTTTATTCCACCCCTGTAAAGGTGGAATCCACCGGACCCATCTGTCCTCACGTCTTCCTTTCAATGAGCCTACTCTGCTCACCATTCTTTGCGCGACCAGTATTTCATTCGCCTTTGCTAGAACTCGCTCAGCCGGATCCTGTGGCCAGGAGAAATCTGGTTGAAAAATCATCTGGTTGTGTCATTTCCACATCACCCAAAGCGCAACTCCAAAAGTTAGGCTCCATAACGGGCCATTTCTACCCGAGGATCATGAAGCTCCCAGATTTTCTATTAACCAATTATCCAAAGGAGAATTAAGAAAAATATTATACGTATCAAACCCCGCCATACAGCTTGCACTTGGGGACAATCACCTAACGCATGAATAGTTGTTTCTGTAGTATTATGGCACCGTGGGCATTTATCCTCAGCCCTAATCCCTCGACAGTAACAATTTTGCTTTGTAGGAAGACGATCATGTGCCAAGAGCCAAAGGAAACACCGTACCCTCTCTGGACCCTTCCGCGCCCAGACCCATTTCCATATAGGGCTCCCAACTTCTTCATTAGGCTCCTCAAGAAGTTGGCATGCTGATTTAATAGAAAAAAAACTTCATTAGCTGTTGCATTCCATGCTACAATATCTCTCTCAAGTTCAGATCGTGGAGGAGGGTAAGCCAATATTCGCTCTACGATCTGAGCCGGTAGGAATCTTTCAAACATGGATTCCACCCACTGACCTGCCTGGCCAAATTCGGATAACTTCCTAAGACTTAAACATTCCTGGATCTCCTTAATCACGTGCCCATTAACGGTCCTAGTTCTGCCACCCAGGAATCCTCCCAGAAATAGATACTACTGCCATTGCCAGGAACCCACCGGATACCTTGTAATAACTTAGGCCATATCTTATAAAGTCCACGCTATGTGGCAGAGCACCTACCTTTCAAAATTAGGAGTTCCTTGCATGGGCCTTCCCATCCATACTTTCCTTTTAGCACTTGGACCCATAAAGCCTCAGATTCAAATAAGAAACGCCACCCGAGCTTCATCATTAGTGCCTCATTTCGAAGGCTAGATTGTCGAAGTCCAAGTCCTCCCTCTCCTTTCGGTCTGCAAATATTTGCCCAAGATAGGAGATGCATCTTCTTTGTGCCCTAAGAAGACCCCCATATGAAGTTGCGTACCAATTTTTCAAGCTCATTATTTATACTGCTTGGCAATTGACATGTCTGCATATTATAAACTGGCAATGATTGTAGTACAGACCTAGCAAGTGTTGTGCGACCTTCCAAGGATAGGTGAGTAGCTTTCCACGTAGAAAGCCTGTTATTAACTTTTTCCACCAGGCTTCGGAAGTGCTGTTTTGACATTCTTCCATGTATCACATAAGCTCCTAAATAACGACCCAATGATTTCGTCTTCTTAAAACCCAGGCATCTCATAATAGTATCTTGCAAGCTCGAAGAAGTGTTAGGGGAGAAGAAGATGGTGGACTTCTCCTCACTAACCCTCTGGCCCGAGCTTTGACAGAACCTATCTAATGCTGATCTAACAATTTTTGCTTGTTCCACAGAAGCTTCTCGGAACAGAAAGAGATCATCTGCAAAAAATAGGTGGGAGAGTAATGGACCTCGCCTTCCTAATCTTATGGGTTTCCACCTTAGGGCCTCCACTTCATCATTTATGACATGTGTTAGCCGATCCATACAGAGCACAAAAATATATGGAGAAATGGAATCACCTTGCCTGATGCCTCGTGATGGAACAAACACATCGGTTAGGCCGCTATTCCAGAGTAATCGCATAGTCGGGGATGAGACGCAAGTCTTAATCCTTTCAATTAACTGATCTTTGAATACAGCTAATTGCAAAGTATCATACATGAACTCCCAATTAAGTCGATCATAAGCTTTGGCCAAATCGATCTTTATTGCCATCCACCCCTTCTTACCTTTCTTCAATATCATTGAATGTATTACCTCTTGAACAATTACTACGTTATTCTGGATCTGTCTGCCCGGAACGTAACTAGCTTGGTAGGAGGAGATTAGTTGTGGCATCACCTTCTTCATGCTCTCGGCCGATAGCTTAGTAATGATTTTGTATAAAACATTACATAAACTAATAGGCCTAAACTGTGTTAACATCTCAGGCTTTGAAACCTTGGGGATAAGCACAATCAACGTCTCATTCAGAAAAGGCTCCAATCTACCATGCTGCATAAACTCTTTTACCACCTGGGTGACCGAGTCTCCAACCACTTCCCACTGGCTTTGGTAAAATAAAGGTTGCAAACCATCCATTCTCGGGGCTTTGAACCTTCCCATACTCTTCACAACTTTATGAATATCCTCCTTTGAAATGTTCAGTAGGTCATTCATCAAACCTTCTCCACTGATTGGCGGAAATGTCGTCTTTGTGAACAAAGGGCTACTCTGGTCGTCATCAGCAGAATAAAACTTCCGAAAAAACTCCATAGCCCCGTATCATATTTAGCGAGTTATCCGAAGACCAGTTACCATCTTCTATCTTTAACATCTCTATTTTGATTGCTAGTCGTCGGGTTATAGTAAACATATGAAAAAAAAATGTGTGTTTCGATCTCCAAAATTAAGCCAATTGACCCTTGACTTTTGGAACCATAACAGCTCTTCCTGGTTTAGCACCAATTCCAAATCCCGTCGAACCCTGTTAAATTCCAACATCAGATGCTCCGAGTAACAAGATTCCAACGCCTTCTCAAGCCCTTGTAGTTTTTGCAACAAAACCCGTTTTCGTGTAAAAATATTGCCGAAGACTTTATAGTTCCAGTCTTTAATATTCGCAGTGAAAATTGAATACGCATCAGCCCATGCTTTCTCTTTAGGCCAATGAGCTACCATGAAGTCTGTAAAATTGGCATGGGTTAGCCATGCAGCCTGAAATCTAAAAGGTCTCTGACTTGGGCCTAGTCTCTGTCGAGTCTCATAAAGTAATAAAAAAGGGCGATGATCTGACTTAATCCTTGGCAAATGTTGGACCACAGCATCAGGGAACTTCATTCGCCACGTAGGATTACACAAGGCTCTGTCAAGGCGCTCACTCACTCTTCCTCTAAACCACGTATACTTCGGTCTAATAAAGCCAACATCTATTAAGTTACACTCATTCATTAATGATTGTAACTCTCTTCCTTGATGAAGTCTAAACATAGCACCTTCCCTTTTCTCATCAGAAGATAAAAGTACATTAAAATCTCCCAACACAACCCATGGATCCTGTATCGAACTTCTTAGCACCCTAAGCTCTTCCCACAACAACCTTCGGACTGTGGGAATGGGACTGGCATATACTGCTGTACAAACACCAGAAGCACTATTCATTTTCCAACCAAAGTGTACATATTGCCATGCCGAACATATAATTTGAACTGTAACATCAGTATGATTCCATAGCACCCAGATTCCTCCTGCAAAAGACTTACTTCTCGAAAACTCCCCGACATCCCCAATCTTCAAATCACCCTATCAGCGTTTCCTCCACTTATTCGGGGTTCGAGTATGACACAGATATCAGGTTTGTGTACTCTCCGTAACTCCTTTAAAGAACTTGTAAAGTTGGAGCTAAAAGCCCATTGAAAATTCTATGCTAATATTGACATAAAATAATAAAATAAAGAGAGATAAAACCCTGTGCATGATATCATGCTCACTGACGAGCTACAGGAGTTAGCATATCCATGGTTTCCTCCATCTCATCCACTGGCATTTCACCCTCTTCTATTGACGCTCCGTCAACGCCCTGGATAGACAAGGTCAGTTCTGAGCTATCCTTTCCCTCGTCCAATGGGGGCACTGTAGGGCCCGTATCCTTGAGCTCTTCTTGTAATGCCAAGATACCCTCGGACTTGGACCTGGGTCTCTTCGCCGAACCTCCACCACCATCCAAGTCATCGACAGGTGTCTTCCCTGCCATAAATTGGCTAGTTCCAGGTTCCCTTGGCAACAGATTCTCAATGGTTGCCAAGGGACGACTCCCTTTAATCCGTCGTCTCCCTGTTTTGGCGTCTCTATGTACTTAGTACGAGCCATCTCCTTGCTGGTATAGTGCTGGTCTTCAGTGATCCAAAACAAAATGTTCCTTCACGCAAAGACTCAACCTGGGCTTCTTTTCCTTTATGTGCCACCACCGGCTCAATAACTCCCAAAGGAAGAGGGTGTTCCTGGGCCCTTATCATTGACTGCTGTATACCCGACGGTCCCACATTTGACCCGACCACCTGCATTAATTGTGAATCCATATTCTCTGAATCTTGTATATTCTGGTCGATATTCTCCTTTCTCAGAATAGCATAGCGAGATCCTTGCCTCCCTTCCCGCTCTTCATTTTGCTTCATTACCGTAATATTAGGAGAATCTTTCCTGATAGTTCTACGATTGCGCCTGGGAGCATGCAGCCATGGTCCAAACTCACCTCCTTGATTGTCGTTTTCCATATCTGTCGTCCCAAATCCACCTTGAGGCACGGTTGCCGCCTTCTTTGATGTTGTCGGAATATCCATCCCTGAAGCTTCTCCCACATGCATAGCAGATGGGCAGTTGCTTTGGTTGTGTCCAATCCGACCACATCCAAAGCAAATAACCGGTAAATTCTCGTACTCCACCTTATGCCAACATCCATCAATCCTGAAATGCGGCAAAAGAGGTTTAGAGAGGTCCAACTCCACTACCACCCTTGCAAATCTACCCCTTTGAGCCTCAAGTGTATTGATATCAATACGAACCGTTCGTCCTATCGAGTCTCCAATCTCTTGGAGAATGGCAGGATGATAATATTGAACTGGTAGATCAGGAAATCGCAACCAGGCCATCACTGTCGAGACTGTTGCAGAAGCAGCGTGGAAAGCAGGCGTCCAGTGTTGTACCGTCAAATAATGCCCCATCACAATCCAGGGGCCACCAAGCAATACATGATTTACATCCTCCTCATTATTCAATCTCACCATATAAAATCCGTTCTCCAAATCAATAATCTTCGTTTCAGCACTTAGACGCCATAATGCACGTAATTTCGTACACATTAACATAAAAGATACATTCCTACCCAGAAGCTTGACCACCACCGTATGCCTCCATACTAATTGAATCTGTTCATGTAATCTGGACGACAAACAAATGTTGGGACCCTTTTCATCTCTTTCCACTATGATATCCCCCTGCATAACATCCACCACTAAGACATCCGGGAGCATCGATTTCTTCAGCCTCTCCTTGTACGATAATGGCAGATCCGCCATCTTGCTAAATAAACAACGAAATTCTGTTATGAGTTTTTTTGAATAATATATTGTAAACATTCAAAACAAATCCAATAAAACATATCTTAACTACGATAGATTACAAATATGTTAGTTTAATAATTTATGAACATGTCAATCATTTGAGAACGATTTATGAAAATCGTCACCAAATGTAAACATTTAGCGACGTTTTCAAGAATTCCTCACGGAATGTACAACATTTTATGACGATTTTTAAAAATCATCGATGAATGCTTGACTTTTATTGACAATTAACATAAATCATCGCTACATGTATAGGCTTTTGCGACGAAATAGAAATTTCGTCACCAAATATTAACCTTTTGCCAAAATATATAATATTTATTGACGATTCTGTATAGGTCGTCGCCAAATATTTGACAAGTTATGATGACGTTTTGAGAATTCGTCGCCATTGCATTATTTCGCGACAATTATTAAAAATCGTCACCCATTGCAGATGAATAGGTATCGATTTTCTCTGTACATCAATAAAAATTTTTCCTTATGTGATGCTTTCTGATTTCGTCACTAAATGACCTGTATTGATGACAAATATTTTTACACGTCGCAATATATTTTCTTTTTGCGATGAATTTGTTTAGTTGCAAAAAAAAAATCGTCAAAAAAGGAGGCCTTTGTTGTAGTCGAGGCTGAGATTTTGTTCGTTGTTCTGAATGTTCAAAAATCCGTACCATTTTTAATGGATCGTTTCATTTAACTATAGATTCTTTTATGGGGTGATATCGAAGTCTTCTAGTCTCTTGTTTTCATGCAAAATTAATATATGCTTTCATTTTCCTTACGTGTCTTGTGGACAAAACAAAGAATTGATAATATACTTTTTGAAAAGTACGAGAAAGGGGGAAATGGAGTAGGTGCATGTGATCACCTACAGATGAAAAATTAGATTTCAAAGTGAAAAAAAAGAAAATATATATTTATCGATTTAGATAATGAAATTGATGGAGTTAGTGTGGAATAATAATATTTGGTTTTTGTCGTCAAATTCTCTTAAAAATTTTAACTAATATTTTAAAAACTGAATTAAAAGTTAAGCCGATAATATAAGAAATTTTAGGATTAAAAAGTTCAAACAGTATATTAAATCATCATAAAATCAGCTAAAAATAAAAAAAATTAAATAATTTGAAGTATTATTGAAAAATTGTCCATATCAATAAAAGAATTAGAAGTTTAATTAAAAAATTATTAAATGAAAATTAATTAATTAATTTTTATTTATAAAAATTTATTAATTTATAAAAATTGACTTATTAATTAATAAAATAATCATTTTTTAAAGACAAAATTTATTAAAATAAATCGAACTAAAAAGTTAAAAATTAAACTAAAAAATTAAAAAATTTAAAATTTTTACCATCAAATTTTTTATTCATTGATTTTAATTATAGACTTTTAAACGATGTCTTTTTTTGTTTTGACGTATGACATTGTATGTGGTATTATATAACATCGTTTTGAAGTATGCACTTAAGATTTATAATGAGACACGTTCGATCGAAATGAAGAAAAGTTCTCACTCTCCTTGCATGAAAATGAATTAGAAATCACCTTCACGAACTCATCGACCTCCAAGCTCCCATATCACTTCTCATCTTCATATAGAAACCTCAACACCTGTTCAAAGAACCCCACTTCACAAGGCAACACAATGGCTCCAGGTAACTCGAATCCGTACTCTTCCTCAGCCTCGTTGAGTAGGTTTATGAAGATAGGGAAGTTCAAGAATCTAGTTGGGATAACGAACCGTGCGCGGCTGGCTCCAACGTACACGGGGAGGAAACCAGAGGGAAAGGAGTGTGGTGACTGATCACATGGCGATACAAACTTGTAGTCTACCGGTGCTGGTGGTGGTTGTGGAGGTCGGGGAATGTCTGTGCCCTTAGGACTTCTGCTCTTCCAAAACTTCATCATGGCCAGTCTCAACATAGCTAAGTGCTTCATTGGAGATAGTGGACACCTTGGAGAAGCCATACTTGAGGTGGCTTACAGAGAAAATGGAAGAGATTCACAATAGTAGGAGAAACTAAGAACAAATCTATATATATATATATGTAAAGATTATATTCTAACTGCAAAAGGGCATTGTAAATTTTCTTGGAAAGACATTGTTTTTTGAGTGTGAATTATAATTATATATATATATTTTGCTACGTAAGAACAAAAAGTGGAATTTAATTCTACAATGTTTGTTGCGTGTGATGAAGCAGAGGCATAAAGATACTGTCTTTATCTATAAAAATATGAAATAAATTAAAATAGAAATTATTTTTTATTTTTCACATCCTTAGTCGATAAGATCCAAAAAAGGATTGAAAAGTTAACTTTAAGTATAAAATATGAGAAAGGCAAAAGATACTCAAGATACCATAAGTTAAATGAACAAGGAGAGAAGTAATAAATATATATATGTTTATTAATCCCCTAATTCACCATTCATTGGTTGTTATACCTTCGACCAACATTTCCCATTTCACATATGGGACACATTAAAGTTGAAATTAACTACTAAGATGTTGAAATATATATATACATTAATTTGTTTGGAAATTATCATCAACTTAGAGAAATAATGTAACAAAAAGGGTATTATTTAGTTTATTACTTTATTAATATTTTATGTATTAAGTATTTATTTATTTATTCAAGTGGATTATTTATAAATATCCTCTTTACTAGTTAGAGATAAGGTTGTGTACTATTGAATCTTTCCAAAACATGTGTATCAATAAGATATTTACTAAGTTAATATTATTATTCACTACAACAAACAGCGTTCGCTAAAGAAGAAAAAATCATCGCAATTATTAATGTATGACGATTTCATTTTGTCGCCCACATCATCGCCAATTCTAATAGCAAAATAATATCAGCGACGTTTAAACGTCATCAAATATTAACTATTTTGCAACTATTAATTATATTCGTCGCTAAATAATTTCTTTCAGAGATGCTTTATTTTACGTTAGTAAACGACAAATTTTAGTGACGACTTATTTTTTTTGTCGCAATGTGTTCTATTTTTGTGACGAAAATAGTTTCTTCACCAATAACATGTTTGCTGTAATGGTTGTTGCTTTAATGTAACAAAAAGGGCAATATTGAAAATGAGCACCTCCGTATCCAAGACTTTTATTTTCCATCTCTCTTATTTTGCAGTTATAAACTTTTTTCAAATACTCATAATTAAGTAATTTATTTTAATTAATTCTTGTAATTAGCCTAAATATGACTTTATAATCGGAATCTTGATTTATAAAAAAAATCTCCATTGTTACCGTACGTGGTGCAACCAACCTAAGGTCCGTTGCAATGCATAATCAAACCTGGAATAGCCCTACTGATTCGATAAGAAGACACACCGCCAAATGAAAACTTAGTGAATTTATAGTTTTTCCCATATAACAATTTCAACGTAATTAACTTCTCACCATAAAGAGTACTAAGGCCGAAATGGCTACTGAACGACAATAAAAAGCTTTACAATATTGGATACCAGCCGAATGAACAAAATAATTTTGATTACTTAGGGGGTGTTTGATAGATAGCTTTTTAGCTACATTTCAGCTGATTAGAGAGGATTAGCTGTTTGACATAGTCAAACAGCTAATCCACTTGTTTGGTTAAGAGCTGGTTGGGTTGGCTGATTCAACCCAACTAGCCATTTTTTGAAAAGCTACTTAGGAG
>JANZXR010000003.1:960073-977963 GCA_027575705.1 Erythroxylum echinodendron
TATTATTATTATTATTATTATTATTATTATTATTATTATTATTATTATTATTATTATTATTATTATTATTATAATGAAGGATAAAAAAGTCTTCAATAAATAACTCTATTCTTGGAAAGCTAAAGACACCTTTTGATGATCTTTAGCTATTCCTAAAAGTTGAGGAATACCTAATCTTAGGATTAGGTATTCTTATATTTTTATCCAACCAAACAAAGGATTATTTAAATTTTAAGAATATACCAGAAATAGAATTCATATTCCTGTGAATCAAACATATCATTAGTGAACTCTTTAATAAATTACTCTCAAACTAGTTTTATTGCAGGTAGGAGCATTGGAGACAACTTATTGATAGCTCAAAAGGTGTTCAAGGATTACCACTCAAATAAAGCCATCAGAAGCTATACCATAAAGATTGGCTTTGCTAAATCTTTTTTCTCACTTAATTGCTCTTTTTTGCTTCACATTCACCAAGCTTTTGGATTCCCTGCTAAGTTTATTAATTAGATATACCAGTGCATTTCCACCCTATCTTACAGTGTTCTAATCAATAGGGAAGCAACATAAGTATTTAGAGGAGAAAAAAACATTAGACAAGGAGATCCTATATCTCCTAATCAATTTGCACTAACTATAAAGGTTTTTGTAATGATGATAAACCATAAGATAGCTTAAAGGAGATACTTCAAATGCTACTGAAAATTCAAAAGAATTAAACTCCTCAATGTATCATTTGCTGATGATATACTATTTCTTTATGGGGTTGACACACAATTAGTAAGGTTACTGCTTGAAGAGCTAGAAGAATTTGCAAGAATATCTAGATTGATTATCAATAAAGGGAAGAGCCAAATTATAGTTTCATCAAATTCTGAGCAACTACACCAATACCTGGCTTAAATCTTAGGTCTATAACTCTTAATAACTCCAATCAAATATATGATTTTACCTATTTCAACTTCAAGACTAACATTTTAAGACTGTAAGCTCCTATATAACTCAATCCTAAATAGAACTTGTTGGTAAATATCTAAGAAACTTTCTAATACAGGAAGAATCCAACTAATAAAGCCAATCCTTAGTGGAATGCACATATATTAGAGCTCTCATATAGTTATGCCAGCAAAAACCATCAAAGAAATCGAAAGGATCTTCAAGAACTACTTATGAACTGGGATAGGAACAACAAAAGATGTTCCAATGTTAAATAGAGAGATTTATGCATCCTAAAATGCATGGAGGGTTAGCAATAGTCAATAAAAGTGGCAAATTTAAGGCAAAGTGAATTTAAGGTCGATTCAATGATAAAGAAACAATGTGAGTAAAATGGATAAATGAAGACTACATAAGAGGCTCTAACTATTGGATAATGAAACCCCTAACCAACTCTTCTTTGGCCATAGAACTAATTCTGAGCTTAAAAGAGGTAATGAGGAAGGAAATGAAGCATATAATTAGAAATGGGAAATAAATCAGCTTTTGATTTGATAATTGGGCAAAGTAAGGCCTTCTACATCTACACCCTACCTACCTTTTAAGATAACATTCTTTATCACTGGACTCAAAGGTCAATTTGTTATACAAAACAACTAATGGTACTGTCCTACAAGAGGTTTGAGTACTATTCTCCACTGCTTTCTAACCTATTTGCCTAAGCAAGATAAAGAAGATAAGATCAAATCCTTCCAAAGGATTCACAAACTCATGCACAAATATGTTGGTCATACTAAACCAAAAAGAAGAATGGTATAAAATAGTCTAGTTTAAATTTCCTAAACACTCATTCATAACGTGGTTAGCCATCAAGAATAGACTTTCTACACTTAATAGAATGAGTTTGATAGGAACAAAGAGTTGTATACTCTGTGAATCACACAATGAGAAAAAAGATCACATTGTTTTTCATATGATTTTACACGAACCATATGGGGAACTATAAAGGGAACGGTCAACATATAATCTGGCCCCACAACAATAGAGGACACCATAAATTGGATTTTGAGATTGAAACTTGACAACATTAGCGATCTGGAAATAGTTAAATTATGCATAAATCTAGTGATATATGAAACTTGGAGGGAGAGAAATTGCAAAAGATTCCAAAATATAAAGTAAAAGAGTAAAAATGTAGGTTCAAAAAATTCAGAGAAGCATACGGGAAATTATAATAAGAAAAAGGTTACACATACATTACAGCTCAACTATTAAAATAAGTTGGAATCCAATTTAAAAATTAAGGTAGAATTCAAGAAAGAAATATCACTAAAGAGGAAGAAAAATGATAGATCATCAAGCATCAGACTTAGAACTATAAACAATGCTTAGAATAAAAAACATGGGGATTAAAATAAAAAAAATAGAGGAAGCTCATAATCTTACATCTGAGGAGTTCAAATCGTATAAAACCATCAGACTTGCACAACTGATCTAAAGAGGTGTTATAGACAGGGACTTGAATGAAAAATAGAGTAAGAAACATCAAGAGAGAGAAGAAAAAACAAAATAAATGTTTTTGTCTCTTACTTAGTCAACAAGAGAAAAACTAAATTGACATTTATCAAATTAATAGACCAAATGAGGATTTTTCAGACAAGTTCATTTTGTGGCTTATAACTTAGAAGTTAGAAGGCTTTTGGTTTAACTCAACATCTAGCATTTTATAAGATAGGGTTACTTACTTTTTTCGAAATATGTATTTTTTAATTTCAAAAAACATTCCATTTAAAATCCTTATAATTAGGCCAATTTAGTATATTTATTCTCGAATAAATACTCGTACATTTGTTTATGTATTTGTATACTTCAATTTATAAGATGAACTACTGATTTTATAAAAAAGAAACACAACATATACTAATCACTATGAGTTATTTGTATCTATTTTTAATAAAGCAATGACAAAATAATTTAAAAAATCCATAATTATAATTTTATTTACAAAATATAATTAACTCCTACACTTTATTTTAAACCTTAATTAATTAAACAAACACAAATAAAACAAGAATACGTCTACAAATAAAACAAGAATACGTCTAATTAAGTATGTATTAAAATCTATCACTAATGTGTTGATTATAAAGCCTCTTAAGGAGTAGTCGAGTTGGTAAAATAGAAGGACATAGGATAAAAAAAGTTTTGTGTTCAAATCTCCCTTATATTTTCTCCATCGCCTGTCATACAAGATTTGCATAATGCTGAATATCTAGTTAGTGTGATTTACAAACTATTGTGTCAATCCAAAATTTTACCCCTATCTAAAAGATAATGACTACAAATCCCTCCATTTTAAAAAAAAATTATAAAACATAAACCAACAACATTGAACATAGAAGATCAGAACACATCCTTAGTTTTTACTAGTAGGCAAGTTTGAGGAGCGAATAAAACCGACGCATCGGTGTTTTTCACTAGCAAGCGAGTTTCAGGAGTAAAACCG
Source organism: Erythroxylum echinodendron (assembly GCA_027575705.1). Classification (NCBI taxonomy): domain Eukaryota; kingdom Viridiplantae; phylum Streptophyta; class Magnoliopsida; order Malpighiales; family Erythroxylaceae; genus Erythroxylum; species Erythroxylum echinodendron. The sequence continues at coordinate 963,516 of JANZXR010000003.1, forward strand.
CGACGCCTAGTATTTCTTAAAGTTCGTGTTTCTTATCACGCCAAGTTCTCTTATGAGGCCTGACAAAAAGTCTTAGCCGCTACTTATTGCTTTGCATACAGGCTTGACTGCTCACTGGTGAGATAACAAAGAGATCAGACAGAAGCACTAGCTCGCAGCCTCAAAAATCCGTTGAAAACTCTTCTAAAAACAAAGGAAGAAAGACTTGGAAAATAAAACCAAAACTTATTTTATGAAATTATCTGCCAATTTTAGCTTCCTAGTTCCCCAAGCTCTCTTTTGGGAGTGACATAGATCCCGTTTATGAAAAAGAAGTACCGGCAGGGTTTACAACTATATGCCGAAGGGGATGATCAACGTCACCTCCACCTGCATGTTTAACAAACTCCGCCGGGGAGAGAAAGTTACCATGGCATACACAAATTATTCTAACTTCCTCTCCCTTACCATACTTGTACAGGATGCCTTCTACTTTCCTCCCATTCGGACCATCTCCTTTTGTAAAGACACAAGGCATATCTTCCATTGTATTAGATCCTATTTCTCTGCCTCTTTTTTCTGCTGGGTCAACTTTCTTGGATGGATTCTCTAACTCTGATCTTGACATCGTGTACAAGTTTTCATTTGTCCTTGTCCCTGAAGAACCTACAGCTTCTCGATTACTTAGTTCGTGTGCTGATTGATTACTACCAGTGCTTCTTGCTTCACCTATAGTACTTGACCCTGGACGCAAGTCATAAGCAATGAGAAGATGCACATATTTGTTTCCTCTCAAAATATCTCCGTCACTTGTACATCCCTTGCACATATGCAATTAAAATCTATGTACATTGATGACAGAGTGAAACGAAAAGATAATCCAGTAGAGAAAGTTACACTAGTAATCAAGGCTAAAGATTTAATAGAAAAGGAAGGAAAACAGACGACAGCAGAAGAGCCCAAACGACTATATTCATTCAGGAGAAATGAATTCCATATATAGAGTCAAACACAACCTAGTCATTATGGCCATTGGCCACGAAAGCATGTTCAAGGGAGAATGAATCAATAAGCAATAGAAAGGGAAACGACAGAACGTTATAATGAAACCACATTTTGGAGCTGCTCAAAAGTTCTCCAATATTTAGTTAGTTTTAAAGTATCAATCCTAAGGGCCTCCATTCTACTTCCTCAATTGCCTTTTATTTATAGATTGTATTCATAGTGTTATTTGAGTTCCAAGCATCTCTATATTTTGCACCAGACTCCAAAAGTCAAACTCCACAACTTTCATACCTTTACATTCTTCATGTTTGGGTTTGATTTTGTTATTCATATGTTGCCGTATTAACTAGGAAAAGCTACAAGTTTCTGCAGATTTTTTGTTACGGAATTGCTGATGCCTAAAATGAAGAACTCATGTCACAGCAAGATCACGTATCATAAAATATCTGCAAAATTACTTAAACGTAAATTTCTGAAATAAAGTACTGAATAATATTGGGACAGCATAGATCAAGCAGAAATATTTGTCAATCATTACAATGTGATGTAATAGAGTAGTGAGCAAGTGTCCTTACTGTGGACATTTACTTTTGGGAAGAAAGCGAAACACCTTCCATCTGGATTAGGAGTGTCTTCACTTTTCTTTAATTCATACAGCAGATAACAATAAATACTTACGAACCACAAACATTATCTATCTAATGTGTCTTAAGCGATGGAGACTTAATCTAGGGAGACTAGTTTTTCACATTGCTGAACACAGTTAAAGATAGTGTCTATAGGTTGCACCAAATCAACGACTATGTCACAATACTAGTGAACATATATTTGCAAATCTAGCCAAGAATTAGACCTTGTTCTCAAAACAATACACTTTAAAGACAACCATATAATTATAGAAGTTCTCTCAAGTTTCATCTGCCATATCTGATTATTCAGCTAAGATGAAGACATAATATTTAACTGCTAACTGATGCTCTAGCACAACTATAGGACATGAAGTAATTATTTTTGAAGCTATCTTAAAACTTTTCTTTCTGAATCTGCCGGAGCTTCAAAAGACAAATACGTTACTTATCCATCCATTCTACATTGACGGCAACCATTACAAACAAAGTATCTTAGTTCAGTATTCCACCTCATTATCTCCCAAGAGCACATAATTGAAGCAAACACGACTTTCTTCCTTCAGTTGGTTCGATGATTTTGAGGGACTAAATGGCACTCCAGTCTAAAGATCCTTACACTACTACTTCAATTGGTTCCATTTATCAGAGGTCAGAGACAATCCTAATTTAGTTCCTTTCTTCAAAGTCCTCACAATCCAAAAGGGAAAGACAGCGGAGCAAAAACTCCGAACATGGACACCAACCCTCCCAACTAAAACACAAGCACGATCGAATCAAAAGAGCAAGTCACGCCCAACTACACCGACAAGCAAATTGATCATTATTATAGTATGGAAACACGAAAGCTCCCAAAGCACAGAAACAGTGAACCACATTGACATGAGTAAGATGATAAGAAAGAGTACTTTGAACACTCTTACTCTCCGTCTCCGACAAGCCGGAAGAATTCCCTCCATGTGATTCCAAAGAACCCTGTGAACCCTGTTTCTGTACCACCAACCCTTGCAAGTTACTACTCCTGCTCACATTCATAGTCCCAATAGCTCCACGTCTGGACCATGATTGCATCCAATTCCCTCTATTCAAATTCAATTCCCTCCTCTCCTCCTCCAAATTCACTTCCCCTCTCACATTAGAATTCATGTTCTTTTGCTTCTCACTTCTCCTTCTCTTAGCCTCCATTCTCCTCAAACTCTGCATTTCCTTTCTCTTCCTCCATTCTTCTTCTGTCTCTGTAGGCAAAGAAGACGTCCTCATGAGAACAGGATATGAAACAGGTGGGGTGCTGAATACGTCATGCTCTCTGATTAGAGGTATGGAGCCAGCTATAGATGAGGATCGAGTCAGTCCTCTCTTTGTTGTCTTATCTACACCAAATCTGCCTCCCAGTGACAGCCCCAGATTTAGCTCAATCTCCTCTTTATCTTCTTCCTCGCTTACTGGTGTTCTATACTGCTTACTATCACTTGGTATAAATCTTTGCAACAGATCTCTCGGATACCTGCTAATTTCTAACGAAAGACTCTCCATCGATCTGCTGCTGCTACTGGTTGTGCCTCTGTTTCTGTTCTCGTTTGCCTCTCCCATGTGTACAGTTTATAGAGAATTAATAACGGAGGGATAAAAGGGGGAAAAGCCAAGTTCTTTACTGGATTAGATAGCAACATATTGAAACATTGAGAACTACTACTAGTTGATCTGATTGAATGAAACCCATAAGCAAAAACTCAACAAGTTTTGAACTTGCTTGTCGTTATCAAAGAATCCTCGGAGTTAAACAACAAAAGCGTTGTAATTAAATCCCCCGAGGGGCAAAACAGAACCGGTTCTAGTTTTGCTTGTTCTTTTCAGACCAAAAGAGAACAGTGAAAAATCCCATCAGAAGTAATCAATAAAAGAAGTGAAATGAGAGAGAAGAGTGTGGATTATTGAAAACAGGACCAGAAAGAGAATGGAAACCGAGTCGCAGAGGGAGAGGGGGAGAGAGAGAGAGGCACACGGAGACAGTATGGGTTCGTGAATAAAAGATAAGAATGTATATATTGAGTGACCAAAATGCCCTTCTACTCAGACAAGAAAAGTACCTGGGAGACGTCCAAGTGGCGATCATAAGAGTACTATATCGACACGTGGCTGTGACTGACAAACTTTTTCTTTATTTTTTTCTGTCTTTTCCTTTCTTATAATGTTTTCATTTACTAATCTTATTAAATAACGTCAATTGGTCTGACACAAGATTATTTATTTATTTCTTGCAAGTCTTTCGTCCTCCTAGAAGCTATTCGTCCGAAGCCAAATGGGTTTTACATGAGGACACGTGTTGAGGAAAAGAAAGCAAGGAGAAATGACCACGTGTCCTACAGTTTAGGCCTCTGGTAATTTGCCACGTGGACATGAAGAATTTCGAACGGGTTTTCGTGAGGATTTTGGGCATGAGACTTATACTTTTGTCTTTAAGAAATTATCCCTAATAATTTTTAGTTTCTTTTAAAATTGTGAAATAATTCAACAGTACATTGTAATGTATAATTTATACTTGTACTGTATAATATATCAACCATATCTTTAAAATTTTTAATAATTGAAATTTGAGATAGCGACAATCTATTTATTTTTAGTAATGTTATTTTTTACATATTTTATATATAAATAAAAGCCCCCAATTAATATACAAAAGATCATTCATCATACAATTATAAAATTAAAGTCAATACAAAGTACTTAAATTGTTACAATTTCATCATATAATAAATAATAATTACATCAAAATATCAAATAAAGAGAATAAAAAATATTCACAACTCTCTAAGGGGGTGTTTGGTAAATAGCTTTTTAGCTACATTTCAACTGATTAGAGAGGATTAGCTGTTTGACTATATCAAACAGCTAATCCACTTGTTTGGTTAAGAGCTGGTTGGGTTAGCTGATTCAACCCAACCAACCATTTTTTAAAAAGCTACTTAGGAGGAGCTTTTCAACCAACCAGCTAATAAAATTTTTACTGAAAGACAATTATGCCCTCAAACTTATTTCTAACCTATCTAAAATGTATGAGATTAACTACAACTCTTATTTATAAATTCATCAAAACGTCTATATGGTAGTTCATAGAGTATAAAACTAGAGATGAGATTTGGATTTTGTTGTTGTTATTGTTATTGTCATTATTATTATTATTATTATTATTATTATTATTATTATTATTATTATTATTATTATTATTATTATTATATGTTCTATATTTTTTATTAGAGTTGTAAACTTAATTTTTGTAGAATTAAATATCTAAAATTTAAATTACTATAAGAATATCCAACGAAATACTAAATTCATATCCTTATAATTTTTTTAATGTCATATCCTTATATGTCATTTTACACATAAACAGCTAATACTAAACAGCTAATTTTATCAAACATTAAATGACGAACAGCTAATACAATCCGCTGGTCAAATCAGCTGATAGAATCAGCTATCAGCTAACAGCTAATAGAATCAGCTAGCAGCTAATGCAATCAGCTGATTGTCAAACAGGGCTTTAATTGAGTCCATCGATTGTCAAATTGCCTTTTGTACATTGATTACTTATTAGCAATGTTGTAAATATTGTATCTATGTTTCGGTGTCGTAATATATTAGTACCAATTATAAAATAGTCTTTAAAGTTTTTAAATTATAAAATAGTCAATTGGGTTAAGTTTACTTATCCATGTCTCTAAAAATTATTATGTATTATAACTTATTTCATAGTAATTACAAATAATCTCAACCAATAATATATTTTAGAATGATAAAATTATCATAAATATAAATGAATTATTTATTATAAAATGATAAAAATTATTTCAATTTTTAATAAAGAATGTCTTTCATAATCATAACAATCATTTTAAATTCAAAATCTAAACTGAAATCTAAAGCCTAATTTTGTTGCTAAATTAAATACTAAAATTATAATATAAAACTAATTAATTGCTAAATCTCTAATTTAAGAGTAAGAGACAAAGTGAAGGACAAATTCTTGGATTAATCAAATACTAATTACTAAAATTCTTAAATCAAGTCATACGCTTGATCCAAACCTCACTCACGTACTTAAACCAAGTCCCACGGTTAATCTAAGCCGCACACTTAATTTGTTAATCCAAGATATAGGCCGACAGCCACACATTTCCAGAATATAGATCCAAACCAAAAAACAAAAGAGGCATTAAGATTAAGATTGCGTTTGGATCTGCAGTGCGGTGAGAATAAGTACTTATTTATCGCAGTTTTCAAACACGCTCATATATTTGAATCTGCGATAAACAACTGGTGGTTGAAAAAAAATGTGGTACTACCGTAGAAATCAATAAGCAGAAAGAAAGTTACGGTAAGAAACTGCTTCAGCAATAGAAATTTTACTTTTCATTAATAACGTTCACTACAAGTATTATTTTTCATTATACATTAATATGACTAATAATATATTTTTAGAAAATATTTTATTTACTAAATTTAGTTTATTTATATTTTCTTATTTTAATTTAATATTTTATTATTTATAATTTTAAATTTATATGATTAATAATATATTTTTTAATTATTTGTATAACAATTAATAATTTATTGAATAAATGAACTTTTTAGTTATTTTATCTCTTTTCAGTTAGCGCAACCACACTTACCAAACACCTATTTTCACATTTCACCAATTACCAAAATAATAATCTCAAATATATATGTATTTATTAAAATACCTATCATTTCACCTTTGATTTGATCAGGTCGTCACACCAAGCCTAAGAGGTAGGAAGAGCTCTTTGTGTTTGCCATACGAATGACAAAGTTGTAAGTTAGTCTGACTGTCTGGGTCACTAACTCACTGGTTCGCTGCACTGTTGACTTGCGGGCGTGAAGGCTGTTGCTGGCAGGTGGCATAGCGTAGCAAAGCTCGTGGAGATTGATCTTTTTTGGCGTAGTAATGTTGCGAGACCAACTGCGAGTAGCATATCTACTGCAGATGTGATGCGAGGTGTATCTGCGTGAGTGCGTGGTGAGGCAGAGACTGGACAGCAAGTTAGTGTCGGCGACAGAATTGGGACTTGGGAGTTGGGAGGCGACCAAATGGGCATGAATTGAGGAGGGGAGGGAGGGACGGTCGGACAACTTGAGGTTAAATCTTTTCTTTTTTCAATTTAATCCTAACGTTTTAAAAAATTACAAATTTTACCAATATGCAACCAGTATTTTAAATACTGGCTGGTTATACCAACCGGTAAAGTTAGTATAGGTTGGTACCATGAGTCGGTATATTATCCGAATGGATAGTACGAATCTAGCAACGGTGCTTATTAGAAGCCAAGATGTTCTGTCTAATTTTGTAGTGTCTAATTATGTTCAATACTCAAAACGATATGAACATTGGACAGTTAAACACCATAAAATTATCATTTTGAACATTACACAAGATTATAGATCATTTAAACTTATGTTCAATAGCCAAAAAGAATGTCGTTATGAAATACTATAAAATTGGTCAGAAGATTTGAGCTTGCTTATTTGGCCAACTTGTAGGCACAAACACGTCTCCGAAAGAAAAAGTGACTGAAGTGAGTCAAGCCATGATCCAATTTATCCAAATAGAATGAAAGCCAAGATTTTTCACATCCATATCCAAAAAATTCCACTCCACTCTATCAAAAGCTTTGCTCATGTCAAGGTTGATAGTCATTCTGTGAGATTTGCCAATGTAGGAGGTTAGATGGTGGGTAACTTCATGAGCAATCAGGACGTTAATGTTGATTAGTATTCCAAGAAGAAAAGCACTCTAAGCTTGGGAGATAATTTTAGAAGGCACCACTTGGTATCTGCTGGCTAGGATTTTAGAAATCAATTTGAAGAAAACTTGAGTGAGGCTAATGGGTTTAATTTTGCTCATATCCTGCGGATTAGGCTCTTTAGGGATCAAAGCAATGTAAGTAAAATTAACAACTTTAAGCATTTTGGTATTCACAAAAAAAAATTCAAAATAGCACTGGTCACATCCTTCCCAATGATTGCCCAATAATTCTGGAAAAAGAAACTTGTATAGCCATCGCTTCCTAGGGCACTGTTAGGATTGATAGAGAAAACCACCTCTTTAGCCTCCTTTCTTGTGATTGCTCTAGTAAGAAGATCATTATCAGCCTGACTACCATTACTTCTCTCCCATTAGAGGAATTCGTCAAGATAATCCACTTTAGCTTTATCTATACATTCTAGTGACTAAAGTCCTAGCCTTCCTTTTCAAAACAGCTAGAAAGGAATGATCGCTTAAAGGTATCAAAATTGCTAAGAGAAGTCCAGAAATAACCCATTTATTTTTTGCTGATGATTCGATTCTTTTCTATGAAGCAAGCCCCTCACAGGTAGATGAGATCAAAAAAATTCTTGAGGTTTATGGAAAGGCTTCGAGTCAAGTGATTAATTTCAACAAATGCTCTATCCTTTTTAGCAGAGGCTCTCCTAACTTGCTGAGATACGATTTATCCTCTAAAATAGGTATCCCAAATGTACGTGGCTCGGATAAGTACCTAGGCTTGGCCCTCTACCATTTCTAAATCAAAAAGAGCAACCTTTGAGGAGGTTAAGCTTAGGGTTAGCAGGAAACTCTTTTCTTGGCGCTCTAAACTCCTTTCTTATGCAGAGAAATATGTTCTAATCAAAGCAATCTCTCAGTCTTTACCTCTTTCTGCTATGTCATGCTTCAAATTGCCTATGACTCTTTGCAAAGATTTGAATAGCCTTATGGTCAGGTTTTGGTGGAAAGGTCATAATAATGAAGGGTTTCACTGGATCAACTGGAAAAGAATGTGCAGACCTACTAGTCAAGGAGGTCTAGGTTTTAAAGATCTTACAGATTTCAGCCAATCCCTTCTAGCTAAGATTGAGTAGAGAATTCTCAAAAATGAAAACTCTCGCGTTGCAATGGTGCTTAGAAGTTTACTTCCCCCACACTACCTTCCTAAAAGCCCAAAAAGGTACCAACTCATCTTGGGATTGGCAAAGCATCATTTATGGAAAGGAAATTATATCGTTCGGTACTAGAGTTAAAATTGCTAATGGACATTCTACATTACTTTTGCAAGACCGATGGATTCCATCAGATCCCCCAGATATAGGCGAAGAAGCAATTAAACCTGATTGTCAAAATAGAGCAGAAAGGTTGGTCGCTTACTTACAAAATGACCAACTGCGTTGGATAAGAAAGTCATTTGAAGGAGCTCTTCCCAAAGGATGTAGTTTGAGTTATTAAATCGGTGCAACCAGCTGGCTCTACAGATCACTCTTGTTGGCACTATAATAGAAATCACAATTACTTAATCAAACCAGGGTATTGGTGTCTACAGAACAGAATGAGGTCTAATAATCAACTCAATGATGATCATACCTCTCTTTGGAAAGCAATCTTGAAATCCAAAGTCCCTTTGAAAATAAATTGTTCCTTTGGAGACTTAGGCACGAGACTCTGGCAATCAATTTCAGCCTCAATTGTCGCTTACAAGCCAGAATTGTCGACCATTGTCCTTACTGCAACAATTCTTCAGAATCGTGCCTACACCTCTTCACAAATCGTGACCTAGCTATCCAATCGTTTGGTCTATCAAACCTAATTCTAATACCAGAACGTATAGTTGCAATAGATATGAAAGATTGACTTAAGAAGGTAGTAGATTACCTCAAGCTGCTTCCAGAATTTATGGAAAATTTCTCTTTACTCGCGCTCCTCTTTTGGTCCATCTGGATCGTTAGCAACAAGAAAGTCTTCAATGACCGGTCTCTCCAAGCATAAAGTCCAATTAATTAGCCCCTGGTCATACCCCAAGCTTGCTTCAGGTGTTGTCCCCTTTTATTTTTCTCTAGGCTCTCTTTAGGTCTTAAAAGTCTTGGACCTTTTGTTCCTACTCTTGTATCTCTTCTGGGTTTTTATATATAATTTAGTTGGTATTAATTTCGTTTTCTAGCGTTAATCACTTTAAAATGGATAGTTTATTTTTTTATGGAACAAAAAAATTTATATGTTATTTTAGAATTCTTTCTATTAATAGAATATATTTTCCCGAAAATTAATTTAAAATAATATATTTTATTTAAAAAATAATTTCAACGAACTATTTAATACATATTATTAGAAATTTGCATAGGTAAAATATTAATTTCAAAGGTAGATTAAAACTTCCACTTATTATAAAATTTATGAATGTTAAACAATATATAAAAAAGGATAAAAAATAACATTATGAAGAAAATTGAGACACATAAGAAACGTTCAATCCCAAATTTTTGTTTTTGTCTTATTTTTTCTTCCATTCATTGGAGTTCATGGAAGATGATGAGCTGGACTGAACGTTGAATTAATTCTTAAACAGGGAATTCCCCATACACAGATTGAACCGGATCATACAAGAAACTAACGAGTACAGAACCTGAGGAGCCGATCTGAGGGACGTTATAAATGTTCAAACCCTACCAACTTATTGCATGAGTGACAAGTTGGAACGAAATGAGAAAAATTGCTCACTTTCGTTGATGAAATCGAATCCAAACCCACCTCAGAAATCATCTTCACGAACATTTACCTCCGAACTCCCATATTTACTCTCGTCTTCATGCAGAAATCTCCGCATCTCTTCAAAGAACACCACTTGGCAAGGCAACACAATTCCTCCAGGCAAATCAAATCCGTACTCTTCCTCAGCCTCTCGGAGTAGGTTTTTGATAACTTCAGGAACCTTGTTGGGATCAAGAACCTCGCGTGGCTGGGTCCAACATAGACGGGGAAAAAACCTGAAGGTAAGGAGGAGTACAAGGACTCGGTAGGCGACACCGGCTCGGAATCTAACAGTGGTGGTGACGGAAGTAGTGGTGTTGTTGGTGTAGGGTTTTTTCTCTTCCAACGCTTCATCATAACATGTTTCATCATAGCTACGTGCCTCAGTGGTCGGCTTGGGGAAGCCATTGGAGATGTTGCATAGGGAAAAGAGAAGGGGTTTAGGATACATAAAACTTGGAGAAATGGAAGAAACGGAAAACCAGAATCAAGTTGAGCGTAGGTTTGAAGGACATTGTTATAATTGTTATTCATTCATTGAAGACATTGAAGCGACGATGTTTTGTAAATATAATTACTAAGTTTCGTTATGTAAGGACAAAATGTGGTATTTAATTTGACAATTTTATCTTAGATGTAATTGCTCGATCATTTGGCTTCTCGTGCGTCTGAATATATAGATTAATGGCATTTTGTGCCACGTCTTATGGTGGCATCCTGCTAATTCGTAAAAGAAAACGTTTAGTTATTAGGTTTTAGCCATGTGCATTATACAAGGATTTTTCATATATCTGTTTTTTTAATGTAGAAACAAAGTATCAGACAAAGACATTTAAGATCATTTAATGACATTATATGCACTATAATTAATATATAATTTTAAAAATAAGAATATATTGTTATATATATATATAGATTATAAGATATTTCTTATTTTCTAAATTGAGAGTAAGCATAGGCATAGTTGTTTCTTTTTTCTTACAAGTTTATTTTTTTATAAGAATCACAAATAAATTAATTTGAAATGACCCCATTTGATTCCTCTAATTAAATGTATAATAAAAGTTATTTTTGACTCAAATTAAGATTCATCATATCATTACCATAACCAAATTAAAGTATCTCAAGTCATGCAATTAGTGATGTCTAAAATGAAGAATCTAAGCTTTGTATGTCTCTTGACATTAAATGAATTAATTTATTGAATCTCACGTATAGACATTGTAATTAATTAAAAAATTCATTACGAATTGAATAATCACAGATGACGTAACAAAAAATCTAAACTCAATTTAATGTAATCCAAAATTAATAGATTAAATTAAAATTTCTGAAAATTTGAAAGACTCAAACTCTATATATATATCATTTTTTTATTATACATAATCCTAATTTGAAATTTTAATTTAGACTTTTTAAGTTGAACTTAGACTTAAAAAGGCCAAATTTAACGTATTTATTTGGGTTAATTATTTTGAATTTTGACAAAAAAAACTTCATTTATGAACTAAATTTTGTTTTTAATATTAATTAAATGCATTGATTTTAACATTCTTAAAAAATTATGGGATTAATTATGAATATATATAACTTGTAAGTTTATTTTACATTAATTAGATTCGTCTGACTGAGTCCAAAAGCGAACAAGATAATTCATACATCATGATTAAATTATTACTATTAAATTAGAAATCATTTTCTTTACTATTAAATTTGTACTAAAAATGTTTATTTTATAAATAATCATACTATTATAAAGAATATACTCAATATGAATATAATATATATTAAGAATTACCAATAAGCCAATAATTTTGTAATTAAATTTAATCTATATATGGTGAAAAATATAATCTAAAATGGTTATAGAGAGATCGAAGGAGTAACGAGAGTAGAAAGGAGAGGTGGATATTTTTTAAGTATCTAAATACCAAATATAGGTCACAAAGCCACCAAAAATAAAAACTCTAGGAAGCCATTAAAATATGGTGGAGCATACAATATTTTTGGACTTATACTGACCTACCAAATTGTCAATTGGACTATGTTAAGCAACTCTATTTTGGTCAGAGGAAGATCACAAGAGCACATTTTTTCTCTTAAATCAGATCATTTCGAGCAATTCTCAAAAAAAATGGATCATTTTTTCATTATTTTCATCTCCAGTAATTGGCTATGAATCGTAGCAAGACCATGCAACAAGTATTGTGGCAATGGTGGAATTCAAAGCATCAGAATATCAGAACCACCACCGCCGCCACCAATGCAGGAAGTTTTCTGGAGTCCAGCGAGAATGTGAGGGAGTCGTTGCTGGTCGGAGAATTTTCGTGTGGCACGAGAAGTTATGGTTCTCTTGAACATGTCCCTAAAGGGTATTTAGCAGTCTATGTTGGTCCAGATCAACGCAGGTTCATCATTCCCACTAGCTATTTGTCAACGCCAGATTTCAGGAACTTGATGGATAGAGCTGCTGAGGAGTTTGGTTTTGAGCAAGAAGGTGGGCTTAGAATCCCCTGTGAGGAACATGATTTTGAGGAGATCCTGTTTAGATGTTTGAGAAGAGACAAGATGATGTCCAAGCACCATAAATAAAATAGTAGAAGCCCGCAACTTGCAAAGAAGTTTAGTACAACATCAATGAAGGTAACGAGAGTTTCATTTATGCTACATGTATATATGGATTAGATTTCTTTTGTTGTTTAAAGATGAGAATGAGATTCGATTCAATTCAAAAGATGTATATATTTTGATTTAGTCAGTGTTAAATGATGTGAGATTTGTTGTTTTTAATTTCAAAAGATGTATATATTTTGATTTAGTCAGTGATAAATGATGTGACTAATTTATCATTGTCGATTGTCAAAAAAGTTATCAAAATTGAATTAAATTGAATTTGTATATTATAACTCTGGTAGAGTATTTAACTAAACATGAAAATATTAAAAGATTTATAAGTGATAATTAGGGTCAATTATTTAAATGATTGGTTCTAGTTATTTTAGCAATGGTTGACTCAAGTCTAATTCTTGTTAATGAACTTTACACTCTACCCATATTAAAAATTTTAATATAATATCAAAGTCGATGCTCAACTATCAAAATAATTAGTTCTAATTATTTTAGCAATGGTTAATCTAAGCTCAATTATTATTAATAGATTTTACACTCTAGCGATATTAAAAATTTTAATAGACTTTGAACTTAAAATTAAATGCAATCAAATTTAATTTAGTTGAACTAATTTATAATCCTTACTAATAAAGCCATGAGCTTGGCTCACAGCGATCTCAAAGTCTCGAATCATTGACTTTCACCAGCTTCACTCACAAATCTCTCAAAGTCGTGAACTTGACTCACACGTCTTATCTTCCAAGTGCATCATTGTTCTTCATTTAATTTATGTCCTCTTTTGTAGGGCCATATGTGCCTAACCTCTGAACAAGAAGAGAAATGAAAGAGGAGGAAAAGCTTAGATATACTCTAAAATACAACATTAGAATACAAATTGTATGGTTTTCTTTAATTGATTTAAAATCAACAAACAAAAGTAAGTTTATTGTTACTAATTCAAACAATTAAACATCTAAATATATGGACATGCCCGAAAAACTTATTAAAACTTATTAAAACGACAATTTATAAATTTTGTCACTAATTTTTGGAAATGGTATGATAAGTTATTTTAAATACATATATTTTGGACTTAATTTTGATTGATTTGTGAAATTGATACTTAAATATTGATGGAATTATTTGTTAAATATTCACAGATGGTTTTCAATGCTGTAAAGACGAAAAAGGATCAAAAAGAGGAAAAATATGGCAAGAAGTTCGAAAATTCCAAATTGGTCGAAATTCAAAGATTAGGCGTGGGCACGCCTAAGGTCATAATCCTAATTCTGCAGATTTTTCAGAAGTTGTCTCCAATTAGAACACAATCGGCCAAGATCTTCGGGAGTCCTTTTCAAGAAGTCATCTACCGAAAATAGAAGTGCACCTAATCTAGACAAAATCAAAGGAAGATAATGAGGAGATTCACATCAAATAGGGAGAAGAGTGATTGCCGTAGATATATATAGATATACCTCAGGGTTAGGAGTTAGCGTTTTTTTTAGTCGTGTGTGGCTGCTGCACTTCTTCTGTTTTCTTGTTTTATGTTTTCTGCACAATTTCAATAGGAATTTCATTTTCTTTCAAAAAAGAACTAGTTATGGAGACTCTTTACCTTGTTATTTCTTTTGAATTCAATTCAAGTATGAGTAG
>JANZXR010000003.1:978063-1005060 GCA_027575705.1 Erythroxylum echinodendron
GTTTCTAGGTGCGCAACTAGAGATTAATTGATTCAATCGCTAGGTTAACAAAATCTGACGTTCAATTTTGGTAACCACAAGTAGCAATTAGGATTAACCTCTCCACGTTAGAGTTGGAAGATTCTAAGAAACTATCCACTTGATTGATTTCATATCGTACATATTAATCACTTGTCATTGATTCTCTATTCTTAATGCTATTATTCGATTCTACCTATGATCGTATCTAGGTTGTCGGTTTAATAAGAATGCTAGGTTACATGTTCCTAGTCATTACCCTTAGGAGAAATTTCCCCCAATGAATATTTATTAATAATTGCAATTTTATGTCAAGGATCCATAATAGCATGATAACATCGGTAACCCGAAACCAAGGTATTTCTGCCATTGATTTTTCAGATTTAATTATTGCCTTCAATTTGCGATTTTTCCCTTTGATTTTCTATTATTGCCATAATTAAACAAAACCCCCCTTTTCACTTTTATTATTTGTTTCGTTTGAATTCGTGCTCATTACCGTAAGAATTCCTCTTGGGAACGATATCCGCTTACCGTTACTACATTAATTTGTTTTAACGGAAGTGATTTCTTTTATATTTGGTTGCAGGCGACAGCATTACCATGGTAAAACAAATTTTATTTTTTCTAACGATCGGTCTCTCATATAACATGCCTAGCCCCTATAAGTGTTTAGAGAATAAGTCTTGTTATGCCAACGTTAATGTAAGGATCGAATATTTTGTTTATATCAATTAATTCCTATCGTATTTTATTAAATCTCTTTTACATACTTACATAAAATTTATATAAAATAAATAACTCAACAAAATTAATTGAAATAAGGTTGAAACACCGATTATGGTACAAAGGATTTTATATGCCTAAGGTAAGGGTCGAGATCATGGCACCTTTGAAGGAAAAGCAAGTAGATAAGGGTGAAATAATGGTCACTTGGATTCTAAATTTAAAACATACACAATTGGCAACCCTAGGCTTGAGTAATAGTGACAACTCTCACACTCACATGAAGCCTGTTCATGACTTCATTCATTCTCCTTAAGCCAATCCTTTTTTATACATGGTCCCCAAAGTCAAAACATGAAGTATCCTAAGAAGAAGAGTTGAAAAGGTTAAGCCACGTGGCTTTTGGCCTCATTGAATAAGACCACTCTTAAAGTCCCTAGAGCTTTAATGGTCATCAATTACTTTCTTTAGAAACATGAACTCTCGAGCATACACATTCCTTGAATGTAGGATTTGGATAGAGGCTGCTAACCAACTTGAGTGGACCAGACAAAAGTGCTTGCGTGATTTCAGATTTTAATTTTTTATTTTGACCCATTGGAGGAACCTGTCTCTTCCAAACAACTTTGTATCAAATTTCAGAAATTTGCATCATATGATTGGCTAATTCCATTGAATTTCGTGGACGAACCACTTTAGAACCGTTTGATTTAACTTTGTTTATATTTTTTTAATAAAAACAAAATTATTTTTATTAATTTAGTTATATTTTTATCACTAATAATAATTACACATTATGTAAAATTTAAATAAATTATTTTTAATTAATTAAATTTATTTTTATCTTTTATATAACATTTATTAATAAATTAATAAATTTATTTTATTTTATTAAAATAAATAATTAAAATTAGTTTTAATTTTAAATATATTTTAATTATTAAATAAGATTTTATTTGAATTTTATTTATTTTGAAAATATTGTAAATTTAATTATATCTATTAATAATTATTAAATTATTTTAATTTAATTAAAAATAAAATAAATTATAAAATTAAATTAAATTATTCATGATTTTAATTAAAAATTAATTTTAATTAATTAAATATAATATAAAATTCGAAGAGCTTGAATGGGAAGTTTCATCCACTTCTCTGTCTCTACGTGGCTTGGCCCCCACTCAGCAGAGCGGAGGGATTCAAATTCAGGTCCAACTTTTCGATGAAACCCTATAATGGATATTGGTCAATTTTACTATATGTCCAAAAACCATAACAAAAAAGGACAAAAGTCAATGAAAAATAAAACCTTTGCAAAGGGTGATATCAAAGTAAGTATACCATATAAGAGGAAAGTGTAAAGTTGGAAAAAAAACCTCTGTTTCGTGGTCTCCCTCCAAGCTTCAAAGATTCCAAATCCGTCAATGTCCCGGGAGACCCGTTCTCAGGTACGTCAAGTTCCCATCTTTGTCATGCTCTCTCTATTTATTTTATGAATAAAAATTGCATCTTTTCTTCTTTATGCAAGTGAATTTTCATGAACTGAAAGCCGAAGATCATATCTTTCTTTTCTCTCAAGACATAGAGTAAAAAAGAAAAAGAAACTTCGATACAAAGTTTTCATCTTTTTGCTTACTTTTAATCTAGTTATTGAAAAGCTATGGACTTTGAAACACAGAAGAAGAAGTACAGAGGAGGGGTTTTTGGAGACGTGCACGCTAACATGGCAATGGTGGTGCTTCCCAAGGAGCTGGGGCTTGAGAAGATGGAACCGATCAGTCAACTTTCTACATCAGAAACAGTTGCGCCTCCTTTTCAGCTCAAGCTTCAAGTCCCTGACATCGGTCTTGCTCTTAAAGTAAGTGGTTTCTTTTTATTTTTATGGTATGAGTTGAAGAACATGAATTTCGTTTGCTTGAAAGTTGCGTATTACGATCTTTGTAAGTTTATTGTGTGTGTACTTAATGAGATATTGAGAAATTCGGACAGGAGACAGTTGTGGATTCAGAGGCTTGAGGAGATTTTTAGTTGGATAGAAATTAAACAAATGTATTCAAAGTTTGGTTGAAGTGTTACCTTAGTTTCAAATTTTGGTGGGCATGGCTATTCTATATCTCTCTATATGTTCAGTTGTCACGTCTTTTGCTTCTGATATATATTCCAATCTCACTGCTTTTATTTACGCATGGTTTTCAAGTGTTTGAAGGTGTCTGTTGTAATAAAACTTAGAATTGGTGTGGTGATTCTAGTGATCATGAATCTTGTTAGTTTAGGGGTGATTTGCACTTCTATAAAAGGACCTTAGATTTATAGGGGACAGCACGAACATGGCTTTAACAATTCACAGTTTCCATAAATGCACAGCACGGATCAATTTGTTAAGCATGAGCTTAATTATGGTTGCAGAGGGGAAATGACTACAAGCATAACTTTTTATTTGTTCTTTGTGTGATTTAATTGTGAGTAAGCATTGTCCTAAGTGAAGACTCATAATTAGAAAATCCTTAGTTTACTATAGTGAGTTGCAAGGGAAATATTAACCTTTATCAGAATAAGATAATGGTTTCTGCTTGCTCGTATGATAGCCAAAAATTCTGCAATTACTACGGCTGTTTTATAAGTTACTTGTGATGAATTTTCTTTTCATGTATGGTTAATCTAAGTTACTTCCTTTTCTCCTTAGCAAATTCTCCATACAAAGACAGCAATTTACTTCCAGGGAGTTGGCAGTATTTACTTAATTTTGTTGTGACTCAGGGTTTCTTGAGGACCAGAGAAGTTGGCGAGTTCATCAGTGGGGCTTTAGCAGGAGCCATGACCAAAACTGTTCTTGCTCCTTTGGAGACCATCAGGTTTCTTTTACATGTTTATTATTCTAGTTTCTTTTTGTCACATGAAAATTCATTTCTTAAGTCCATTTAAATTACTTGATGATATTAGAGTATGTATGCACAGTAAATGAATGAGATTGCATGCTGCGGTGCCATTTTAAAATTTTTACGGAGATATTAGGACTTGTGTTTGTATCTTGTTTCAGTTGTAAAATGCCAGAGATTGGTTGGACTTATTTTGCTTACAGCAAAGTGATATTGGACATGCACTTTGCTTGAGTTCAGTTATTATTTATGACTCCTGGTTGATGGACCTTATTGACACATGGGTTCAGTTTTTAGTTATTTCCACAGGTTACTATTCTCATATAGGTTTGCTGAGTAATAGCAAGCTCATGCAGGGGTAAGCTATCATGAATTAGCTAGTTCAAAACATTTACTTGAGACATAAAATACCTCAAATTTTGGATATTGAACAACAGAGAAGGAAATTGAATTGTTAGTTAATACCTTCTATTTGATGGGGAACCAATGATTTTGAAGAGCATTTTTCTAATTTGTATCATGTGAAATATGTAGAACCAGAATTGTGGTCGGTGTTGGATCAAAAAACATGTCAGGTAGCTTGTTGGAGATAATTGAGAAGCAGGGTTGGCAAGGACTATGGGCAGGCAATGCCATTAACACTGTTCGAATCATCCCTACGCAGGCCATTGAGCTCACGACATTTGAGTGTGTCAAGCGAGCAATGACATCCGCACAAGAGAAATGGAATCAATCTGACTGTCCGAAACTTCAAATTGGTCCTATCAGTTTTAACATCTCCCTCTCCTGGATTTCTCCAGTTGCTGTGGCTGGTGCTGCTGCCGGAGTTGCTAGCACACTTGCATGCCATCCTCTTGAAGTTCTAAAGGTACCTACCTATATTAATCTAAGCCATAAACAAGCTTTAAATAGTTGCCTGGCTGAAACAGGAACAACAGGAATTAAGATATCTTGATTATGATCTTTCCCTTAGTGTGAGTCTAAATTATGAGTGTAGATGTCTCCCTTTTTAGCATAAAACTGATCATTTTCCTTGGGGTTTCCTACAGGATCGGTTAACTGTAAGTCCTGATATATACCCTAGTTTAAATGTTGCAATTAGCAAAATATACAACAATGGAGGCGTTGGTGGCTTCTATGCTGGTATTTCACCCACGTTAATGGGCATGCTGCCATATAGTACATGCTATTATTTCATGTACGAGACACTGAAGACTTCATATTGTCAATCGAAACACAAGAAATCGTTAAACCGCCCGGAGATGCTTGTGATTGGAGCTTTTGCAGGTGAGAAATTGATAATATTTTGGCTTGCGTCTGCCTTGCTCGCCAGAGTTAAATTATCAGCAGCTTCTAATTTGATATTGACATGGATGATGACTTATGTTTTGGCAGGTTTTACTGCTAGCACGATCAGCTTCCCGTTCGAGGTTGCCAGGAAACGACTAATGGTCGGAGCACTGCAGGGTAAGTGTCCTCCCCACATGGCAGCAGCAGTGTCAGAAGTCATTCGAGACGAGGGCTTGAGGGGCCTTTACAGAGGTTGGAGTGCGAATTGTCTAAAAGTTATGCCTGCATCTGGCATCACTTGGATGTTTTACGAAGCTTTTAAAGACATATTACTGGTCGAGAAACGACTCCTTTAACTGACACCGAAAGTCCGGCACAGGCTTCTTCTTGAGCATCCTATTGCTCTCTTCCCTCCACAAACTTAATTTACTACGGACGGTCCTAGCAAACCTTGCTGTATGCAAGATTAGGCTAGCTGCTGACCACCTCCGCACTAACAAGTTTCCAAGCTTGAGGATATTTGCTTGGGCTACTTTTTACTTTTCATACTCATTACAATTTCTTGACAAAAATTTGATAGGTGAGTCAAGTACCTTGATATCATCAACTTCTAACATGTCAAGTACCTTGATATCATCAACTTCTAACATGTACCAAAAAGATTCTGATATTACCAATGAAATTTTGATTTCCATAACAAGAATCTTTTGCATTTATGTTCTTCATTTTGGTCATCTCCCTTTCTGAGTGAATAAACAGACCAAATTGCTGGTAGTTGTTGGTAAGTGAGTTTGAAGAAGCATTTATGTTCTACTGAAGTGGGGGTTATGTACCAGATATGGAAAATTAGAAAGTGTTGCCTTTTCACAAATTTGTATGTTTTCCAACGACCATAACATGGAAGATAGAGTTGTCAATGGATACAACTTTACTTGATCCTTTTGCTTATAAATTGAATATCAATTTTAAAGTGTAAATTTATAAATGATAAACAAGTTTGAAGCTTAATCAAGATAAGTAGTTTTGCTACAAATTTATCATTCTTCTCTTGCTCAAGTAGAATTACTGGGATACATGCATATGATTGATGAAATTAACCTTTATCAAAGATGGTATAGTACAAGTCTTTAAGGATTGTTACTCTGCCTTTCAGTCTACATTACAACTATGAAAAGATTCTCTCCTTATTTCCTGTCAGAAAGATAATGAGATGAGAAAATTTGCAAATCCACAACAATTCCGTTCTAATCTCTTAAAAGTTTGCACTCAGCAAATTGCATCACAATCTGATGAAACAAAAAAACTACAAGTAGCAAGAACACTAGAATCTAGTTCTTACATTCCAACTACAGCTATGGTGATAGGGTCATCATGAATATACTCTGAATTTACAGAAAGAAAAGTACAATTTGGAGCTATCAATATGATGAAAACAATGGCAATAGCCTAATTTCCTTGATCATTTACAATCTATAAGCTGTCCAATTCTGAAGAAGTGCAGTTACTTCGCCTTGTAAATCGAGAGATACGAGTGCTCGATTGTGAGTTCTCAGCAAGTGTATAGAGACAGAATAAGCATAATGCTGCCCATAAATAACCACAAATAGGAAATGATAAAAATGCTACAGATTATTGAAAAAAATTATGGAACATGAAAAGGCAATCATCAACCATCCTATAATATCAACAAGAATAATGGGAATGCTCAATACTACTTACGTCTTGTACACTATGACATCTACGATAATAACAAGTGTTTTTTAAATTACTTTTCCCCTCCTAAATTCATCATCCTTTACAAGGTCACAATACTATTTTGATTTCAGTTTTTTGATCCGCTAGTTGTAGGATAGGGAGTTTAATCTGGCATTTAACAGCTGCAAATGAGATCTATAATACCGGTTACTATCAACTGAAATAAGTAAATATAATTCTTAAGAAGCCTAGTGCCATACCCATTATAAACCAATAACATGTTAATTTACATTGTAATGTAGATATAGTTTTAACTATAATTATAATTCTTTTTCATTTTTCAGAAAAAAAAAACTCTGACAACTCAAACCCTTTTTGCCACATGAATCTCCTTGTAATCAGCATACTCAAAAAGCATAAGGAATCTGTATAAGAAATGAAGCACATGAGCTACTGGAAAAGGATGAGGCCTAGTTCATTGTTTGAGGAACTACAATTACAAAACCAAAAGCAAGGCCAGAAACCAACCAAAAACTTGTTGGCTAAACAGTAATATAGTAGTGGAAATCATTCAAAATATAGTGACTTACATACCAGCATAAGCTACTGTAACACCAGAGACCACCCGTCCCAAAACTGATAGTATGTAAAGACAAAAGGTAACCTGAAAAACATAAATAAAGTAAATATGCAGTTAAATTAAAGAATTAGTTTAAATTAGAAAATGAGAAGGAAATGCCTCGTAAGGATTTCTTCGGGACAAAAAATAGAGAGAAACAAAATCCTTAGGAGTAAAGTGGAGCACTCATAGGGCTAACTCACAATTTCCCTTGCATGAAAATCAGAAGAAAATCAAAATAATCAAACCTTTGTGACTATTGTTAAATTAGAAAGCAGAGCTTGTGGACACTACAATACAAGGTCCAAAATTCAGTGTGCATAACAAGCTCAGCTATTGGGAGGAGGTTCCTTCCTATGAGTCAATCTACTTAGGAAGAACTCATTGCTGTGAACTAAACCTATTTGTTTCAAAGTGATTGAGTCAACAAGTAGCATTTATGAAATTATAACTCCATAACTCTTCATCACAAAGCAATATCATCCCAAACAGGTCCTAGAACTTCAAAAGATTCCACACAAGTTGTTCATTTTCAAAAACAGGTTTAAGACTCCTACAGTTCACGCTTTAATTATATCCTTCTGCACCATTCCAACACATGATAGAGTGATGGAAAGAGCAAGAAAAAAGAATACCAATCACACAAAGTAAACGGGAAGATGTGGATGTCCTGGAGACAGCACTCAAAATCAAGAACAAACAGATAGATCTGTGTTAAAGCATCCTTGATTCTAGATCTACCATGGAATTAAAAGATTTATCTTATGCAAAACTTGAGTTTCGTAGTTCAGAAACAGGCCACATAACTCCCGGTGTAATACCTAAGATTCAATTGAAAGGTAAGGCGAAAATCTTACCTTAAAGAAAAGTCTTTTGTCATGCCCAGTTGCTGCAACCCTTAAGACAGACTCGGCTGCTCCAATGGTGTTGGCAAAACATGCAACAATCGTATTAGCAGTGTCCTGAGAGATCTGCCACTCCAATGGATCCACAGGTACCCTATAAACCAGTATCATCACGATGGACAGATGCAATCACGCAAAATGGATAGATAAAACCATACAGAAGAAAACATTTCTTGACATATTTCAAGGTTCTTCCAGCCAGCCAAAGCCATATCCTTTCATTCAAGCAAAAAACCCCATAAACCCGTATATAGCATAAAACCACACCAATTCGCCATCGAACTCCAATTTTCTTCCCAAACTTAGAAGAAATCCGAAAAAAGATTCGATCTTTACACAGTTTCTCGACACCCACTAAGCACAAAGCATATCCAACATCACCCCAAACCCACAAAACTAAAACCCAAATGCAAGTAACCACAAAAAATAACAAAGATTAAAAGAGAGAGAGAGAGAGAGAGAGAGAGAGAAGAGAACATACGAGATGTTCAATTGGCGAAAGAGAAGACCCAGAATGGCGAGAGAACAGAGGAGCACGATAAGCACATCAGCGAACAAAGAGAGGAGGCTAGAATTCCTATAAGCGCAGTGATAATAAACTAACGTTCCACAAATCAATCCAATAACAGGTTTCCCAATTTCACTCCTTTTGTTAACAATCACAACGTTACTGTTACTACCCTCCATTTCCTCCACGTCTTTCTCCCTCACAAATTCCAAATCCCTAAACCTCAATCTCTTGATGTGCCTGAGATTGAACTTATGCCCTTTTCCCCTTTCTTCTTCTTCTTCTTCTTCTTCGCCGTCTTTGTTCCTGTTCTTCTTCATGTCTCTGTCAACAGTTTGACCTTCGACTTTTCTAAGACAAATTGAAAAGAATTTTTTTTTTTACTTTTGTTTTATTGGTGGCCTTTTTTTACAGTTTTACTCTTTTTAGTCTTTGGACACGTGGACTCCTAAAATTTTGGAGAATTTCAGAAATATCCATTCATGAGAAAATTGATATATAAATATAAAATCTATCAATGAAACAATTAAAAATTCAATTAATTCTTAATTTTATAAAAGTTATTATATAATATATTTGAAATATTAAATATTATAAAATTTATTCTAATTATATTTTTG
Organism: Erythroxylum echinodendron; assembly: GCA_027575705.1. Taxonomy (NCBI): domain Eukaryota; kingdom Viridiplantae; phylum Streptophyta; class Magnoliopsida; order Malpighiales; family Erythroxylaceae; genus Erythroxylum; species Erythroxylum echinodendron. The sequence continues at coordinate 987,321 of JANZXR010000003.1, forward strand.
AATTATATGTGAAATTATTTATGAACGAATCTTGTTGATTAATTTTATGAAAATATTGCAAAATAAAAATAATTAATTCACTTACCTCGACATAAAATAGTTTTTTTTATTATGCTAATTTATATTATAATTATTTTTTATAAATTTTAAAAATAAAATTGCATATTTCAACACCTCCTTAAACTCCTCGTTTTAACATAATTTCTAGTGAGACTTTACTTTTATCCTTTGAAAACTTCAATTTCTATCTCCATAGCCTCAACAAACAAATTTCAATGACTTATAAGAGAACAAGAACAATCATCACTCTTCACATTACTTAAAAGGTTTCTCATCAGAACCTCAAGAACATGAGACTGTTCTTTTCAATGAACTAGAAGGAACTGGAGTGCAAGCTTCAAACACCAAACCAAAGATGCATACTTTGAAGGGAAAACAAATGAGAAGAAAACAACTCTTAATATGAATGAAAAATGCCCATATGACTACATGTACTTAATCTTCATTGTTTATAACGTTCTATACGTCGATACACTATGCACAAACATGCACGAATACATATACATATATACGTATAGACCTACGATATAACGCTAGTCTTCAAAAAACGTGGAATTTGCAGAAAGTGCAGATTGGAACCGGTTGCATTCCCAGGATGGCATATCCATGGCAGAGAATGCTCCCTGGTATCTCCGCTGTTATTCACTCGCCGAGGTTCCTGCTCATGACGCTTCTGCACTTGTTGAGAGCTTTATATCATGCCATCATGATCGTCTTCGCTGGCAATTCATGTATCCGAGGTTTGACAACCTGTACAGAAATCAACAAGAGCACAGTTGCAGCAAGTGTAGAACATTTTCATCTGAAACTAAAACTATAATGCTATCCAAGGAGCTATAGTAAATTGCGTGATGATTGTAACTTGCGATTCGATTGTAAGCTATTGAATCAAGACAAACTTCACTCGTTCAGAGATGCCGCCTAGATGCAGAAGCAGGAACCAGTAAAATATTGGGATGCTAAAATTCACGTACCTTCACCATGCAGTTGCTCAAACCGAGCAACAATGTGCTTTCCATAAGTATATTTCTTCAAAGCGTGGTGATGGACACGTATTCGAACTAGTAGTATTTCACGCTGTTTACTATTGCTTATTTCTAGAATCTTCTGGATCACATAATTGGCAAATTGGTCCTTCATCATTGTCTATCACATCAAAAGCCAACGAGAGACGATCAAAATTCATAATATGTTGTATTCAGCAAGGAATTGTTAATGGACATCTCACAGACCAAAAAATGCATTTTATGAACTTCCAAGAAGATACATTTTTTGCAAAATGAGAAAAAGTAGGCCTTTTCATTTGGTTCAGACTGGGAGAGTAACCGAAGGAAAGTAGAAATTATACACATTAATGTAACTATATAACATGTATCACCTTGACTTACCAACAAGTTATCGTTTTCCTCAGATTGTCCAATGATCTCATCAATCAAAAGCTCCCGTTCGGCAGTATCACCATATTCCAAGCACTTTTCAATCACATTCGAAGCATATTTATGCTGACTCATTTGTACAACCTTTCCAGTCAACTTGCTTATTATTTGGCTTCGCTCATGGGGCTTTCCCTTCTCCAGAACATGCTGAAAATAGCATAATGGTTTCAAGAATGAAAAGAAAAGGCAGAAGAAAATCAAAGACTTCCAGCAGAGTCTAAATAATCTTAGCATGAAAAGCAAGCAAGAAACTGCATTCAGGACCTGTCTTGAGAAATACTAGAAAAAAAGGTCAGAAAACAGATAAATGCATGATTGCTTGAAGAGATTGGTGTCGTAAAAACAGGTTCACATTTCTTTAAGAATTCACAAGTCAGTAATTTCTTGTGAACAAAAAAGGAATAGACTGCGACAATCTGCTTATATTTAATGTGTATTGGGATCGTATTCAATATTTCAATAAAGTTCAACTCTTTGATACAGATAATGATTTTCAGCATATTTGTCACCATCTTTTAAACAACAAAAAATAAAAGAAGAAGAAGCAGAGAAGAAGGTAAGGAACCTGGGTGACATAGTTGCCGTATTGGTCTTGAGCAAGAAGGTAAGCTGATTCTAAGATTTCATTCACTATACATCGACTTTGCAGCTCATCTGAACAATACTCCAGGATTCTCTATCAGGAATGAAAACAAAGTTTTAAGAGTTACAATTCAGAATATGGCCTTCTGACATTTACTCAACAAGTTATTCAGGCATACCTGAACAACACGACAGCCGTATGGATGTGTGGAAAGAGTGGCAACTTGGCCTTGAAAAGCAGATATAATAAAATCAATATTCTTCGCAGGTATACACTCTATGCACTTCTGTATTACATGGTTTCCATTTTGATCATGCACACATCTCATCACATGCCCATCAAGCTCTTGCATGAGTTGTATCTTCTGATCGAGTCCAATCACTTCAAGGGCCTAGAATCAGAATGGACACTTTGTGTAAAACATTTCTCAACTATGAAAAACTGATTTAGTAACAGCAGCAATTAATCCAACTTATTAACCAACTATGCATAGACCAAACTGTTTTAAAAAAAAAAAAAACTTATCATCCATATAGATCTCCGGAGCCTCACATCAGTACCTAAGCTATGAGAAAATTCAACGCACAATCTGATTATGTTCATGTAGAAGTCACCATAAGAATTTTGTGTTTTCAATGTAACCATAATCTTATGCTTTCAGTGAAGTTGACTGAATATCTGATAGAAGAATTAAAACGGTTGATATAGATTTAGGCTCACATCCAAGAACAAAATATTACAGGATTATTTATGTGAACCATCTACTGTACCTTCTGTATGACACGACAACCATACATTTGCAAACTCAACTGCAAAACTTGCCCACTAAGTTCACCTGCAAGCTCCTGTCGCTGCTCAGGACTTCCATATTCAAAAAACTGTGGTTTGAAGGATCATGAACACCATTTAACATTATTTTATTATAACAACTCATAGCAAAAGAAACAGATGGGGGAGGGAAGCAATGACCAAGTAAAACAGGATACTTAAAAGACAAATACCTTTTGAATAACATAATTTCCAAATACATCAGTCATTAACTTTGAAGCATGAGGAAGAACTTCATTAAATACAGAAGCCTTTTCCTCAACACTAGAATGTTCCAGCTTTTGCTGAATAAATCGGCTTCCATGTTGATCAACACTGAAGTTTGACATGCAATAAAAGATTATCATTATAATGATATGTTCGTGACAATCACATTATGGAGAAGAAAGCAACACAAACTCAGTATAGAGTACTGCCTGAATTCAACTATACGCCCTGCTATATCAGCCAGCTCAAACTTCCGGGCATTGCTTGATTTTAGCTCTTCAAGGAAATAATGTCTCTTAGGATCATCAAGGCTGTTGTTTGAATAGGACCCTGCATTCCTAATTGAACGTTGTGGAACCCTCATGTCATGTCTGCGACCTAGATGATTTATTCCACTTATTGGAGATGATGGCAATACCGGACTTGTAAGAGGTGAGGTAGGGAATTGAGTCATGAAACTGATGCTAGGGGGAACACCGTACAGACTGCCACTGTTGATCCCCACTGTTCCAGGACTAGGAATGCTTAGACTGCCAATAGTTGTAGGCTGCAGTTTCTGATCACCCAAATAAGAAGCAATAGCAGGCTCTTTTTGTTGGACAATGTGGCTTCCAGCATTCCCCCTTGAGGCTAAATGATTTTGCTGAACTGTCGAGCCATATGCATCATCAAGAGGATGTTGAAAATATTGCAAATGCATGGGATCCACAAAAGGAGGTTGCACCATCAAACCATGTTGTCCATAGAACTTCTCCAAATGTTGCAGACTGCCTGCATGTGTGGTTTTTACCCCAGCTGAAGATGGGGCGCTCCTATTGTCAAAGTTTAGACTAGAAGAAGCACCAAATGGCATAGGGAAGGCACCTTGAGAAGGATATCCGGTCAAAAATGGGGGAAGAAATGCAGGACCTGGAGCATATCCATTCATGTTATAAAGCGTTGAGTATATACCAGAAGGTTGAAAGTTTGGATAAAATGGAGTTCCAGCAGTCACACTTGCTGCTGCTGATGCATATAAAGGAGGGCTGGGTCCAGGAGGCTGCAATGGCAGTTGCATTCCCTGAGATATTACTTGAAACTGGAATGCTTGCGAGTGGAAAGGAATCGCTTGCTGTGTAGATGTGTCATGTTCCGATATCCTCCCACGAGATTGCCGCTCATCTTGTTTTTTCTTTATGCTAAGATCCATTCTGGAATTACCTGATTTAATGAAGTTACTAATTAGTGCATCACCCTCCAAACCAGCACTTGTAGCATTTGTCTCATCAAGCTCTTGGCGCGGTCTTCCTTTGACACATGCTGAGCCAAGGAAAGGTGTAGTAGAAGAATCACTCTCCGATATTAATCCCATAGCATTGGCCTTTGCAGTATATGTGTCAACACAAACATCAGAAAAACTTGCACTTGATTCTAGTTCTCTAGATATTTTCATAGAAGAAACTTTGGATGAAAGAGTATGGGTATAGTGATCAATTGCTTCCTCTGCTCCATGGCTTGAAGACCGAGACAAATTATAAACAGGAGATGGAGTGCGAGGGAAATCTTCCTGTACATACATCCATCAATATAAGATGGTGAGAACTAGAACTCCAGGAAAACAATTGAAGAGAAGAATAAGAACCTCTGAAATACAAAAAATAATATCGTAAAATCATTATATATTGTTCATCCTCTAAAACAAAAGTGAAATGAAATTTACACTTGCAATTTCCAGCAGCGTCTCATGTTGTTATCCATTTGCTTTTAAAAAGTTTACAAAATTCCTCAAATTTAAGTCGGAGGCATCAGGGAAGGGCAGATAATATCATTGAAGCTCAATGCTCACTCGTAAATTCTCCTGTCACTAAAAAGATATCAATCCGTAATCTCTTACACCAAAAAAATATTTCGAGTTACATCAAAACAGGATCCGCATGATTCCTAATAGAATCATGCAAACAGAAAAGGAATAAGTCCCTTGCTAGGAAAATCCAAAACCAGTGCATAACCATTTTGCTTCACAGGAACAAATATTATATGCACAATTATAGAGTCATATTGAATAACTAAATCATACACATCAGCAGATAAATAGTCAAGAATACTGGACATAAGGGATAAAGTTATTGAAAAGGGGGAAAAACAATCATAATCCTAGTTCACCAATACCTCATTAGCGACTATCCAGAAGAGCAAGTCATATACCTGTATCAGATCAACTACACTTTTGTGGCGCCACACCAAAGAGCTTGAATTTTGACCAAAATGAAGCAAATTGTCATCCTCCAAGCAAGTTCCTGAAGCTTCTCCAGGTGACCTATCATCTTCAGGCTCCTCCTTATGAGTGGCTAGTGAACCTCTGGTCATTTGAAAGCATTTATTGCCATTATCATCTAAAGAAGGAGAATTCCAATTATTTCCTAAACCACCATTATGGCCTACTAGATGTCGCTTATCTCTTGAAATAAGAGGAGGAGGAAGCCTCGGATTCAAGTTGACATTTGAACAGTAGTAAGCAAAATATGCTGGATCAGAACGCAGTTGATCCTCAGACTCACAATTTTCAGTAGCAGTACTTAGACCCTCCAACCCAGAATCCATGTTAAAGTTCTCTTGACTTAAAAGATTTCTGATAGCAGCAAACGAACCTTCCATACTTGGTGGTGCACTCCCACTTCGACTGGGAACATTGTTTCTGTCATCTCTTTGCACTCTGTGCCCCTTCAGAAGCAAACCCAATTCTTCCGTAGTCATATCTTTTAAAGATGATCCAAGCCTAGCTATATCCTTAGCAAAGGGCCATTTCCTAGTTCCACTAGTCTCAACCAATCTCATAGGGCTCTCAGTTGCCATCCTAGCACAAACTATCGAATTTCCTCTTATACGATTGTCTATTGCAAGAAAGATAGGAACACTACTTCATCCAGCACAGCCGTGCCATTGTCAATCTGGTGCGGTTTTCATCACTGCAAAAGTCATGGCAACCAAAGTCTCGGAACCCAATGGCAACTTTTTCTAGAGTAACTTGACCTCAAGAATATTCCTATTAACCATCACAAAAAGTAGGACTTTCAATCAGAACTCACTGGAGTAAAGAAAAATAAAGTAGAAAGAAAAATTTATGGTAGAAAAAAAGAAAAGTATTTGGCCACACTACTAATATATGACGACCTTCATTACTGCTCACATGATGTCTGTGTTTGTGTTAACACAAAGTACTTATCTTTCGATTAGCAGAGATCAGAGCATTTCGCTTTACCAAGGAGAGGAAACAAGGAATTAAGAAACCATACCATAATCTTGAAAACTGCAGATTCTAATTAACAGTTTATAATACGTAAAAATCTCATCTTTATACGAAAGGCCTCATCTTTACACCTCCCACACCCCTATTCGTCAACACGCAACTAAAGCAAGACAACAAAGGAAGCAAACTTCTGGAAAATCAAACCAACCTATCAAGACCCTCTACAAATACCAAGCGAACAATCAACTCAAAATGATCACAACCGCAAACATATAGCTAAACCCCGTCTCCACCTCAACAAAAGCAAAGTTATGTCACCTGATAGAGGGAAGGAAACAGCTCTCAAGTGTAGAAACAATAACAGCACCAAGTGTATCGGAGTGCTCTGATCAGGACAAATAAGTTCTTGAGGAAAGAGAAGATTGTTTTGCTTTGGGAAGTACAAAATATCACCAGCAAGGGGATAAAAAAACAAAAGAAAAACCTCAGCTTTAACCAAAGCTCCAAGCTTTGGACTTTTCTTGGGTTTTTGCTTAAACTAGGTTACTCATTGTTACTTATCATGCTAAATGACGAAAAGGCCAGTAGGCATGGCAAGCATGGGATTCTGTAGTTTTCTGTTAAAAGTTTAACCCTTTTTTGATCATACGGAGGGAGTTACAAGTATACCAGCCCTTGTTAAGACAGGTGTTAGTTAAACCTTTGAGGAAATGGGTTATCAACACGTGGCATGTTGTACTGTTGCTGAGATTTGGGGTGTGTTTGGATTTTATCAGATTTCCATTTTTGGATCATATCTTATGAGAAAAATGTCATCTTGAAGAAGAGAGGCATTAGAAAGTGAGACTAAACATGTTTCTTTTAGATTCAAACAATATATCACAAAATAATGCAAAAGGGATTTACAAGTTTATTAGGTAAGAAAAAATTATATTATAACAATAACAATACTGAATGTGAATCTCGCTGATACGTAAAATTTATAAAAATTTAGTAGTACATAATCTTATTTCTAATAAATAAAGAGAATGTTTTTAAACAACTTATTAAAAAAAATACTAATGCATGCAATTTGCAAGTTAATGGTATGATCTTAACGCAAATGTTTATAAATGGAGTACATTTAGAAGCTATCTCTTTGTCGTTCTCTATGTGATGAGTCACTCTTACATTGAAATTTTCACCATCTTAGAAAATATATGCAAAAGGAAAAGAAAAGTTGTCAAAATTACCATTTCTTATAAGGAATGTCATATCTATCAATTTCCGTCTTCTATGATCTTCTTAGAATAATAAAACCCTAGAAGGGATCGGTTTCAATATTCTAATCCTATATATGATTTACCTTAATTGCCCACACAGCAGGTAAAGAAATGAAGAAAGTAAAAGAGACAGGTAACATGAAAGTATCTATTCCATTTCCGGGCCATTAGATGATTGAGTTAAACAGACTCTTGGTCAACCACCTTTTGCTTAATGATTCTCTGCGAGAAGTGGACAAGGAAAATCTGCTTTAGAAGTGCCAAAGAAAAGGCTCAAAAGCTGGAAGCTTGGGAAGCAAGTCCTGTAGAGTTCAGGATCATCTTTTCTTTGCTCGCCCCTTTACTCCAAGGGTACTAACGAGTTGAGTAAGTCTGAATTTTGTTTTTTTCAATTTTAGTTTGAACTTAAATTCAAATTTAGTCAAAAACTTATTTTTTATATTAATTTCAAATCATTTTTATAATTATAAAGTTCATATTTTTTATATAACCAGACAAAAGTGAAACATGAAACAAAAATAATTATAATTATAAAGTTCATATTTATATTACATATACATTAAATATTTTATATTACATATACATTAAATATAAACATAAAATACAAGTAAAATTTAAAAAAAAGAAAAACATAAAATTTCATTCTATAACATATTCACTTAAATCATAATGAGTTCAACTTTCATTTGGTACAAACTCTCCATCATTAAGAAGAATATCATCATCATCATCGTTTAAACTCAACGCGTCAAATGACACATCAATATTTTCCCATCCAAGATCATTTTCTAATTAACATTCATCTATAAAATTTGGTTCTTTCGAAATCCAATACTTTAAAAGATCAACATTGATAAAGGCAAATCGGATCAATAGAACCACGAGTTCTATTATCATTCTTAACAAACAAATAAAATAAAATTATTATAAAATTATAAAAAATAATATTCAACATAATAATGATGATAAAGTACCTTTTTTGAAGTTTCAAGTTATTTCGAACAAAGATCAAATCATTCAATCTCTTATACTCTAATATTTTTTTTTAATGGATGCACTCAAATGTACTCCAACTTTTTTTACATCCAGTTGCACTCACACTTTGGTTAAGAATTTGAATCGCAAACTTCTGCAATTATAAAATATCGCTTCCAAATTGATCCCACCATGCAATTATTAGACAATAAAAATAATTTCACAAACAAATGAAGTAATGATTATTTTGAACAAGCAACACAAGTGAAGAACGTACCTCTAGATTAAGTTTATTTCTTTGACGAATTGCAATGAGCATCCTAAAAAACCCACATGAGTCCTTATACGCCTCTATTTGAGAGCTAAGCAAGTCTTGTATCTTGTCATTTGAAATAATTGTTGTAATGATTACGAGCATTCCCCCGCTAACTTTAATTCTCTTTGTAAAACTTGGATTAAAATAAACACTCGAATCAAGAAATGCACTAGTAGCAAACAAAGGAGAGCAAAGTTTTTTTTTCCTGCTTCTCACTATTGACAATAAGATAAGGTGAGTATAAAGAAGACATTTGTCAAATTAATCTTAATTGCTTTTTTCGCCTTTTCCATAGCATCATCATATTTTTCAAATTGAACATAATTGCTTATTTCACCCTTTCTATAGAATTATAAAAATAACTCATTGTTGACTTCTCATCACTATCAAACAAACGAAGTACTTTCAGCAGAGGCTCACATTAGTCTTGACATATTAAGATGTAACTCATTTTTCATTTATAAACATTTTTCTAAGTTCTTTCTTCATTTGAATAAAACACTGAAATAATAAAAAATTAGTTGCAAATCTTGTAATAGCAAGACGACGGAAATTTTTACTATTTGTGAAGTCCTTCTTCGTGAAATTCAAAACTCATACATGATTGGAAATGAATCTAGTAACTTTTTTTGTCTTTTGCACAGTTTCATCAACGTTACGAAAATATTTACCATTTTCTATAATTTTTAACGTCAACTCAATAAAACGTGCAGCACAAGGAGTCCAACAAAAAGAAGAATTATACCTATTGTGTAATCTCTTTTCAGTTACTTTATAAATAGCATCATTGTTAGTGATGAACTGTAAAGTATTTTCAGGTCCAATTTCAGTCACAACTTTATCAAAAATCTCTAAAAGAGTATTAGCATTTTTTACAAGACCCACATATCAATTGACTTAAAAAATATTGTCCCCCCAATAGAATAAATCAAAAAATTCATAATAGACTAATGTTTAATATTTATCCAACTATCACACATTATTAAACACTCATAAATTACCCAAGTATTTTTTCTTTTAGTTAAATAACTTTTTATTTCAGTTACACGATTGCTCAAAAAATTACCTCTATAATCATTAATTGAAGGAGCTTTATATCCTAGATTATAAGAAGTAATAGCATTCACCATAAGATGATATTAGCAAGATTGAGCCGCATTAAATGGTACACCAGCATCATACCACCATTTAGCCATTTCTATTTTCACGTTATAAGCTGTTTGTTTAGATTGTAATGCGACAAAGGGTGAAAGTTGAACTTCAAGACTTGGGCCAAAAAAGCTAGACATTTGTCTTCTTCTCTTCCTCGCATCATTTGAGATTACATCAATCACATGTTCTTGATTAGGCATATTACCTTCAGTGTTTTCACCAACGCCAAATGAACTACCACTACCAACTTCATGATTAATTATTTGTTTTCTTTCTTTTTCATTCTTATATTCTTCAAGCAAAATTTTCATTTGTCATTTGATATAATAACTAACTTTTTTGCATGGTTTCACGTCACCCTTAATTCGATCCAAATGTTTCTTTAACCTAGTAATTCCTCAACCTTTCAAATGTTTGTCACAATACAAACATATAATATTATTTTTCATACCAAAAACTAATTTTGCATGAGCCCATGCTAAATCATCAAATTTTCTTGAAGCGATTGAATTTTCAAAAGTACCTGTGTCTTCTTCTATTTATTTATAAAATTAAACAAGGACATATACAAAAATGGAAACAACAATTACAAATCAAAAAAAAATTTCTCCAAAATTTAGAAACTATACATTGAGAATGACAATCACATAACTAAAGCATGTTGCATTTTGATTGTTTAAACAATTGTGGCCCAAGTATTAAACAAAGAGTTGATGATTGAAATCAATACAAGAAACTAGTTTATTATAGAGAAACGGCAGGATCATCCAATTCGTCCAACTAAAAGTACATCCTCAATAACTAAAACACAAACTACAGGCCTTGTTTTGGCAGATCAATTCACCTGCACATATTGTGAATGATACCAAAAAGCACATTGAAACTTAAGACTATGTCAATGGAGCCCCCAAAATGTATTGGCACCATCCAGGGACGAAATAAGTGGTTTTCGTGTAAGCAACTCGATACTAACGTTGTGTTTGGTTCCTGTCCCTGTTCACAGGGACAGTGGACAAAACATAAAAATCCTATTAAAGATCAAGGGCATTTTTGTCATTGTCATCATTTTTTCGTTTTGTCCACTGCAACTAAACACATTCTGTCCTCGAGACGGAGATAGAAATTTCTGTTCTGTCCACCACAACCAAACACCTCACTGTCTCCAACTTTTATTCCGTTCCGTCCTGTTCCGTCCTGTCTATAGATACTGGAGACAGGAACCAAACGTAGCGTAAGTGAACTTGGTAATAATATGTAACCGGTCTGTAGTCTGTACACTATGTTAGAAAAAGAAAAGGAGAAAGTACCACATTTGTGTAGCTCAAACACGATATGTAGGTGTGAATCAGGAGGATAATTCACAATGTGCCTTCACTTGAGTACCACCTCATAGAGCACAAAAAGAGCCCAGCTCTAAAAAATCTGAAACAACACCCACCACCACACAAAACAAAACCACAACAAGCAATACGAAGCTAAGCACAAAAAAGAACCAAAATGAAGAACAATTCAAAAAGTGACGGCGTGACGGTCGAGAGTTGAGACTAAAAGTAGGGATTGTGGCATTGACTTTTTTTTAATTTAGTTCCCTTTTTTTTTTAACTTTTTTAACTTAGCGACACTCGAGACGGGTTAATCCGAACCCGTCTCGTTGATTTCGAATCGGACTGCTATTATCAACCCTAAGTTACACGGATCCTAAAAAGGTTACGACTTGATTTGTTTTCAAAGCAAGTTTTGGCAGACTATGAACCACAAGAACTTGCATGTAAAAGCTACTTTCCACTGCATTTGATTCGACTTAAAGTTAACGAATATAATGAAGAACAAGAATCTAATTTGCAGTAAATACAATCACAACACCAACTGGAAAGTGAGAAAGGATTCTTTAGTTTCAAGTTCGATGATGAGGGTCCTATACAAATTTTTTCTTTTATCAAGTGGGAGACAGTTTCTCCTCCTTATCATGATCACAGACATTACAACAGTTCAAAAACTATTCACATTTTCTCCTTGTAGTGAGCAAAGTGAAAGTGGTCTAGTAACCTAACCAAGTTGATGGTATTGGCTGGAACTTGTTCTTTGCAGAAGCCAATACATCATAGTAGTCAGCACGATCGAAACAGTCACGGAAGTCGGTGAAAAGTTTTTCGAACACCCTCCACTGGACTTTGATTGATTTTGTATATGGGTATGGAAGAAAAACCTACAGAATGTAAATCCCCAAGTTGTCAATAAATGAAAGTATGGCATGATACCAACATAATGAAGTTTGCAACTTTGTGAATGGCCTGTGGCCATGAGCATTGTAAGCTGTTTTCTAATGAACCATTATATCAAAAAATTCAATATAGCCTTGATTGTTTTCAAAATTCACATTCTGCATCTCAAAGTATTCAGCTGGCCGATATTCAACTTCATGATCTAACAAAACATAACTGTAAACAAAACCTCAAAAGGAAACACGGAGAAAGAAAGAGTCAGGAAGGAAGACAACACCTTGAAAAATCAAATGAGAAGATTATGTTATAATATGCTATGCTTTTGTAACCTTACATGACTTCAGAACGATGTGCTGAAAGGAAAAGAAAATCGTTTGATCTTAACCATGTATTATATAGTATCATTATCTCAAGGCAGAGAAAAAATTTACATGGGAGTTCTGAGATATGCTTACATCTTCTTCTTGTGCTAGGCTTTTAAGTACGAGGAATGTATGGTCATTTTCCTCCATATTGTCAAGAACAGCTAACCAGATCTGTGAAGCAAGTTCATGGGCATCATCTCTAGATTTTCCACAAGCAATAAATTGATCTGAGAACCACAAAGTCAAGTGATCATCAGGACAACCAGTTGCTAGTGACTCTCCAAATGTATTGTTGATGAACTAAAGGCATAAATTACCAGTTGACATAATTCCATACAGTCCTGATAATTTCAAATCTTAGCTCATCCACTTAGTTATACTGTATACGATGCCCGTATATATCTCGGAGTAAGGAAAATCAAACTAATATTACAACCAATAGACAAGTAACTAGCAGAGAATTGTCAACATACACACAATGCTAATTTAGTTAGAAGATTAAGGTAATAGGTCAACCATAAAGAACGCTTTTGAACACATTAGTGAAACTTATGTGAAATGCTGATAAAGCAAAGGAAATTATTGGACCCTCTAACTTGATAAGCACATTACGAGTAGGAGAGTTTATCCCAACTTCAATTGAAAAGTTCATCATAGTCAATGGCAACAAGAAAGTAAAGGGTAAACCTATTATAGTTCCATGAAGTATGGCAGAAGATGGTGGTGCTCTTGAGAAACCAAGTTGCTCTTTGAGAAACAAATATGTATGGCCAACAATCTCGTCTATCTCCCCATCAAGAGAAAAGAAGTGTTCGCTCACATATAAAGCTGTGTATCTCCTGAAACACGAGGCCTCCTTAGACAATGAGAGACATGTTAAAAATCGTGAAGAGAAACATTTTTATTTGCATCTTACCTTTTACTTAATCCCCGAGGTATCGGTCCTGGCCATCTTTTTGCTTGGCTGGAAAAGGGATAGTTTTTCTCAAGAGCAGCTTGCCACAAGTATTCTCCACAAAACAGATTAGCCCATCGCTTTTTCACACAAGATAATTGAACCCATTCTGACACAGGAATCCTAATGAAGATTTCTATCAGCAAATGATCAGGAAGGTTTTCCAGAGTACTATCGGCCAAAACTAAGGCTTCATTTCGAGTATTATTATCTGTCATTCCAGGTCTGCGACTAAGAACCCAAAGTGTGGATTAAAAGAACAGAAAAGGAAGCAAAGAATAGCCAGCAGGAACAAGAAATAAAATGAAAAGTGGATGCATAGAAACTTCTTCAATGAAGAACAAAGCAGGCAAATTTCAGTAAGTTTATGAAACTATATCTGAGAGTCTGGACGATTGAAACAGTAAGCGAGCCATCAGAATTGTTCCGAACTCATCAAGCCTAACTTTCCTAAACTTTACAAGACTTTTTCCATCAAAAGCAATAGCCTAGTGCATAAACAATCTCAAAGAGCAGAAAATGAAACTGCAGCTACGCATTATATAATCCCCATTTATGAAACACCTTACATAGCTTGATCAAAACTGAGTATGTTTCAAACATAATTGCTTGTGTGGTTATTCAACGTTATATTTCAAATGTAAAGGACCCTTGCTGGCAATGTCACAGAGTCTTGATTTGCCAACAATATTAGAAATTTTTTTTAAAAAAGCCCAAACTCTATAATTTCATAAGAATATCTTGAATGACTGAAGTCTTCACCTCATACAGGACTAAAATAAGCAGAATCGAACAAGTGGGTTATGAACTATATGTATATTCAATTGACTACAAGAAGAAGATGGACATGAAAACCAAACACAGAACATAATGGATATAGCTAACTAAGTAAAGGAGAGGCACAATTTGGAAGTAACAAGACATGAACTTCCCATAAATCACGTCCTTAAACCACTAGGGGATATCCCCAGTTCAAATCACCAAATTATTTCAATCAATCAAAATCCTTATCTGCACATCGAGTAATGAACAACTGACGATTTCTGAGCCTAACACCAAAGGGTATGACCTGAGAAGTAGCTTGTATGACCTCAACAACATCAGAATCCAAATTTGACAGAACAAGGAATCCGAGAAACAACACAAAGCTGAAGAACCAACAACCCCAACAACTTTGAAACCCGAAAACGAAAACCCAACAAGCATAACAACAAAAAGGAATTAACTTTCAATCTGCACCCTGAAAAAATTCTTGGAAATAACCATAGGAAAACTAACTAATATGAAAAATGGAAGAATTAGGCACCAGATTTTACCTGAAAGAGGAAGAGGGTGACTCTACTCTCAGGTTTCTTAAGCCGCCACACAAAACTAGAGATGGTACTTTATGTTTTGAGGAGTCCACAACATGTAACCATATGAGGACCTCCTTGTTTCTAAGACGATAAAAATTGAGTCTTTAGATAGAGAGACATTAAGTGACATCATGTTCTGTATGTTTTGTGCCCTGTACGGCAATTGCAGAACAGGGAACCGGAAAACAGCAAAACAAAACTCACAAAAGGTCCAAAAATAAAAAAGAGAACTGCAATGTATTTCTCAAAAAGAGCACAGATCTTCTGTTACCAACAAGGCTGTTCCCTCCAATTTGACTGCTCTTGTAGAACAAAAGTACAAATTTGTATACCTATATCACATGAATAAAGTACATATTTTACAGTGTACAAGAGTAGCAATAAATCAATTACTTTAAAATTTAATACGAAATCTAGCACTTAAATATGAATCATCATCGCACTTAGCCCAAAATTTTTCAATAAAGTGGAGTATAAGAATGTCTGATAGTACACGCATCCTTATAGAATAGAGAAAGTGTTTCCGATAAACCTATATATAAATATAACAATAAAAAAAAGATGCAGATTAAAAAAATAGGTATGCAAAACTTAAATATGAATATTTGAGTTAAAATTTAACTCAGTCAAAACATATTTTAATGCATTAATTTTAAGTTAATATAATTTATTTTTTTTAATTAATTAAATTCAAAATAAATTTATCAAATTTGAGATTAAAAAGCTCAATCAGATTGGCCAATTTAACCGTAAAAATTTTAAACTAATTAATTTTTCAATTTAGTTTTTAATTTTTTTGTTCAATATATTTCAATAACTTTTGTTGTTAAAAATCGATTAATTTATTAATTAATCGATCAAATTTCATAAATTAATAATTCTTAATAAATACATTTTGATTTAATAATTTCTTTCTTTATTTGAACATTAAATTTAAAGACATTATTTTTCTATTATATTTAAGGATGACAAAAGTGGTCCGACCCACTTTTAGCCTTGGTTTATATGGTTGGGTTGTGTAGTGGCTCGCCCATTTTTTTTAAAACAACGTCGTTTTGAAAGTTTTCAACTTAAAATACCTGAGGGCCGAAATACGGAGCAGGTCATTAATATTCTTAATTATATTTCAAAATTTTTAATTTTATTCAAAATTTAGTCAATTTTATAAAAACTTAATACTAGTTGAGCTTTTAAATTTTATTTTATTTTTCTTACTAAGTTAGGTCGGTTTTCCAAATTTAGCTAAAACTTGTCTAATATTACATTTTTTATAAATCCAAGCACAAACATGCGACCGAAAGAAGAATCTTTCAATTTGAACGTTACATTGCAGAATGAAACAAGAAAACTAAATGACTCTTTTCCTATCAAGCATCTTCTTCAATAGAGCTTCACGACCAGGGAATGGATTCTTGAACTCCTGCACCGTCGGATCTCCATCATCATCATGATCTCTCCTCTGTTGTTTAACCCTACCAATCTCATTTCCATGGCTTCCCTGTACAACTCCAAACTTCTCCTTCACATCACTTCCACTCTTCTTCAACCTTACTCTCTCTCTTCTCACTCTCCTCCTCTCTTCATTTCCTGACAGGACCCTTTTACCTTCCACCATCTTCGCTACGCTCACCTTCCTCTCTTCCTTCTCATCCAAGCTTGACGACGCCATTCTCGGTATCCTACCACCTCTGCTTGTACCCAACAGCTCAAAGTTCACTTTGCTCCATCCAACTTTGTCGTTATTGTCCCAACCAAACCTCTCGCTTATCTCCAACAGCTGAGACACTGCGTCTTCACGACCTTTGGCTAACAGAGAACCACCACTCTTTTCTCCATTCAACACCATATCTGCGTATTCCCACTCAAATCTGTCCTTGTAAACAGGGTCTTGAAGCACTTGGTCTGCCATGTTTGCCCAACGAAGGGAGTCACCTGCTCGGAGGTTGTTAGAGACCCACTTCAGATATGTTGAGGGGAGACTTCCGAGCATCTTGCCCTTGTATTTACCAAAATCTATGACTCTGTCTCTTGCTGGGATTGTTGCTTTGATGATACTTGTGGCTATGGAGCTTAATGGTGGTTTCTGGGGCTTGAAAGTACATTTGAAGTTGAGGGACTGCGCAACAATCATAGAGGAGAAAGTGATGCAGTTTCTGAGAGAAAGAAGAGAGAGAAATGAAGATAAGGGAGAGACTAGAAGAAGATTATTTCATAAAACGACACCGTGGGAGGAAAAGATAATTTCCTTTTTGCCATTTAATTTCTCCAATTTGAATTTCGATTATAATGATATAATTTAATTTATTAATCATGTTTACTCTAATTTAACGAAAGAACAATTATTTTATTTTGACTTAATATTATTACTAATGATTCCATCGATTTAGTTAGGAATGATAATGCGTTGACCAATGAGCTTAATCCAAACTTAGTTTAAACTTCATTTGATCCATAAATTAGTTCATTAAAAATACCTAAATTTAGATTAGCTTCAAAATATAACCTAAATTTAGGCTTGATTTGGGGGAGCGTTAGCAGTTAATAACTTGCTGAAATTAACATGCTGAAATGATAAGCACTCATTTTCACATTTTAGCAGTTACTAAAATAGCAATTCCAAACACATAAAATGGCTAAAGAACTTATTGATTTAGTAAAATATTAATTGTTGTATAAATAATTAAAAATATATTATTAGTCATATAAATTTAAAATTATAATTAATAAAATATTAAATTAAAATAAGAAAATATAAATAAAATAAATTTAGTAAATAAATATTTCAAAAAAATATATTA
>JANZXR010000003.1:1014840-1063610 GCA_027575705.1 Erythroxylum echinodendron
TGGGTGTGCCTTGCTCTTTGCCTTGTTCTGGGTTGATTGGCTGGAAGTTTTGGGCATGACCATATGTTGATTAAAAAATTCAGTGAACAACTGAAAGTGGGTGAAAGACGTAACATATGGGTTGTGATCCATGCGTGAGTTGCTGAAAGCTTTTTCGGGGATTATTTCTATATGTGGGCAGCAGGGGTTGATTGATTAAATTGATTGTGAGTGTGTGAAGTTTTTGTATGTGAGCTGATAAATCTTTGAGGGTGCTATATCTTGAATTGCTCACGGTTGTGCGTGATGTCTTCCTCTGCCGCCATAGATGTTGGAGTTTGCAAAAATCAATCAATAGTTTGCTGGGACAACTTTTAAATTTATTTCAGTAGAGTTGGACTTTTCAGAAAATTGTTCTTCTCTTTTATCTCAAGTATATTATTGTTCTGTTCTTAGTTGATTGATCACTTGAGTTATTTGTTTAATTGTCTTTTATTAAAAGTTGTTTAGAAAAATCCTATGTCGATGTTAACACGAGTCAATCATGTTATTGGGTGTGAAAATATTTCACAGGAAGTGAGGATGAGAGATAATGTCAAGGGTTGAGTGACGTCGGCTCAATAAAGCCTTAGGTAAATCTGTTATACTTCGGTGAAAGAATTACTCTAGGTAAGGGCCCACCAGACGTAGACAAAAATCGCCGAACTGCATTATCAAAATTTTAGTATCATTTGTTATTTCGCTTTTGATTGATTTTGTTTTTATTTATGCCAGAGAGGACCATGTAAACTTAGAAAATTTGCGAAACTATTAACTTTTACAGTTTTTCAAAAATTATAATTAATTAGTGTTCATACAATGTTGCTTCATTATAACATCATTTAAAAAGTTAACCCATCAAATAATATCTTATTTCTAAATAAAAAAGGTTGAAATAGAAATATTGTCATCTCAATTAGTATAAAGATTAAAAAATAATTTAATTGGAGTTAGTTATCATATAAAATAATATTGTTTGAAACATAATAATTTTAATACAAGATTGAAAGAGGATAATTTTTATTCTAAAACTTGTTAACATAACGGTCATAACTTATAATGGTCTGTTTGTTTGTTTCTGTTATTATTTTTGGTTATTATTATTTTTAAATTCAATAAAAAATTTATTATTTTGAGTTTTTAGTTTTGATTTCTTCTCATTTTCAAATTTAAGGAAAACTATAAAAAAAAGTTTATGTTTTCACTTTCTTTTTTATAATCATATTTGCTATTGATTAAATAAATATTATTTAATTATTTAATATATTAACTTTTAATAAAATTATGAGTAATTTAATTTAATATTATATATTTATTTAATTAAAATTAATCACTAATAATAATTATGAACAATTTAATTTACTTAATGATTTTGTTTAATTTTTAAGTAATTTAACTTAATAATTATTAATAAATATAATTAAATTTAAAATATCTTCGACGTATATAAATTTTAAATAAAATTTAATTTAATAACTAAAATATATATCTAAATTAAACTGAAGTAGCTTAGTTGCTTCCAAAGGGATAGGTGTTATAGAGCTGGAAACATAATTTGCAAGTAGAATTAACCAATTCTACCTTAACATGAATGATTAAAAAATTATATAAGTTTGATCCGGTCAAATATTTTGTTCGATATATTTTAATAATTTTTGTTATTAAAAATTAATTAATTTATTAACTATACGATGCAAATGAATTCAAGTACGACTCGAATATTTTCAAGAGGATTAGATTAAACAAGATCATACTCGTATTGTTTTGATATTGACACAAATGAATTTAAATAAGACTCGAATCTCTTCTACGGAATTAGATTGAACTACTAAAATATCAAAATATAGGTCGACTCTAACCTAATTCCATTCATTAACAAACTTATATTTGTGATTTATACAAGAGTAAGAGCCTCCAAAGAAGGTCTCCACAAAGGTAAACTGCATATGAAAAATATGCAGCCTTACCCTTAACGATAAATAAAGTTATTTTAATATAAATAATTAAATTACATTAAAATAATATTTTTTATTATGATCTAAATAAATTTAAATTGTTAGTACTAAGTATGGGATAGGGTCAAACTGAGCTTATTGTTGAGAGTTGACTTGATTGAGACCCCTAAAAAAGTAAAAACCAAATATCTGATTTTTGGCTTTGCCTTTAATGCCGACTGAAACATTTGGAGTCATTTATGAATAAGCCCAGGTCCTCTATTAGAAGTTGATTTTTTCCGAGTACCTTTGAACGGTGATTAGAAAATTAAACTGGTTAAACCCACTTAATCGCAGAAATATTAAATTAATTAATTAATTTAGTTTAGTTTATTTTAATAATTTTTGTTATGATTAGAAATTTGTTGATGTATTAGTTAATTGGTTAACTTTTATAAATTAATTTAAAATAAATAATTTAAAATTTGTCTATCTTATATTATTGAGATTATTTAAAGTTTATAAATTGATCTAGTGTTTTATTCAATGATTAAAATACTCAACTATTTCGACCAGATCAGCTGTAAAAATTTTGAATCGTGGTTTAGTTTTTACTTTTTTACTTTTCAGTTCAATTTATTTTATTGATCAATTTATTAATTAATCAGTCAATTTTCGTTAATTAATAAGTTCTTATAAACAAGAATAAATCAATTAATTTTCATTTAACAATCTCTTTTTTCAATTAAATTTCAATTCTTTGACAGGTAAAAATAATTTTTTTAATCATATTTTAAAATTTTACTAAATCTTTAGCCCGTTTATGACTATTTAATACGGATTAACACTTTTAAATCTTAAACTTCTTGTCTTATTAATTTATCTTATAGTACAATTTTTAATACATTGGTTTTATTTATATCAGAATTTATTTATCAATGGAAAACTAATTCAAGCTAAATAAGACTGAATTAATTTAGAGAAAAATGGTCCAACTTAATACAAATAATTCTATGTTAATTTATCTAAATTCTAAAATAAATTTATTTTAATTGAAATGTTCGGTCAATACTTAATATGTCTTATTATCGTCCTTAAAGCAATATTTGGTTGGAAATAAGGTTTTTAATGTAATAGAATGAAAATAGATTTTATATTAGAAAATTGTTGTTCGGAAAAGATGAGAGTGTTCATAATGTAAATAATGGAATATTGTTTGGAAGAAGGGTTTATATTATAATATAGTAAAATGTTGTCTATCATTTTACATTTTATCCTCAACCCTTCAAATCGGAAGTAACTTATTTTTACTGTTTATGATGAAATGTAAAACCCTACCCTTTAATTCTATTTCATTTCATTATAAACTCTCTTTTTAAACGATGAAATAATATTACATTACATTTCATTCAATAACCACGTAGTTAAACATAGTCTAAGTTTATCTAATATGTATTTAAAAAATAAAAGTTGAGAATACCCCGTTAGATAGTATACATACGTATACATACGTACCATTAAATAAAGTGAGCAAGTATAGTACCGGCCAATCAGATCACATTCAGGACCTGGCCCAAGCGGATCTGGAAATGGAATGCCATCTAAAAGGCATCTCACGTGACCCTAAACGACAATATTAAATGCCAATTACGTACTAAGTGACAAATCCACTCTACAGTATTAAGTATCCCTGTCACGTGATTTTTAATTAAAAAATTAATTTTTTAATCATTAATTCTTTTTATTTCTCGATTGAAAAACCAATTTTCACTATTCCTGCCACTTTTTTTTTAAATAATCATCTATAAAATTTAATTTAACTATAAGTTTCAATTACAAATAAAACTAATAAAAAATAAATTATATAATTAACAACACTCAATAAAATAGGGATCAGATTTTCTGTTCTAATTATGATGTTTCTATCATGTTACATTAAATCTTATCCGCATATTTATATGAACCCCACATAAATATATACATAAGATTTAATAGAACAAGGTTAGAATATAATAACTGAAACAGAGGATTTGTTGGGATAAAATGAGGAAGTCCAATAATTGACAGTCTTAGATTAAAAAATTAAATTATATAAAAAATTATATAAAATAACATATTATGTTAAGGATAAGAGAATTTCATTTATATTTATATGAGAAATTTTGTAAAATTATTCTATTTTATTTGATAAAAAGTATATAATTTAGATAAAAAAATTTAAATTATTAAATTAAATGGGACAAAGCCAATCACCCAAATGATACGATATGACCCTCTTACCACGAACTCTCACCACACTAGATCATACCTTACAAACCATCAACATATCAAGACCGTCAATCTCCCAGGCTCTCACTCAAAATACGAACTTCATTTACCACACAGTAGTTTTGCCGGTATTTGATCCGAGCCCTGTGATGACACGTACACTACGTCGACTACTATATCACATGATTGCATCTTCTTCTTTTGGCGTGTGATTGCATCTCTGTGGATTGAGTTTTCTCTCTCTAGGGTTTCAATTGATCCTTCTATATCGGGATCTTCGGTTTTCTCAATTCTCAATTTCCATTCGTAACTCAAAATGCCGTCGGTGTACGGAGCCAGACTCACCACCTTTGAAGATTCGGAGAAAGAAAGTGAATACGGTTATGTCCGTAAGGTAATTTCAATTTGGAAAGGTTTCATTTTTTTCTCTATATTTGCGGTGAATGGATCAGGTGGAGATGTTAAAACTGATGCCATTTGATCCGTTTCTTTATTTTTTCTCTGTCAAGTGGATGGATTAGTGTTCCTGCCTTGAGTTTATTAAATTTGGAATCGTTTGATTTGGATCTTCTGTAGTGGTGCTGGTGAAATTGTTATCTGTTTGGTGATTAAGTGGATCTCATCACATCTGAATAGTTTAGAAGTTATTGCTAGATTGATACACTGGCTTTTAATGACTCTACTGTTCTGATCAGGATTAATTTGATTGTGTACTTTGTAATGATAGGATTACTTGGTAGCGAGCTTAATAATTAAGTGAAAAGATTAGTTCTTTACTGCTGATTTCTGGGAATTGAAAGTTCAGTACTTCGTAAGTGATTGTAAGTTTAATATAAGTAAATGTTGAGGGCTACTATATTGTAATGTATCTCGCCAGGCTTTTGTTGATGCTTTTGTAACGATTTTATATGGTCTGACAGGTATCGGGTCCAGTGGTGGTTGCAGATGGCATGGCCGGTGCTGCTATGTATGAGCTTGTCCGTGTTGGCCATGACAACCTGATTGGTGAAATCATTCGATTGGAAGGAGATTCTGCCACAATTCAAGGTTCGTTTTCTATATAGTTAGTCATATACCTCTCTCTTTTTCCGTCTATCCTGAATTTATTGCTTTATCATTCTTCCTACTTATTGAAGTTATATATGCCTCCATAATTTGCAAATTTCCACCCATATAACCCTGTTAAACTAAAATAGAATAGGGAGGTTGAAGAAGGTGGTGGAACAGGGAAAGTTTGTATGTTCAAAAGATTCTTTTTTTCTGTAAATGGGCGGAACTTCAAGTTTCTAAAATGCAAAGAACTTTGTGTTTTTTGATGTCAGTGTACGAGGAAACAGCAGGGTTGATGGTAAACGATCCTGTTCTTCGGACTCACAAGGTAATCAATCGTTTGTTACTTATTGTATAGTGTTCAACTCTGTTTACTTATAAGCTTCTTGACCTTACAGCCTCTGTCTGTGGAGTTGGGACCAGGAATATTGGGAAACATTTTTGATGGTATTCAGGTTGGAAGTGCTTTTCTTGTTCTTTTTCAATTATTCAGTGTCTCTGAACTGTTTAACTTGTTTGTCCTTTGTTTTGACCATTAAATGGGTGAAACTACTTATTAGGTCTTTTGTGTTGCGGTCAAATAGTCTGCTGCTTAATCATTTCTTCATTTTCTTTTTCTGTTTTGTTAAAATAGAGACCTCTGAAAACAATTGCAAAAAGATCTGGTGATGTCTACATCCCTCGTGGTGTCTCTGTTCCTCCTCTTGACAAAGATACACTCTGGGAATTTCAACCTAAAAAGATCGGTAAGTGGATAATTTTTCTCCATCCATTTGATGTGAATTAATGCTGACTGCTGAGTGTAATCTATCCGATGGTGGCAGGCGAGGGAGATCTTCTCACTGGTGGAGACTTGTATGCGGTAAGTTTTTCTATGCCAAACATTTTTAAGAAGTATAGTCTTCACTTGTCGAAGGTTGTAATATGTTTCTAACATTCTGAATTTTTTTGGCCAATGCAGACTGTCTTTGAGAACAGTTTAATGCAGCACAGTGTTGCACTTCCCCCTGATGCCATGGGGAAAATCACTTATATTGCTCCTCCTGGCCAATATTCCTTAAAGGTTTCAATAGTTCTACAGATATCTCAATCTAATATGCAATAGTTTTCGATCCTGATAATCTTTGTTTGATGTTGAAATTAGAGAAACAATGGGTAGCCATCAATATTTTGAACTCTAAGCTGTCTTCCTCTTTTTCTACCTATTGAACTTATTGCAAAACTTGACAATTTTGCAATTCAAAACTCCACCCAAATTGTTATGCTGCACATGGTTTTTTCTTACAGAATTGTAAGTTGACTTCTTATATACTTGCAGGATACTGTATTGGAGCTTGACTTTCAGGGTGTCAAGAAGAAGTTTACAATGCTTCAGGCCTGTAACTAAATTTTATTACTGTAGGAGGAACTTTATAGTTGTTTCTTGCACCATAATGAATCAACTTTGTCGTGTGCAGACTTGGCCAGTGCGAACACCAAGACCTGTTGCATCAAAGCTTGCTGCTGATACGCCTCTACTTACTGGACAGGTACTATTAGCTCATACTTAGCTGGCTCTCTCAATTATTAGTTGTTTACGAAAATGGAGTTCCTGATGATCTTTTTGGATCCAGCGTGTTCTTGACGCTCTTTTCCCCTCAGTTCTTGGTGGAACTTGTGCCATTCCTGGGGCATTTGGCTGTGGAAAAACTGTCATTAGTCAAGCTCTTTCAAAGGTGATCTTTCTCATTCCTTGTACCAGTTTGGTATAATCATTATGATTGTAAGAGGTTTCCACAAGTGATCAGGTGTTCCGCTTTTTTCTTATGCAGTATTCTAATTCTGATACTGTTGTTTATGTTGGCTGTGGTGAGCGAGGAAATGAAATGGCTGAGGTTTGTGCTTCTCTTCTGTGGGTCATTTTTCATATCTTGTCAGGTCTTTTGATTCTTACCTGGCATGTCAATTTTATAGGTGCTTATGGATTTCCCACAATTGACAATGACTTTGCCCGATGGCCGTGAAGAATCTGTCATGAAGCGCACAACGCTTGTGGCCAATACTTCTAACATGCCTGTGGCTGCTCGTGAGGCTTCAATCTATACAGGTAACCATGTTCTAGGCCATGTTGAAAGATACTGGTAGACTAGATCTGAGAAATAGGAGATTTTTGTCCGACGGTTAGAAGGATCATGAAACTTATCTACTGATATGTGGATTGGTTCAGTGCAGTTGTCAATGTTCTGTTGTGTGCAGAAAATGTTTGAATTATAATGCTAACTTTTCTTGAAATATCAACATGATATTGTGCATTAATGGATGCATCCTGTTAATTTATTACTCATGCTAAGCATAAGTAAGATTCATTTCCTATGATAGGTGTCAGTTCTTTAGACATTGCGTATTGATTTTTTTTAATTGGGTGGTGGATGTTTTAATTCAGGAATCACCATTGCTGAATATTTCCGAGATATGGGATACAATGTTAGCATGATGGCAGATTCAACATCCCGGTGGGCAGAAGCATTGCGTGAAATTTCTGGACGACTGGTTTGCTCGTCTCTTGTCTAGTTTATTTGTAACATATATCTTGCAGCACTTCTAACAATGACTTCTTTTTTATTATTTAATATGGACTGTGGCATGAATAGGCAATAGGCCATCTTTAAAGCCTTGCAATATCTGTTAATTTTGTACAAAATGTTCCAATGTTTGCAAGATCTGTAGATGACAAAGTATTTAATCTAGATGTAAAAGTTTTAATTGTATTGTATTAAATCCTCCATGCATACTGTAAAGTTGATTTCAATTAGTTAACGCTAACTGTGATTCTCTGTCTTAATTCCTGATACAGGCTGAAATGCCTGCAGACAGTGGTTATCCTGCTTATTTGGCAGCACGTTTAGCCTCATTTTATGAACGTGCTGGGAAAGTTAAATGCCTTGGTGGGCCAGAGCGTACTGGTAGTGTTACAATTGTTGGCGCCGTTTCTCCTCCTGGAGGAGATTTTTCGGATCCTGTCACATCCGCCACCCTCAGCATTGTTCAGGTAATGGAGAATTTCCTTGATCAGGTGCATTTGTAGGTTTAATCATGATATCCAGCCAGGATAGTCTCTCGTCTTTTACCTAGCATAAGTTGATCCATGCTCTCCATTTATATTAACTTTTTTTTTTGTTTTCATCTGGTAGGTTTTCTGGGGTTTGGACAAGAAACTTGCCCAGAGGAAACATTTTCCTTCTGTAAACTGGCTCATTTCATATTCGAAGTATACTTCTGTATGTCCCGTTTTACTTGTCATAGCAAATGTCAATCTTCATTCTGCTTTCTTGTCCACACCTTTCTTCATTATAATGCCCTTTAACCTCCTGTTCTCTATGATTCTATCCTTGGCGTTTATTGGATTATTTCATTCTTGTTGTCAGGCGTTGGAGACCTTCTATGAGCAATTTGATCAGGATTTTATCGGCATTAGGACAAAGGCTCGAGAAGTGCTACAGAGAGAAGATGACCTGAATGAAATTGTCCAGGTAGGTTTCCTAAGACTTAAAATTTTGATTATCTATATATTTGGATTTGGCATACTAGGCATAGGAATTAAGGGGTTTCTCTAGACAAATGATAGCTAATCTCCTTTTGGTACTTGTTATTTTATAAAGTAAGTTTAATAGTTTATCTACAGAACAAGTGTTCTTCGATATAACATATTAGTTTAATTATTGCAGCTTGTAGGAAAGGATGCTTTAGCTGAACAAGATAAGATTACTCTGGAGACTGCAAAGCTTTTGAGGGAGGACTATCTTGCTCAGAATGCATTTACTCCGTAAGCTATTCTTCAGTGATTTCTTTTTTCTGATTATGTTATTTTATTTCCCATAATTGGAAATTTCTATTTGCTTGCCTGTGATAGATATGACAAATTCTGCCCATTCTACAAATCTGTTTGGATGATGCGCAACATTATTCACTTCTACAATTTGGCTAATCAGGTATAGAATACCAGCTTATCTTACAATTATATCTTTTAGCCAATTTGTTGGTTCTATTTACTATTGTTTGGAATACTTTGTAAATAAAACTGGTTCTATGAGCTATAACACTAAAAAGTGGAAGCACCCTCTAATCCTACTGACTGATAGTGTACTGGAGGTAAAGGTGAATATGATTTAGCTGTCTGTACACACAGCGCGATCTGGTAGGTTACACATAGTGTTTATGTTGTTTGATCTCTGGTTATGACCCTTACTGTCTTTCTTTACTGGCTGATCTTTCAATCAACTATGGTGTTGCTTAAACTTTTGTGCTTCTGATCATGGAATCAAAACCTGGAATGACCTCCAATCCTGGATGAGAAATGTCATCGATTGTTGATTCAAAAGTGTGTAACTAATGTGCAGGCTGTTGAGAAAGCAGCTGGCATGGATGGTCAGAAAATAACATACAGCCTCATTAAGCATAGACTGGGAGATCTCTTCTACCGCTTAGTGTAAGTAAACTTTACAATGCTAGTGAGAATATCCCAAAAACTGAGAAGAAAAGAAAGTGCAAGTTCTGCTTTTTGTTACTATTGCAGATCACAGAAATTTGAAGATCCAGCTGAAGGAGAACCAGCTCTTGTGGCTAAATTCAAAAAGTTGCATGAGGATTTGACTGCCGGTTTCCGTGCATTGGAGGACGAGACCCGATAATTTAGCTTTTTGAAGAGTTTGTTCTCCTTGGGGTTCTGGTGGCAGCACCCAACTTGGTTACTCAGATTTATTTCAGCGAATGGATTGCAAGTGCTGATAGGTCCTTGTTGCGCCTCTTTGTAGTGCATGTTTTGGCTTTTGAGCTGTGGTAGCTATGTTCCCTTTTAAGTTGAGCTCTATTGGGCAGTAAGTCTCTGAAACTTTCCTGACGATGTATGTAGTGAAATAAGGTGTATTCTTTTCGTGCTACCTTTTATTAATATTTATTTTTCATTACCTTAAAATATGAAGAGACTATTCTGAACCTGTGGTCACTCATTTCTTGCCAATGAGATTAGTAGATAACCATCAGTCAATGTGTGTTGATGGTGTTGGTATGCAACTGATTATGTAAGTTTTTGCATGCAAGTATTAGGGATAACAAATCAGTTTGAACTTGTCTTGAATAGATCAATTTCGATTTGATCGAATTTTGAATCAGATTTCAAGCATAGAGATGCTCAGGCTGAGGCTTATCCAAAATAAAAGCATTCTGGCTTCTTGCCTCTATTTCAACTGGGTCCTCTTATTCAGGTTTAACGGGCTCGAACTCAGGGTTGCCAAAATTTTTTTCTTGTCAATTTGCAATCCTCATGGCAATGAAAGATATGTCTATGTATGGCTTAACCTTGACCTTGTTACTCTAGGCAGTAAAATAAACAAAAAATACTGATTATTTAAAATCTTTAAATAACAAATCAAATATTAACATTGTCAATCTCAGTCAGATTTAAGTACATGGTGTGAACCATAACAACAATTGTCAGCACATAAATTTCCAACAGACAATTCTTGAAATGCTAGGAAAGCCAAAGTACTGAAAGTGGAAATGAAATGAGGATTTCTTAGCCAGGACCGACTTTCGGTATGTCATAATGCTCGCTTAAGTTCGCCAAATACTGGTTAAAATCTTGAATCCTGTCACGGTGAGATTTATTGGCTTCCCTGCCCATCTTGCGCACATCAAGCCTCTCCCTCTGCTCAATGTATCGTTTCTCGGCGGGGGTGAGGTGATCTTCATAAGAAGCAGCCTTCTCTTCCTCATTCAATTTGTTGTCATCATTGGTTTCTTCTATATTAGGATCAGCAAGCTCTTCTGTGCTGTGGCCTGTAGCAAATAGCAGGTTAAGTGATGACACATCCAAGTTTGATTTTTAATCAGATAAAACAGAAGGTAAACAAAGTAGACCAGGTTCTGGTGCTTCTGCTCTAGCCTTGACAATTTTTTGGTCATACACTGAGAACATAAATTAAATGCAAACAGATCATCAATCTCCAAAAACAAGGACTGTAACAACTGAATATACTGTTATGTTATCTTCTCAAGACCCTCACATTTGGCAATAACGAGTACGAACAAAATGTTTCAGGAAGCAGTATGTAATGCTTCAATGCTTCCTTCTAAGGTCTGTCCCATATATAAATCATGCGGAGAAAGCAATAGGAGATAATATGACATTCACAAATATAGTGCATAATATGTAATTCTTCATTGGCAATTCAAAAAGATAAAAAAGAGAGAAGCCATTAGACCAAGAAGTTTCAGAAAAAGAGTTAGATGCGAACAAGTAACACGAGAGGATAAAGAAGAAATCTTTTCGTTATCTCAGATCTGTGCACTAAAGCTTGCAAAAGAACATACGAAATTCAATAATTTCCTAAATTATAAAGTATAAGAAGCCAATGCAATTGTTCACTGTAAATTCAAAAAGAGAAAAGAGAAAAGCCATTAGACCAAAGAAATATCAAAAAGAAGAGTTACACAACAATGCGAACCAGTGACACCAGAAGATGAAGAAATCTTTTCATTAATTCAAAACTGCGACCTCAAGCTTGCAAAAGAACATACAAAACTCAATAATTTGCTAGAAAATTATAAACTACAGAATCAAATAGATAATTGTAAGACATAAATTCAAATTCCAGAAAATGGGATTAACAACTGCTACAAACACATCTTGAGATGATAAACGTCAGAGATTGAAGAATGAAATTCAAAAACTACACGCTTAAACATGAAAGTCTAAGAAAAGGAAGGATATCCAACCTTCTGAAAGCTCATCTCCTATGACTTGAGAGATTTGATCGTTATGTTTCTTATGCTTCTTTTTCTTCTTCATGCCACCAGCCTTGACATCCAAAGCTTTTCCTTTAAGCTTCAGTTTGCCACCAACAACATTATCATAAGCTGACATCTTTTCTTGACCCCTAGACTGGTAAGAATCATAGGTTAATTCATTAAAAAGCATAGGCTAATTCACTGATACATTCAACACAAAATGAAAAGCAATACATGGGAAACAGAAAGTTCCTACTACTATATTCCAATCCAACCACAAAGATAAAATGCCACAGCCATTCTGTATCAGAAATTTAGCTAACACCCCCATCTCGATTTACCTCTAAGAACTTCACAAAATTTCCCCACAAAATCATAAATGAGTGAAACCAATTAAAGCGAAAGAGAACCAAATTCAAGATAATGAATGATACAAGCCCGAAAACGAATAAAAATAAGAATGACCCTTTATGACCTGACGACCAAACGTCCAATCTTTATGGGAGGTTTATGCGATAGACACCAAATAAGATTAAATTACAAAGAAACGTAGAAAACCCACTAAGAAAATCCCCAATAATCTTCAAAAAGTGGATAAAAATTACAAATTTTCTCCGTTTAACAACACCAAATGGTAGGAGTAAACCAATACTCACATTAGAAACCTAAAACATCGAAACCCAAATCTGGCTTCCGCCTTTATAAATCGACAAGTGACTCACTAGATTAGATAGAAACAGATTACAGACTCATAATACCTAAGAGTTGATGAATGTTTCCTTTCGGGACTAGGATTCCAACTCGAGGAAGGTCCTCCAGTTTAATATAAAACTATTCTTCCCTTAAGAGCTATTTTGATTTTATATGATTATAATAGTATTAATTTTTTTTCAAGATATTATTTGATATTTAAATTAAAACTTCTTCGTGACCAGAAAAATATTTTATCAAAATTACTAGTAGTTTATTTTAATTATTTTGTAGTGAAAGCATATAAATATATGATTAGATATAATTTAAAAGTGTAATTCCTAATCATAAATGTAATTCAATTTGTATTTATTAACAATCTAATATACAATTTGCATAATAATCTAAAAATTATGAGAGCTATTTATATAATATATATTAAAGTATGCAATAAAATTAAGTTTTAATTAAAAATTTGGTTGGAACATTGTTATTTACAAGTTGTAAAATTTTGTTTTGACAAATATTCATAAACATAATAATAATTACACAACCAACTAAAAATATATTAATCTAAATTTAGGGGCTGTTTGATTATACTTCTGTTTTTTTGTTATAATTTTTAATTTTTTTTCAATTTTTTGTTTCTATTTTTCTTTCAAATAAAAACAAAAACATATTTGTCGTTTATATAAATGTAGTTATATTTTTGTCACTAATAATAATTACATATTAGATAAAATTTAAAGATAAATTATTTTAAATTGAATAAATTTGTTTAATTTTTAATTAAATAAATTTATTTAATCTCTTATATAATATTTATTTTAATATTATATTATTTTAATAAATAAATAATTTAAAAATCAAAATTTTATATAAAAATTAATATTTATTTGATGTTTTGAATTTAATTATATTTATTAATAATTATCAAATTTTAATTACATTTAATTTAATTAATAAAAATTAACTTATTGATAATTTTTATTGATAATTAATTTTAATTTATTAAATATATAATGTTGAATTAATTTTTATTAAAATTTAAATAATTAAATAATACATTAAATGATAGTATTATGGAATAAAACATAAACAGGAATCAAAGAAGGAACCAAAACTAAAAACAAAAACTAAAAACTCAACAAACAAGCTTTTTTACTTAATTTGAAAATAAAAACAGAAAAACTAAAAATAAAAATGAAACAAAATTAAAAAGCATAGATTTTAAAATTATAACTCCTATTATAAAGTAATATTTTTAAAAGCAATATAATACAACTCTATTTCTATCATAGCACAAAGGTTACTTTCAGAAGTAGCAAACTTGCAAGGCAAACATTGAAATTTATAAAGCTTATAACTTTAAGATCTAAGTTTCAATAAATGCTTCCTTGATCCAATGCAGTTCTTTGATCACATCCCTCATACTCATTCGTTCTCTTGGTGATTCTGACGAACACTTGATTCCAATTTCAAGTACTGAAACCAAGCACTTGCATTCTTTAGTGTCTTTCAGGTTCAGCAAGTTCTGGTTGCTGGTTTGACCTTCTTCCTGTATTTCACCTCCCTGCATGGACATGGCTGCTTCATCCAAGCCTCTGCACAGAAGTGTGGAGTCCACGACCTGCTCTATTCTTTCTGGCACTGAAGATTTCACGAAGCTGTGAAGATTAAAGCCGTCAGGAAAAGTCTCAGAAGTTGGTCTTTTTCCTGAGAACAATTCTAACAGGAGGATTCCAAAGCTATACACATCTCCTTCTTTTGATACCTCACTTCCCATTCCGTACTCTGCAATGACATTTTTTAGCGTCTCTGTGAATTGAAATTGTCTGTGAAAAGTGCTAAAGGAATCATAGTAGTATGAAGATGGCAGAAATTAGTAAGCAATATCGATGTAAGTACTTTTGGATGATTCCCAGGAACACATTTTGGTGGTTCAGTTACCTGGAGCGGCATATCCAATTGTTCCCTTTATTCCAATGGTGCTGAATTGACTTCTGGTTGAGCCAGTGATAGCTGAAACGAGCCTTGCCGAGCCAAAATCGGTGACACGAGCAACCATGTTATCGTCTAGAAGAACATTGCTGGGTTTAAGGTCGCAATGAATAACTGGACTTTCACAGAGGTCATGAAGGTAGTATAGTGCGGATGCTACATCAATTGCAATATTCAGTCTGTCAAAAAGTTTCAGAATTCTGTATGGATTTTGAGTGCCACCATCTGTGTGCAACCACTTTTCCAGGCTTCCATTTTTCATGTATGCGAAAACAAGAGCTTTGAACTCGTTGCCCTTGTAATCCAATCCAGCACAGGATGTTAAGATCTTGACAAGGTTTTGATGCCTGATGTTTCTCAAGGCTCTGCATTCTGCCATGAAACTCTTTGAAGCTCCCTCCTTTTGCAGATTAAGGACCTTAACAGCTACCTCACCTCCCGCTTGGTCTAGAAAACCTTTGTACAAAGATCCAAAACTGCCTGATCCAATGAAATTGCTTGGAGAGAATCCACCAGTAGCATCATATAGATCCTTATAAGAAACCTTAACCAGATTGATAATATCTGCAGATTCTGAAGGTGGCTTCTTTTTGGACTTTCTAATCCATAAAAGAGTTAAAACGAGTGACATCAACAGAATGCCTGAAATGACTGGGATAAGTACGTTTCTAAGAGTAGCAGCATGAGAATTCTGTTTCCTGGTAGTAGTAGGACATTTCGGTAAACCGAGTTCTGGGACACCACCGCAGATATTTGTGTTACCAATCAATGATAGAGCACTTGCATTTCCAAAGATTCCTCCTGTTGGCACCTCACCCTCAAGATTGTTGAAGGACAGATTGACATATTGCAAGTAGGGCATGTCCTGAAGATTTTCAGGAATTTTTCCAGTCAATTGATTCCGAGAAAGGTCTATTTCTTGAAGGCCTTTTGCAGAAGCCAGAGATGAAGGGATACTTCCTTGAAAGGCATTTCCTTGCATAAAGAGGTGTTCTAAGCTCAAACAATCTCCGATGCTTGATGGGATTTCACCAGTAAATTTGTTTTCTGATACATCCAATGTATTTATTGCAGTTAGCTTCCCCAGCTCTTCAGGAAGGTTTCCTGTTAAGGAGTTTCCTGAGAAATCTGCAGATCTTGACAAGGAAGGAAGGAGTAGAATCCGTTGTGGTATGGACCCCGTCAGGTTATTTTTTGACAAGTCCAGCAGGTACATGTTTTTGCAATTTGCCAGACTTGGTGGAATGCTTCCAACAAAATTATTATCATGTAAATCTATTTCCAACAACTGAACAAGGTTGCCTAGAGAGGTTGGAATTTGACCAGATAATCTGTTTCCTGCCACAGAAAAGCCTTCCAACTTTTGAAACTTACCAAAGTAGTATGGAATCTCACCTGTGAGAAGGTTATACTCCAGGCTCAAAAGACTCAAGTTTACAAGATTCTCTAATGCTCCAGTAATCGTCCCGGTTATTCGATTGCTTCCCATGTCGAATGCACTTATCCGAGTAGACAGATTAGCAATAGAACTGGGAAAAACACCTCCAAAATTGTTAGCAGTGGTGTACAGAACTTCCAGGTTGCTGCAATTTCTCAGAGATGCTAAAAAATCCAAATCATGTGCTGAATTACTTCCTAGACTGTTGTTGGAGAGTCGCAGCCATCGAAGAGCTCTTAGATTTCCCAGATTGGTGGGAACTTGTCCAACAAAGTGGTTGTTACCAATATCAATCACACTCAGCTGAGAAGCATTAGCTAAAGAACTTGGGATTGATCCAGAAAATTCATTTAAGCCAATGCTAAAGAATGTCAGGTTTGGGAAAGTGAGGCCTATGTTGTCTGGTAAAGTCCCTTCAAGTTTGTTCCTTGGAATTGAGAAGATAGAAATCGATGAGATGTTGTAAATGGATGGAGGGAATCTACCAGATAGTTGGTTCAGTGCAACAGAAAAACTAGTCAATCTGGTTAAACGGCCAATATCATCAGGAATTGTTCCTACCAAATTGTTGACAGCTACTGAAATCTTAACAAGAGATGATAAGTTTCCGAGGGAAGCTGGGATCTTTCCTGTAAGATTGTTTGCTCCAAGTTTGAGCACCTGAAGATTTGGTAAAGATCCAAGCTGTTCAGGTATTTCTCCAAGGAAATGGTTATATGTCAAATCTATCATCGTGAGCTCTGATATGTTGGTCAAGCCAGTCGGGATTTCGCCTTCCAGTGAATTGTTGTTGATCTTGAATTGCTGCAGTCTGAATAGCTTGCCAACTTCTACTGGAACTTCCCCTCGTAAACTGTTGTTTTGAAGGTCTAGTGTTCTCAGAAAACTCAAGTTTCCAATGTATGGAGATATGTTTCCAACGAGATTCTGACCCTTCAGCTCCATGATCATGACTCGCTGATGTCCCTCCTCGCAAGTGATTCCAGTCCATTTGCAGAAAGGTAGAGAATCATTCCAGGAGTTGAGAACTCCAAAAGGGTCATTGGTTATTCCTTGTTTGAATTTGAGCAACGCAAAATGATCAGTCTCATTGCTTAAAGAATTCACGTTTAGCCATTGCTTGTTCATCACAGTGAAGAACAGAAGTAATCGAATGATCAAAGGTGAAAAGAAACTTGAGTGATAGGACTTCATTTCCTATAGAGATAATGCTATGCTATGAAACTGTGAGGCGTATTGGCAGGTGTTCAGGACCTTCAGGTCACACACACACACACATATATATAATAATGTAAATGACAATAATCTTTTAAAATTCTAACATTTTTTACGTTAAGCAGATTTTTTCCAAAAAAATAAATAACCAAGAAGTTGATTCATAAGTTTAGTTTTTATTTTATAAATTTATAAAATTTTTTCTTTTTTATAAATTATAATATTGACTTTCTATATTTTCACCAATACTAATTTATAATTTAGAATCTCATCTTTTTTTTTTCCGATACAGAATGAAATTAGAAACCTATCAAGAGTTTCACGACTTTATCGTTATTATCATCTCCACCCAATATCATACTACTGAATATTTTACTCTAATACTATTTATAACACTACTCCAAAAAATAATAAATTTTGAAAAAAAAAACTAATTAAAATTTTGATTAACATTATTTTTCAATACCACATTGGATCTCACATAAGGTACTATAATATATGAAGAAGAAGTTCCTAATCCCATCAGGATTTAAAAATTGTATGAACCTGCCATCTCAAGCTACAATCATTTCTTGTCTCCATATTACCTTTATTATCTTTTAGTTGCCTTATTTTCCATGGCTTGCTGACTTCTTCAACTCTGTGAACATGACAATCATCGTCAGTTTTCCATAATCACAAGAACATAAAACAAAAGCTGGTCTCAGTTTTTACATTCTAGTCAAACTGCAATGTTCATACTAGATGAAGGAATCCTGACGTGCATGTCTAGCTTGCATGCCTGCCTGTTACTGTGTTACAAAGACGACGACCTTGACCTGATGATTTTGGATCTTCTTCGTTTCCTGATTTGCTTATTTTTCTCCGTTTTCAAAGCCTGATCTTTATGATCCTGGAGCGAGCTTTTGTAATTTATAAGTGTTAGATAATATTTTAAAAATCGAACTAATTTGATCAGTTTAACAGCGAAAATTATGAAGTAGTTAATTTTTCGAGTTTGGTTTAGTTTAATAATCTTTGTTGTTAAAAATTGATAAGTTTATTAGTTAATCGGTCAGTTTTTATAAATTAATCAATTTTTATAAACTAAAATAAACCGCTTAATTTTCATTTAACATTCTTTTTTTCAATTAAATTTTAAATTTTCAATGGGTATGAATAATCTTTTTCAATTATTTTAAATTCTTTAATTTTATTCAATCTTTAACTAATTTTACGACGGTCTAATATCGGTTGAACCTTTTAAATCTTAAATTTCTTGTCTTATCGGCTTAACTTCTGGTCTAACAATTTCAAAAACATTACTGTTAAATGAAACTTTTTTTTAATTTTTTTATATGCTAAGAAACAAAATTATAGAGACTTAACATTAAACACAAAACTAATACTGCATGAAATGTTCTGCAGAACCAATATTTTTATGCATGCATGAACATTCTGCTCCAGTTTGTTTTAGTAACTCTCTAGTAAACATGTTCTTAGAAATCTTATTAGGGTAATGCATATATGATTGACTTTTTTCTTATTTATTTAATTTTTTCCAGGTTATAGGTTTCTTGACAATTTCCTATTCCTTAGCAGCCATTTCATATTGATATTTGGTATTATAGGTTTAAGAGGGTTCACAATCACATGTATGTCACCTGAAAATAAGGGAGCTTGTGCCTGGTCAAAAGGGTTGTGATTGGCCCTAACCTAGAAAATGACTAGGGTAGGCATGAATTAAATTTAATACCATTTTCCCATATTAAAAATAAGTTTATGTTCTTATTATTGCCTCCAAAGAATGATTCAAGTGATAACAGAAATTATTTTAACCCATGAGGGCTAAGGCGACAGGGGTCTTTCATTTTTAACCAAAGCCTGGAGTTTGAGTCTTAAGAATGAAGTCCTTTTAAAACTTGTGAATGAGAGCTTTGTCGCCTGCAAAGGGTCCTGCTCAGCTTGAATATGGATTAGTCGATTTCTCATGTGGTACCAGATACCGAGTGATTTCAGATACCAGGTGGTTTAAAAAAACTATTTTAAGAATTTTTCAATAAATTGAACTTTTTAATTTGAATTTGTCACTTGATTCATCAAGTAAATTACCTTAAATATGAGCTAAATACAAGATGATTAGGGTTAGGCATGGAGGTAGGATATTAAGATCATTCATATTAATTTTAATAACATTTTTTTATATTAAAAAATGAGATCTTGTATTATTATCTTTAAAGTGTCATTCCAGTGATACGAAAAATTATTTTAAGAATTTTCGATTTAATAAATTAAAATTCTTAATATGAACATATACCTTAATTAATCAAGTAAATTACCTTAAACATAGTTTAAATAAAGAATTATATAACAAATTATATTTCATGTCAATGTAATTGATAAAAAACATATAAAAAATTGTGCACAAGTCACCAAATCTAAACCTTGAAATCTAATCTCATGTCACCAAGAAATTTCAATTTTGCTTGACAACGTGGTGGTTAGAAATTTAGCTCAGCTCAGGTACATTCCCTTCATTGTTTATAGTTTGCATGTAGTTGACTTTAAGAAAACAACTTTTGTGGATCTTTGCTTCTAGAAGAAAGGCGGCGCCAATAGCATTATAATTAATTATGATTGGCTTAAAGGGTAGATAAGATATATAATTACACTCTAATTATTAGGGTTGATAACAGATTAGATTTGACTCACATTCCTTAAAGTTTGAACTCAAGTTAAAAAATAATTTGACCCGAATTTAGGCTTAATTAAGTCCAAGTACTCTTGTTCAATTTCGATCTAAGTCTGATCTAATTTGTTATACTTGAGCCAGATCGCTCCTTAGGGGAATCGAGTTGGTAGGATAGGGAGCATGAGATTAAAAAGTCCTATATTCGAATATCCTACTTATACTCTCTCGATCAAATCTGTCGTACAGGGTTTGCTTAGTGCGGAGTATTCGATTGGCGTGATTTGCAGGCTATTGAGTTAATCCGAAAGTTTACCCACTACGCATCTAAAAAATAACAATTGCGAGTTCTTCCATTCTAAAAAAAAGGAATTAGATGGATCTAATTTTTCATTATTAATTGAACTTCAAAGAGAAAGTACTAATTTCGAATGTAAACTTGAATTTAGTAGAATTAAAATTGATCAATTAGCTTTTAATATAAACTATTTTGTTATGACCCCTAATTAATATTTGAAGAGATTTTATAGTGTTAAAGCTATGACTTATAAACTTTTTTTTATAAATAAAACATTTTTTCAATTAAAAATAATTACTCATTAGAATTATCGATATACATTAGATATTGACTTTTAATTAAAATAAATTACTCATTAGAATTATCAATGTACATTAGATATTGATTAGATATGTTTATGTATAAAGAGAGTTCATGCTTTCAAAGGCTATGGTCGGATCGTTGAGAGCAAGGCTTAGCGTACACTAGGTCTCAGATTCAATTTCATGCCGCATTGCTACATTCCTTATAAGAGCCTGGGGTAGTCGAGGGTTTTATCCCCTAAAGGTGTGCACTATTGGGCCCTCCCGTTGGAGGTGTGCCCGCTGGCCCCAGAAGAAGTTTCCGTCGTACTCCCAAAAAAAATAGAGTTCATATCACTTAAGTATTGGAAATAAAATGCATAGATTCATACTAAGGTTGAAGCTATAGTATAAGATTAGTTTACCTTTGTTTTGTTTCAATTAAATCAAACTATTTCATAAAATTATCAACAAAGATATGACTGTATAAAATTGGTAGACAGATTACGGACAAAGGAAAACAATCTAAGAAGAAAACTAATTGATCTAAGGCTCGAAAAGAGCCTCTTTAATCAAGTGTAGTTCTCTGATGACATCCACCATTTTCATTCGATCTCTAGGTGATTCTGCAGAGCATCTGACTCCAATTCCAAGCACTAAAGACAAACATTTCTTCAGGTTTTTGGGAACTATTCTTCTTCTTCTTGTTGTGTTTTTGATATGAGGTTTGTGTTCCAACTCAACATCACTGCCACTAGACTCGCAACTTTCTTCATGATCCTGATCCATTTCAGTTCCTTTAGTTTTTTGCAGAAGGGTTTGGTCCATTATCTGCAGAACTTTATCTGGCAATCCTGACTTCACATATTCATGAAGGTTTAGGCCATCTTTGAGCATTTGGTCAGTGGGTCTTTTTCCTGAGAACATTTCTAGCAGTAGAACTCCATAGCTGTATACATCACCCTCCTTTGATGCCTCGCCACCCATTCCATACTCTGAAATGTGTTCCAAAAGGTTAAGAGTATTCAGGACAACTTTAGAACACACACAAAGTTTCAGAATACTGTCCCACCCATTTTCGTCTAGTACGGTACTTAGAACATTGATCACAAAAGGCCAAGAAGCAAGCTAAGATACCTTACTAGCTGGTAGGATGAACTGGATATAAACAGTTTCGATAAGATTGTTTTTTCTTGTTCAAAAATATAATTTTTGATTTATTTCACTTATTCCATGATCAAAACTAGGGCAAGTGCATTGCTCTTTCTTGATCAGAAATATAATTTTTGATTTATTTCACTTATTCCATGATCGAAACAAGAACAAGTGCATGATAAACCACAATTTTGCATTAGAAGAGAGATTTCAAGAAATGAAAAATCTATTCAATCAAGTTATATCTGATGTATCATAAGTGATTTACCTTTTCTGTTGATTCCTAAGTATTGGATCAAAAACAATTCTTGAGTGAGGTATGCAAATACAGGGATGAATAAAAAAAATGAATGTTTTTATCGATTATTAGAAAAAAAAATGGGTTTGGCTCTCCTTCAAGAATGAATTGGAAGATCCAATTAGTGAATTGATTATGCTTTAGTTCTTACAGCAAATGTAACAGGATATAGGTCTGCTGATGAATATGTAAACATGAAATGATATTCTACGCACAAGTGAAGAATAAGAAGAAACCTGGAGGAGCATAGCCAATGGTACCCTTTAATCCAATTGAGCTGGTTTGGGTTTTAGAAACTCCTTGGATGGTTGAGAGAATCCTTGCCATGCCAAAATCACTTACATGACCAACCATGTTGCAGTCAAGGAGAACATTTCCTGGTTTCAGATCACAATGGACGATTGGACTTTCACAAAGGTCATGGAGATAATACAAAGCAGATGCTACATCAATTGCAATGTCCAGTCTCTCAAGAAGTTTCAGAATCCTTGGTGGATCCTGGTTTCCAAGTTCTGAATGCAGCCATTTTTCCAGGCTTCCATTAGGCATGAACTCGAAAACTAGTGCTTTGAACTCGTTTCTCTTGTAGTCCAGGCTGGAGCAGTATGTTATTATCTTCACAAGATTTCGATGTCTGATGCTCACCAAGGCCTTACATTCTGATGTGAAGCTCTTGGAAGCTCCCTTTACCTCAAGGTTGAGGACTTTAATAGCTACAGGTCCCTCTACTTGACTTAAAACTCCCTTGTACACAGAGCCAAAACCTCCATATCCAATTAAATTGGTAGAAGAAAATTCATCAGTTGCCTGACAGAGTTCCTTGTAAGTGACCTTTAAGAGATGGCCTGTACTAGTTATAGTAGTTTCAGAAGGTGTCTCTCTCTTACTTCTTCTAACTCTTGAAAGAGCTAAAATGGCTAACAGTAAAAGGACAGCCATGAGTGAGCAGACAATAATGATTGTTAGCTTAAGAGCAAGTGACAGGCCCTTTTTCTTTGGTTTGTTGGGACATTTTGGCAGATTCAGTTCTGAGACACCACCACAGAGCTTCTTGTTACCAACCAACGATACGGCACTTGCATTACTAAAAACTCCTATAGTTGGCACCTCACCTTCAAGATCATTGAAAGAAACATTCATGTATTCCAGAAATGTTATCTTCACAAGATCTTGGGGAATTTCTCCTGTCAGGTTATTTCGCGAGAAATCTACACGTTGAAGACCCTTCAGCAAAGACAAAGAGGATGGTATTGGTCCTTGAAAGGCATTTCCCTGGAGGAAAAGATTTTCCAGGCTGGAACAATCTCCAATTGTACTAGGAATTTCTCCTGTAATATTGTTCTCTGAAACGTCCATTGTATTGATATTCGTCAGCTTTCCTACTTCTGCAGGCAATGTGGCAGATAACAAGTTCCCTGACAAGTTCAATAGTTGTGTTAAGGAAGATAAGCTGAAGACCTGCGAGGGTATAGCTCCATTGAGATTGTTCCGAGAGATGTCTAGAGATTGCAAGTTTTGGCAGTCCCCAGTACTTGAAGGAATAGACCCTTCAAAATTATTTTCCTGGAGATATAATTCAACCAATTGACTAAGATTGCCTATGGATGGTGGAATAAGACCTGACAGCTTATTACCATTTAAAGCCAATCCTTGTAGCTTTTGAAACTTTCCAAAATAAGATGGAAAAACACCTGTGAAAAGATTGCCTTCCATGCCCAATATAGTTAAGTTGATGAGATTATCTAACTCCATAGGAATATTCCCAGAAAATTGATTCCCACCTAAGTATAGCTCACTGAGTTGAACTGACAAATTGCTTAAAGAGCTTGGTAAAACTCCTTGAAAGTGATTATAACTGATATCCAGGATCTGCAGATTGCTACAGTTTATTAGAGATGTCAGGAAAATCGGGTCCTGAGCTGAATCACCTCCTAGCCTATTGATTTCCAAATTTAGCCACCACAGGTTCTGTGAGTTTCCCAGGTTAGGAACTTGACCCACAAACTTATTGAAAGGAAGATCAACTTGCTGCAATTGTGAAGAATTAGATAAGGAGGTTGGTATTGGCCCTGAAAAGCCATTTCCTCCCAAGCTGAAGTGTTGGAGATTTGGGAGAGTGAAACCAATGTTGTCCGGCAGACTACCACGAAGTTGGGTTTTTGGCAATGAGATGGTACTGATCGATGAAATATTAAAAAGAGATGGAGGAATCGTACCAGAAAGTAGATTGTTTCCAACAGAAAGAAAGTTCAGCCTTTTCAATCGACCAAAGCTCTCCGGGATAGTTCCATACAAACTATTGTATGGTGCAGTGAAGTAGGTAAGTGATGAAAGGTTGCCAAGGGATGGTGGAATCTCACCAGACAGGTTGTTTGAACCAAGTCTAAGTAATTCCAGGATAGGTAGAGAACCAAGTTCCGAAGGAATCCTTCCAGATATATTGTTGTAAAACAAATCTAATCTCCTGAGCAGGGAACAACGACTCAGGTCGACAGGAATTTCTCCCCCAATTGAGTTGTTGTTGAGCCTGATTTCCTGCAGAGCAAAAACATTTCCAAGTTCCTGTGGAATATCACCTCGTAAGCTGTTGTTTTGCAGGCTCAGGTTTCTGAGAAAACTTAAGTTTCCTATATATGGTGATATAGTACCCAACAGGTTCTGCCCTTCCAGAATCAGTGATGTAACTCTCTGCTGTTTCTTACTGCACGAGACTCCAAACCAGGAGCAGAAGGGGAGGGATTCATTCCACGAGTTGAAGACTCCACGAGGATCAGAAATTATTCCTTCCCTGAACTTGATCAAAGCAAGCCTCTCGGTATCATTTTCTGCAGCATCAGTTTTCAACCATTGCAAGTTGATAAGAAAAAAGAAAATCACTTGAAGTTGAAGCCACACAACTAATCTAACTGAAAAGAACTTCATCTGCCATGAACGTTTGAACAAACAAGCAGGCTGTTAAATATATGATCTGGGCTTGGGTGAGAGTTGAATTGTGTAGCAGAAGGAATTTTTTGATTAATAATCAGATTTCTGATTCAATATTGATAGGAACATATATTATGTAAATTATATATACAAATTTAAAACCAAGTAATAGATTCATCCCAAAGGATTAAATTTATTAACAATCCATTAGTTATATTTGATATTTTGTCACACATAGTATTTAAAGTTTTGTAGTTAATTTCAGCCAGCTATTGTGGTTAGATGGTCAAAATTGAACTAGTTCTTTTAGATATTTTCACTGACTTATTAAATGAATCGATATGAAATCAACTTATTTATTAAAATGATTCTATCTATATAACTATATTAATCAATTTCATATTTATAAGTAAAAATATGTGATTTGTGAATTATTATTATATATTATCCAGAGTTCATTTAATATGGCAAGCGTCCAATTTTTGCAGACTTTTCATCATTATCGCCCAAAAATAGATGATACCATCAGGTGTTGGTATATCAGAAAACGTCAGGAAGAAAATCAAGCTGCAATTTTTCTTTATCAGCTTGGAATTGCAAGACGATTGCATCTTAGTTATTTCTTTTTTCAATCTTATGATAATTGCACCAACTGGGATTGTATCTATCTTAGAAAAACTCTGAAGCAATTTCGTCATCAGCCATCAGCCATCAGTCATCAGTCATCAGTCATCAGCACATCGTCTGAATGACTCATTAGTCACTTGGCAGTTTTTCAGTTTGCTGATCTACGAGTTTATTTGTTTTAATACGTCTCTGCCTGCCAAATTTTCTTTGGTTTCTTGACGAACCTGCAAGCTTTTACACCTTCCGTGGAAAATTCAGGATGAAGAACGGTTGACAAATGCTCCAAGGACAGAGTCAAAATACCACCTGTTATCGCCGGTTGTTAAAAATCAACAGATGGCATCAGAAGAAAGGAAAAAAAGGGAAATGAAGCAAGGAATTATTTGAAAATTTCTTCCAAATTGATGATCATCTTTGAAATCGAGCCCGTCTAATCAATCAGAGTTTTTGCCAATATGGGCCATCGCAGTCATGGTTCAGGGAACAACTTGTTTGACTTGCGTTCTCTTACAGGCTTACGTTTGGTATACACCATTACAAATTTATAATATCCAACTTTTCAAAAGTAAGCAATTGCTTCTAGTTGGCTGAGTGTTGTACAGGACAAACTAATACTTCAAAACTGTGATACCTAACACAAAATCAGGATTTAAATTATCATAGGT
Organism: Erythroxylum echinodendron; assembly: GCA_027575705.1. NCBI lineage: Eukaryota > Viridiplantae > Streptophyta > Magnoliopsida > Malpighiales > Erythroxylaceae > Erythroxylum > Erythroxylum echinodendron. The sequence continues at coordinate 1,041,137 of JANZXR010000003.1, forward strand.
TTCGATTCTAGTTCTTTAATTTCAGGTCAAAACTAAGCTTTTTTTACCATTTTTAAGAAAAACATATTAATCTATGCAATAGATACTTTATTGCGTTAGTCCTTTCTTATAGTAATTCAATTTAACAAAATTAAATTGAACTTGGTTGTATCAATATAGAATCCTTCAATCCATTCATCCTGAAAGCCCTTGTAGTTTGTGCATCAAAAGGAGCAGAAATGGACTTGCCATTGCATCAAAGATTAGTAATGAACATGTCAGGATTTCTGATATACCAGAAAGATACACCTGATGAGTCCCAGTGCACGCATATCACATTAACAACTTACTAGAAGTTAAAGTTTAAACAAGAGTTTGTAGTTAAAATGGAGTATTTTGCGCAGAATGCTTAAAAAGAGTCACACATCAGGCTTATACAAGTAGAGTAGATTTGATGCAAGTTTTGCCTGATCTATGTATAATATGGGTGTCAGTAGATTCCAGGAACGATCCGGTATGGAACTTTCTCGCTGTAAAGTTTCCAGTATTTGCCGTACCTAGATTAGAAGCAGGTCAAGCCAAAAGATTCATATATGTTTCAGCTACTCAAATATCAATAATCTTTAAGTAACCAAAAAGTTCAAAAGGGACGCTTGAAACAGAAGCTACAAGTTGTCAAAGGAAGATTTCTGTAAAAGGCCAGGGAGCTTAATCAAAAAACGGGGTTTTGATGTACTTACTTAGACCGACATCTATCATCGTCCCTCTTGGCTCGGTCGAAAAGAAGGATACTAAGAAATATCACATAGAAGTAGGGCAGAAACTGTAAAGGAAACAGCATAAGAAAAGTTTCAGCACGAACAAAACTAGAGTTTATGAGCATATTATTTCTTCAAAACAACTCCTTACATGATTAAAAAGAGCCGGCACACTCCAGAAGAAAGCAGCTAATATTTCGGGCACATAATGAAAATGACGGGATAAGCCCCACCTGCAAAGAACATGAATGGAGAACTCAACCAACAATCTAAGAAATTTCAGATCATATAAAAACTTGTATAGGATATTAAGAATGGCCCTTTTAACACATGCAACACTCCGATCTCCCACATGAGGTGAGGTAGGGTGTCAACTTCAATGTTAGAAAGACAAGTAGAGATGGAAGAGTTCATAAGTTTATAAAACATGAACACCTCCCGACTATTTTTTGGTCTGTACTTCTAAAAAACCCAAAATTAGAGGGCCTGTGCTTGCATAAAGCCTGAAATAGAATTGTTGTTAGGTCAGTCTAGATTTTTATTGTTATAAGTTCAAGTCTGGCTACAAAAACAGCTAAAAGTGTACAGATGAGCTGTAGATGATTACCATCCTGAGGTTAAAAGAAGACTCGTTTTTGTTTCCCCAGATGTCGTAGTGTACATGGCATTAATCTGTTAAAATTGTAAACCGTAAATTAACCCATTTTGGCAAAGAAGACAATTATGGATCTTAAAAAACCTTTGCATTGGCAAAGCAAGTAATCATTCACCTTGGACGGAGCTTTTCCCCAAACCAAACATTTCCCGTTCGTCCTCCGAAATTCTTGCCTTTGCCTATCACAATCGTAGTTGATAAATACAGAGAGAAGGCCTGCTGCTAGTATATAAAGTGAAAGCTGGAAAATAAGATGGAAATGGTCAGAACTGAAGTGTGGTAAAAGAATAGTGGAAATTTTATAAGATTTTCTTACAAATACAAACTGATAAGGTTCCTTCACGTTCATTTGAATTTCAATTTCACGTTGATCATTCACGTAATGAATGTCAACCAAATTTGATTAACACTTGATGATGTTGAAGCTTAAAGATGTTGGAACCCGTACCTGAGATCCAAGGTGCACAGGATGGTTGACAAGGTACATGGCAGGAGAGGTATATACACATGGAAGCCAAACCAAGCACCCCCAACAAATGTAAAAGCCAGCTGTCGAAGCCGAAAAGAAAAATAAACCACAGTCAGATAAAGTATTAAAATGGAAAATAACACGAGAAAATGTTATGTTTTCATATAAGAAGTATGAATTGATGTTTCAGAATAAACACAAGCTCCAAGTGTTCCAAAGAATAAAAACTAAAATCTTGGCAGGCACAAATTGTTCGCACCAAAACGCTATATTCACATAAAGGCAACAGTTTCAGTTGGCATCTGCAGATCATTATCGGTTGCAATCATTTTAGTAACTGTTTCCGTAAAAGATAGACACCCAACAGTAAAGTATAACTAAACCTCGATCATGAGCAATATCCATAGTGTTCCAGTACCCAGCTTCCCACCAAAAGAACTTTGTAACATATACCAGCATCAATATTGTACTGACAAGCATGGAATCAGCTATTTGTCCAGTCTGCTCGTACTGGTGAAACAAATGTCAGGTGAAATTAGAAAAAACCAGCAACAGATTTAATCATACACAAAGAACTTGGATGGACATACAAATTAGGCATAATTCATGCTCCAACAATAATGTTCAAGCCCAATAATAGAATAGAACGGCAATTGCATCAAGATACAACTAAGAGCAATCACCTGCTTAATGCAATAGGTCAATGGTAGAACTCCCCATGACATCATTCCAAATCTGCAGTTTGTGAAAACTTTTATGTCAAAGTTCTTTCCAATTCTAGGATATAGCTCCATGCCCTGCAAAAGGCACAATAGCTTTTAGACACAGAATATGACCTAACAAGAATATTGGAGCTTCAGGAAGGAAATTTTCCACAAGTCCCAGCTAATAAATAGGCAGAATATAGATGCAATGTCTTCCGCGACTTATTATTAAGTCCCTTTCTGTTCCTTTCATCCATATCTTACTCATGGAATACAGAGGTAATTACATAAGTGCAATAAACTTGCACATAGAGATTAGAACTCACCCAATAGAAATCCATTATTATGTTCCCCAGTGAGCCAGAATCGGTAGATGATGGTGCCAAATGACCCTAGCAAGCACAAAAAATAAGTATAAGCAAAGTACCACTAAATAAGTTTTCTTTATACAGATTCTTACTTTTATGTATAAGAAGATACAGAAGATGAAACTTCCAAAAATCTGAATTGAAAACATCTCTCCTAAATGATCGTAGACAATGGAGGGGTTGAATATCCCAAACCTGAATGACAAATGCAGAGAGAAGTATTAGACACACTTGACAGTAAAGTATAGCAACTTCAAGTACCAGAAAACCGATAAAACATTGTGTACAAGACAATGTTAGCTAACGGTTGAATGCTGACCAAAAGTCACACAGCATGAAACAGTAAAGGTTTCGACAAATGTTTAATAATGTAAAATCTAGATCGAAACAAGAGTTCATGATCACAGCATCCACCACTATACAGCAATAAGAAACATTATGAGCACATGAGATAGAAAATACCGACAGAGCTCCTGAAAGAACAGAGGGTCCTAGTCATGCACAATTGACAACAGAGACAAGGCACACAACATTTTATAACTTGCATTCAAAATGAAAGGCTGTACGCCACAACTACGTCTAAATTCCAATGAAGTTTCTCTATTTCTCCAAGCCCGTAACTTAAACTTTCTCATGCAATAAATAGAAGTAGTATGCAAATGAAATCCAGATCCTAAAACAGGAACTTCAAATGGACTAAGTTCTCACCACCAGAGAGCAAGGTAGGTAATCAGAGTCACAAAATATGCAAGCAAACCATTAGCCTGCAACCATCACAATAAAGAAAGTTTACGAGTTGGATCAGAGAAAATGCCACAAAATAAGCAGGTTTGGTTGGGACAAACTTCCCCAGAATTTTCATTTGAAGAATTGCATGAACTTGATAAAGATTGTACAAGATATTAGAACCTTATAAACAGGCCGATTCCCTTTAGGAGAAATGGGACCTTCAACCCTTTTGCCTGGTAAAAGAAGCTGAAGTGCTGCCTCAAACACTGCGTAACAAACAATTAGTTTCAATGCAGTCATTGTTGGCCTTGGCCATATGTTTATAAGTCCCTGTAACCCATGTTGCTTCAAGAACTCCCAAGTTTGAGCGACTGATCCATCAGCATGTACCATTGTATACCATCTGCATCAAACATCAAAAGAAATGATTTGTAAACAAATAAACAATATACAAAGACAACCAGGTTCATAAAAATTTTGAATAAACCACACCCAATATGTCACTACATGCACACATGCACTGTAACATACCAGACAACAACTGTCGTTCATAGCTTTAAACTTTCAACTTCTTCACATTTTCTGAAACAATTGACACTAAAAGTAGAGAAATCTAGCGAGATATTCGTTTAAATCGGATAAAGAAGATAAACAGAATTAGAAGTATGTTGCCGTCTTAAATGACAATAGATCAGTCAGCTTTTGATATTAAGTACCCACAAAACGTTTATGTGGGCTTGTCACATTCTAAAATACGCCTTGACCAGCAGATGACAGGGAGAAAACTATGAGAATATTTCTATACTCCGTGCCTGTCTCCAGTGAAGACACAAACGAATAAACTAGATTTCCCTTGTATGCAATTAAAGTATAAAATTAAATATCGAATGGAAGTTTTCATTTTTATAAACCCATAATGCAGAAAGAAACAATCTTTACTCGTTCCTAAGCACAACCAAAATCACAGATCTCAACAACATTAATCGCCACTCCTTAGACTCAAAAGTACAGGTAAAAAAAATATATGGGTATTAAAAAGTGGAAAGATAAGATTTTGAAGAGCAAACTGATAGAAAGCAAAAATTCATAGATTTGATAAAAAAGGGTAGAGCGAGAACGAGACTGAGAGCCCTCACAGAAGAATAACAGTGGGAGGGCAGAAGGTGATGAGAGTGAGCATCGAAACATATGTAACCACAGGTGAATGCACAGTCTTAGATTCAGCCATCTTTCTTCTTCTCTCACTGGGTCAAGTTTCTGAACCGAAACTCTCCAGGTCTACAAGAAAAACAAGACGACAACAACACAGTGGCTTGTGAAATATTGACGAACGTATGATTGACTTGGCAAATGACTCGTGCTTTCTTTCTTTCTTTTTTCAATTTTCGGCAATCCAATGACTTTGCTCCTCTTTGATTTGAAACCAAAAAGATCTCGTCTTGTGAGCTGTGAATGATTCCTGACACTAAAAAAACGCATCCCTTAATAAATAGTCATGTCCATGTAACACCTGCAAACATTTCTTAATAAGATTCTCATAAGATCGTGTTCATGTGTCTGTTTTTTTTCGAGTTTTGTGCACTTTTCAGTAAAACGTGTCAATCAAGCATAACATACTAAAAAAAATTGGTCCGATTTCATGAGTTGAAACTTAATTTTTTAATATAATTTTAAGGGATAATTAATTTTAAATTTTTTAATTTTTTTGAGACCTTTTAATTCAATATCTAAATTTTTAAAATTTTCAACTAAGTAATTATTGTTTTAAAATCTTAATAATACAAGTCAAAATGTTATTTTTTGTTAGTATGACTTATAGATAAATATTTACATAATATACAGTAGCTGAGTTATGAGCGGTAAAGTCGAGTTTAATATATAATTGAGATTTTGAAAACATTTTTAAAATGGTCATTTTTGAAACAATTAATAGTTGAAATCTGATTTCTATAACATTCTTTACCAAGTAAACCTACCTTAGAATTGCAACTTGTTTCTATATGTCTACATTAATTACACCCAAAAACAAAATTTGTAAGTGTATATGTGCAAATAAAGATGAGAATGAGCCGAATTGAATTTGGGTCTCTAAAATTCAGATTCGAAATTAATTTCACACATTTTAACTTAAATTTGAGTTTTTTAAAATTTTAAATGTATTTTAAAACTTAAATTTATTTATTAAATTAAAGTTAGATTTAACTCAATTCAAAATTAAGCATATTAGAATATTTTGAGTTTGTAAGATTTTTTTTCTTTGAAATATAATTTAAATTGATTAAATTAAAATGTTTATTTTATTTTATTTTTTGTCATTTCTATCTACAACTTTTCCATTTGTACGAAAGAGAACTTCTATCTTACCTTTGAGTATTTGGTTCTTTGAAAGAGTATTCTTTCTATTATTTTTTGTCAAATTTGAGAGAAATATTGTAATTATGATTCTCAATTTCTTATAAGTGCACAAAGATTCAATCATCTATGGAAAGAAACACTCTGTACATGTTCTTGTTCCTGATTAAGTACTTCACCAACATATCAGTTTCCAAAACAGACATAGCTTCCACGGTTGGAACTTGCGAAAATGAAAGATCCTTGCTGTACACTTATAATCATGCTTTTATTATAAACATTAGTTACCGAACAGTCAAAATATTCTATTTATTGAAACTTAAGAATGAAGATTATTTGCAGATACATATATGTAAAACTCAGAATTTAAATGATAAGAACTTAGTAGGGATGACCACAATAGTCAGGAACTACAATATCAGCTCCTCAGATCTGATACAGAACAGAATGTTGCACTGCAAAAGCTAACATATGGAACTATGTAAACACATGGAATGAGCTTTTTCTCCTCTTACAATAGCAAAAAACAAGGTTCCAGATCACCTTGCCCGGGACATCCTTAAATAACTTGCACACTACAAACTGAAAACTGTTGTATAGCATACCGATAGGAAGCCGGATTCAACCACTCTGGAATCATGTTTCTTCTCTTCAAGTTCAACTCAATAGGTTCGTATTGTCTGAATAGTCTTTAATTGGTAGCCGTCTTTCAGTCTGCTGCAATGAATCATCCACTCACTCACCGTCACCGACTATTGCTGCCAACCATACTGTTGATTACGGTTTCCACCCATCATATTGGAGCCTCGACCAGTGCCGGAACCACCATATGGACCACCTTGAGGATAGTTTGGAGCACCAACTCCGTATCCGCTGCCTCCACCACGGGGAGGGCCGCCCTGGATAGCATTTGAACCGTAAGGTGGAGCCCGTCCCTGTGGAGGATAGGATCCGCTACCATACCCTCCACCAGCACCTTGACCTCCACGGTTAGGGTGATTGTATCCTCCACTTGCTCCACTTGGATATCTGCCTGGGCCACCAGGTGGTCCACGGGGCTTGCCATAATGGTGGCTAGGCCCTGCCGCAACTGGAGGTTGGGAACCGTGCATGGGCTGATTGAGCCCCGATCTCATCTGAGGATGGGGCTGCCCGGATTGTTGAATGGGTGGAAGGCGGCCATGTGGCTGTGGATGCTGCAGTTTTTGACGTTTCGCATTTTCTTCGTGCTGCCGTTGTTGCTGGCGCTTTTTCTTTGTTTGAAACTCATGTGATGATTCATATTTGGGTAAACTTAATCAACAAAGAAAACCAAGGTCAAGAGCACACTCCAGTTCCAATAGGCCATAATTGACGCATACAATGAGTAAACTGGAAGGAAGATCAGACAAGCTATGAGACAAACCTCTTCGGATCACACGGTAATGGGTCAGTCCAGAAGTATTCAGCATCCAAAGCATCCTTGGCAGATATCCTCTGCGCAAGATTGTAACATAAATGTGATAAACAGTATCAAAGACAACGGATAACTTGCAACATATTGAAGGTTAGTTTGTGTGCAAAAGACAGAATACAATCTAGCACCATAATAGGCGCTGCATGTGTATATATAAGCTTAACTATTTCATCAGTGCTAAGGGATTGTCGATTCCCATTGCAATGCAGTTTATATAATCAATCTAGTTTCCAAGTAATATCATTGAACTAAAATGATAAACAGGATCAGATATCAAAAGACTGAAGTCCAATGACAAATTGATGATCCAAACCACAAAAACAATTTAAAAGTAAAATTATGAGAGCGGGGTCTGATGCAATGATACCTGTGAGGGATCAAGAGTCAGCATTTTCTCCAGTAATTCCAAAGCATGACGGTCAAAACTATTAAATGGAAGAGAGGATCATGAAAAAAATATCCAACGCATGTATAGCCATCGTATCATGCATTCAGTCAATTTTTTAGCACAAGTTACTCACTGTCTGAAAACCTCCCTGAGACGTCTCTTCATTGGCCTTGATGGCTTGAAATTGTTATACCAAGGAATCTTTGAAACACCAGGCCAATTCACCTCATCTGGGCCTCCGCAGAGCTCAAAAATTTTATTCAATTGTTCAGGCTACACAAGTCAAAAAATGGAATTGCTTGTAACTGGCCGGCTGCCTCATAAAAGGCACTCACACACTGTTAGGTAAAAATTCAACTTAACGTGCCCGTGTGTTAAATAGCACTAGGTAGAGAGAAATAGCTCAGTATTATTCCGAAACAAGAAGGAAGAACCTTCTTCACAAGGGAAAACCCCCTTACAATCTCAGGAAATCTTCCAAGAATTATTTCCAATCTAAAAGCCTACCCCACTTCCCCCATAGACTATTATTTTATATCTACTTATCCTGACAAACTTCTAAGGAATAGATATCTCCTGCTAACAACCTGAATCACTAAAATATATCGATATCTAGCTATCTCACTACTGCTTACAGCCTGTCTTCTTCTTCCTTGTATAAAATAACCACTCTCCTCCTTTGTGACCATTATTCCTAACACACACACAAAATGCAATAATCCAAACAGCGAGGCAGAAGTAACATGCTTTTCATAGATTTGTATAATTCATTAATCACATCTTTTAAATTTGCCATTAATAAATAGTAGTTTTATATTTGGTTATATTTTTATTATTAGTATTGTTATTATTATTATTATTATTATCCTTTAATAATATTATTATTATTTTATTTTTAATTATTACCTTTATTATTTTAATATATATCTTTTATTATTCCTCATTTCTATTTTAATTTTAATTTTAATTTTAATTTAATTTTAATTTTATAATATTAATTTTATATTTTTATATTTTTAATCTTTATTTTTTCTACAAACGATTCAAAAAAAATTATTTTGTCTTTTTTTCTTTTCTTTTTTTTATGGGTCTATTGGAAACGATCTCTCTATCAAGTAGGGATAAAGTTGTATATTTCGAAACCTCCACAAATCCTGGGTCTCAGTGGGACTTTTATTAGGATGTTATTATTATTGTTATTGTTGTATTAATAAAGAGTAGTTCATTATGAAAAACCAATACTTGAAATAATGAGAAATAAGTTACTTGCCTCATCTTTTCCCGGAAATATTGGTTTCCCATGCAGAAGTTCAGCAAAAATACAACCCACAGACCACATATCAACAGCAGGACCATATTTTGTTGCCCCAAGAAGCAATTCCGGAGGTCTGCTTGAAATAGAACAATCAACGGTTAATCTTTTATAATTTTGCCAACTGTAGAAATTGACCAACTGGATACTAGGGGAAAATGAATAAGTTAAAACCAACAAAACCCAAATACTCGCTTCAAGATGTGTAAGAGCTCACCTGTACCATAATGTAATGACACGGTTAGTAAGGTTTCCAGCGTGATCGTTTGAGAAGGATCGTGCAAGCCCAAAATCTGCAAGCTTCAAGTTACCCTCATTGTCTATAAGAAGATTAGAGCCTGCATTTAAAAATCACATCAGCTACCCCAGGGGCTCATGACAATGAAACCATCCAATACCAGATTGGTTTTCTTTCTTCACAACCTTTGATATCACGATGGAGTACTTGATTTACATGACAATAATGAAGCCCTGTTAAAAGCTGCCTCATGTAGCACTACGATGAAAGCAGGAAAAGGATATGGAGTTAGAGGATTGACAAATGATCATAACCAATCATCAATGAGCTAAGTGAGTATCTCCATTCTTTCTTCATTACCTTTATTTGAGGAACCGAAAATCTCATCCCAGGACGATCAGCAAGACCTGTCAAATCATGGTCCATGTACTCGAAAACCATATAAATACCGCCCTTGTACTTGTTTCCGTCTACATCCATCACAACACCGTGTAAGAAAACTAACTAAAGAACCACCTCTGTAGAAATGCACTCAGCATGTTTACATGCACACACGTTATCTTAGAAGAGAATATAGTGCTGAATATATAAAAATACTAATACATGCAAGTAAGCACTTGCCTGGTTTCCCCTGCTCATCCTTCTCAGGGCCTGAAAATAATCCCAAAAGCTTTAAGAACCTAAAGGATACTGACTGAGATTAATGAATGAATGAAGAAAATAAAACCATGCTGCCCTTCATGACCAAATATGTGTTTGTGTGAGTGTACTTGCATATATAGATAAACTATAAGCTACACAGCTTTACCTGGAGATGTCACAATCTCTTTCAATTTAATTACATTCTCGTGATGCAGCTTCTTTAGAATTTTGATTTCACGTATCGCTGTTATAGGAAACTGCAACAAAATAAAGCATCTTATTACTTAATCGTTGAAATTATTCATATAGGGTAAGCAAGCACAAAGCACTTTCTTACACACCGAATGCAATTGATATTGTAATAACTTAAAAAAAAAAGAAATAGACTGTGACAAATATAATCAACTCTCTAGAATTATGTTTCTAAAGCATAAACAAAGAAAGGATGATGCATCAAACAAGTCCAAAAGTAGAGAACATAGAATATACCCCCTCTCTTTCGTTGTCCATTCTTATTTTCTTCAGGGCAACTATTTCACCAGTTTTTATCTCTTTGGCCATGTAAACTTGGCTGCACGAGAAAAATCAAAGCCAAAAAGCATAATTAAGCTCCACATCCAGTCTCGGCATTAGAGCATTAAGAGGAACTTTTCCTATTATGAGAGGACCAGGGAAGGACTCACCTCTTACTATCATTGAAGAATAAAATTTCAAACTAAAAGAAAATTCAAATAAAATTCAGAAAGTTACAAACTTCATCACTAATTTTTTCAGAAGAAATCGCAATTCATATGAGTCAACAAACATGCTTTTCAATGAGAGAAAAGGGAAAAGAGTTCAGTAGGATATGTCAAGACGTTATCCTATTGTGGATCATTTTGATACATTCTCAAGTCTCGTAAACAGTCAGAAAGAAGACCAAGCACAAAATAAGTAAAATTATTTATGATGCTGCAGAAAAATGTAGAATTGTCAAAGGCTGGTACAATCAGAAAACTTGCAGAAATGAATATGTACAATAACCAATCAAGATCAACAAACTCCAGAAGAAAGAAACATCGAGTAAACTTTGTTTCCACATAATTTCATGGCAAATGCAGACATGATGCAGGCATACAAGGACAACAAGACCTCTTCCCAAATTCAACACAACCAACAATCGCATTCAAACTAATTTGAAGAAAAATAATTGAAAAAGAATACAAGCACGATGAGCATACCCATAAGTACCCTCACCAATCTGCTCCAATTTCTCGAAACAATCCACGCTTCTCGATCCCCAAGACGGCGATTCGTTCAAGTTAAGCTGCCCAGTAGCTGCTAAAGCCATGGCTTGGAAACCCTGACCACCAAGCTCTTATCTTTCTAAACTATCAACGATCGCCCAAGCTATACACTTCCTAGAATTTCAAAACCAATCCCCAGTATCCAAAGATACCTGCCCAATTACACTTCCAATATGTCGTTAGTCTCTAGGATTTGATTCCCAGGAGAGATTGAGCATCAAGTGCATTTGCAGGGAGGGCGTGACGTAGGGTTTTTCAGTTCTTTGCAGTGAAAAAGACTACTGAGTATTTGACAAGTAATGCCGTTTTACGGCCAAAACCCCCGTCGTTTAGCTGTAGACTCCTTTTCCTTCCCTCCTTTTCCCTCTTTTATATTTTTTTTTCTTTATCATGTTCCTTATTTTAATTTCAAAATAATGTCATTCCAAGAAATCAAATTAGAATAATATCAAATTATTTAAATAATTCTTTAATTTTGAATCTAACATAAAACTCAATCAACTTAATTATTATCCATTAATTTTAAACGAAATGAGATTAAAAAATTACTAATTATAATCTAATTCTTAAATCTAAATTATAATGTTTTAGGTTATTCTCCAATATTTTTTACTTACTATCTTGTCTTCACTTACTTTAAAAATAATATTATTAATTTTTTGAATTATTAAAAAGATATTATGTAGTATTAAAAATTAGAAATTTTATTAAATTACTTAAAAAATTTATGTAATTAATTATTGTATGTGTAATAAAAATTATATAGTTATTTTTTTGATCTTAATAAAAATTAGAAATTAATTTGACAAATATTTAATAAAATACTTTTTTAGAGATTCTTATATTACAAAGTATTTTTTAGTAATTAATTTTTTAAATTTGACAAATATTTAATAAAATACTTTTTTTGAGATTCTTATATTTCAAAGTATTTTTTAGTAATTAATTTTTTTAAAAAATATTATTAAAATTATGTATCTTTTATTTCAATTCAAATTGAGAAAAAATAAATTATAAAATAGAACAAATGATTACTAATATCCTACCACAATTAAGAATTAATGAAGAATATAATTAATTTTTTAAAATAAACCCATTTTTCATTAAATAAAATCTTAGTTAAACTCAATATAAATTTTTAGGGTACAAATATAAATTTGTTAATGCGCTATATATTTTGAAAGACATAAGACTCTATATAGAAAATTAATCCTTGTTAAATTTAACCAAAACTAACCAAGTTCTAAATTATGTTTAAGTTTAAGAGAGTGAGTTTCATCCAAGTAGAACATTATAAATTATTTTAAACCCGTATTTATTTATTTTATTTTCTTTAAAGTTTGGACTTTAAGAAACTTGAAGCCGACTTGATACATTGTCTAGGGATGTCAACGGTTTCACGGGCCACGAGTCGGCCCACGGCCTGTCGTACAGGTCAACGGGCCATACCCATCCGGCCCGTGATCTAGTCAAATCAGGCCAAATCTGTTAACCATGGATCGGGCAGATCGGGCTCAAATTGACATGTCTAATATTGTCATACTTAATATATACATAGCAAGTTTCAGTGCTTGGCAATCTGTGCCTGTGAAGCTGCCGCATGAACTCAACATTCATCCTTCTGCGACTCAATGTTAAAATGTCTAAAAATTATCTTCTAATGAGTAACTAAAGACTTGTCTAGGATGACAATCGATCAAACCGGACATGAACCTACCCTTTTTTATCGTGGCACGAACAGTCAAGTTTAAAAGGATGTCCTTTTGGAAACTGGCCAAACCGGCTTTGCCGGCAGGTCAACTGGCAAAATCGGAATTGATCGGGCCAGTTTTCCAACCATAAACTTGCCAGAATGAGTGCCTAACACACAAATGCAAACCTGCGGAGAAGCTTCTGACAAAAAATTAGCTTTTGAATGTGGAACACGGTGCCCTTCGATTCAGATCAACTCTCGACTCAATCAATGACATGTACAAATCACATAAGAATTTCATACCAGCTGATTGAAACCTCAAACATTTATACCAACCAAACCACTATCAGTTGTGTAAGGAAGGAGTGCAAGACTGAAATGAAAAAAGTAGAGGAAGAGACGTCAAGCAGAGGGCAAATCACAGAAAATGCTATGTACACAAATTACAAAATGTCCAGTCAAAAGATTTAGAAAGTTGGGAATGGTTCTTAAAATAGACACTTCAAGGTTTCAAACACACTCTGTTACCTTCGTAATTCAAGACAAAGAAGCTGAGGAAAATCTTACCTTGAAGCAGTAAACTCCCAAGATCAAAAACATTTAAGCTGTTAGTACATTTCAAGGATCTCCAACCCAAGATGGCTCCAAGACCAAAACCAGGAGCAACTGCAACACCATAGCAGAACCTACATGCACTTCCTCAAAAGTTGAGGATCAATACAATTGTTTCTTTAATTTTTTCCGGCAAAATGCCTAGGGAGAAATCATAGTTATGAAGGCTATAGTAGCAAAAGCCATCGGAATTTTTGTTATAGTAGAAAAGGTGAAAAGAATAACCGAAAGAAAGGAACTCAAATCTTATCCATCAAAGTTTTTCATTACTCAATGACTATAATCAAGTGAGGATATACAGCTCAAAGGCATGGAATGAAAATTCGTTTATCAGCCTTGAGATTTCCCGGCCCTTGCCATTCACACACAATCTCAATGCAACAGTTTGTGGGAAGGAGTAGTGTCTGAACTGCAGGAAGCCCAATCTCTTCAAAACAAAAGGGAATATGCTTATCTAATCTTTCTTCATACTTGGAGATACAGAAGAGACTAAGATCACTAAAGTTGTGTATTCCAATATTCCAATAGCCAAGTATATCCACAGAGCTTCCTAGCAGACTACTTCTCAAGTTTCCTAGGGTTAGTCAAGAATTGTCAAATCAAATTCAAGCTCCTGCACAGCTAACATCAAGAAATAGTATCAAGTCATTGCATCAAAATCAGTACTTTTAACTTCCTGATAGACAAATCCCAATAGTCAACCACATAAAAGAACACAAATTGATTCAATCCAACCAAAGTTAACACGCCAAAGTCTTAAATTAGGTCACAACAAAGTATATACAAAGTGAAAAGGCATAATTGTCCATTGAAGCAAGTCTCTTCTTCCAAAAAGAAAACAACTTTGACTTAACCCTGATTCTACTAGCTACTTGTCTTTAGTAGAAACCCCATATTTCTCCTGCATCTTAGCAATCTCCTCCTCCTTCTTCTTCTGATCAAACTTCTTGCTCATCTTCGCTTGCTGATAATACAACACAATCAGATACCTGTTGGCGACGTTGAAGCCGGAGAGATGATCCACCGCCGTTTTTGCGTCGTATATGTCCTCATACACAACGAATGCGGTGCCCCTGGTGTCCTTGTTCGTCCCAATTCGGATTTGCCGAATCGCTCCGTATTTCCCGAAGATATCGTACATCTCCTCACTCGTAATGTTGAACGGCAAGTTTCGGACGTACAACACGCGGTTAACTTCCGGCGGGAGCCGGGTGTTTGCTTTCCGTAGACTGATTGTTGCCATGGAAAAGGGGGGGTTTGGGCGCCGAGAAAGTGAGAGAAAGGCAGCGACTTTGTGAAACTCTAATACGACAGGTGTGTGAGCTTTTGTCAAATATAAGGGCAATATGGTCTTTCTTCCCTTAAATATATTACTGCTTTTCCTAATAAATTCAAAGAAAAGTTTGAATGTTCGATGCTTGAACGGTGTTATCATTTTGGCCTCTCTCTAGACGCCATTGCTGCTGTGTATCATTTGCTATTGTTGTGCTTTGGACTAAACACTCGGCATGAACAGCACTAGAGCTGTAAATGATCCTACCAACGATGCATATGAACTCTAATTCAGTTGCTGTTTACCTTGTCAAAAATGATCCTACCATATACATGAATTCTGATTTCCATTGCAGTTTATCTTGTCAAAATGTATCTTTTAGGTTCTTGGACTTCTATATCAACTGCTGTTATGTATACTCACGAACTTTACACAGGAACTAAGTCTCAGTTCTTGGACCAAAATTTCATAAATTTGTCTCTATATCATAAACAAATTAATCCATAAACAACTTTAGAAACTTGTTTTTATCTTGGTAAATGACAAAATGGAGGTACGCTAGATCTTCCTTTCCATTATTTTGGCCAAAGTCTCAAATCAGTCACAAAAAGGGTTGCAATGGCTAAGTTTAACATTCACTTGCTATACTCTAATCAAATCGTGGTAGTTGTTGTGCGGGAGCAAGGCACAAAGAAAACTGAAGACTTTTAAATTATGATTCAAAATATGTACAACAGAGCTATAACTCAGTGTTAAGCGTTATTGTTTTCAAGTTACAGAGGGCACCACAAAGTAAACCTATAACTTCATCAACAACCACATTGGTTTGAAAGCTCCCAAGAGAAAGCTCATTTCAAGGACCTCCAACTTGACCAAAATGCCTTCACTTCTGTCCTTGCTTGGACATAAAATCTATAAGTTGGGATGAACCTGCTTCCTCTGTGATAACCAATCAATCAAAAGGAAATAAATTTCAACTTTTGGGAACGAGAAGTTTCAAGTCAGCAAAAGTTATAAAGTTGTAGGTATAGTAAACAAGAAACATGTGCCTTACCCATCGGCCTCAGTTCATCATCCCTCATCTTCTTCAGTCTCAGACTCGTCTATTTCTGTCTCCACGTTGATTGAAATTATGTTAACCTCAGTCTCATCCGGGAGAGGAGGTGCACCTACAATGGAAGCAGAAAAAGACAAAGTAAATACAGGCACAATTTATCACTTTCTTGTAACTGTATTCAGACGACAATAAGTTCTACATAATGGCATATAATGTAGGTCAGGGTTTTAAAGAATAAAGAAAACAAGCAACTACGCAATTTTCATTTAGTTACAACAAGAGATATAGAAGGGTGAGCACATCCAATTACTGACTGACTTCTCCAAACTTATGAAGAGCAACAAGTCTAAAGTACTAAGCCAAAAGGTCATATGATTCTATGATTACTTGTTTACTCTAAAAATTTAATAATTAGACTCGGATCATGGTTTTAAATTGCAATCCGATGCTCCGGACCATTATTGCCATTTGTAACAGTTGTGATTGCATTTTCCGCAATTGCACCCGCAAATGCAATCACATTGTCTGCAACTGCTACAATTGCACGCACCAACCACGGTATAATCCATAGACTGCAATTTAAAACCTCGATTGCTACCTGCAACCCGGAGAGTGCTGAATCTCCCGCCTTTCAACTGCAGTTCTACAACTTGCTCCCACACAATGTTTATTTAATTCCCTTTTCCAGGCCAAAAGACCAAAGAAAACCAGATATCCCTCTAAGGGCTTACTTATCATATTGAGGAATCATCATAATATCGTATAAGAACAAATTTATCACCTTACAATCACCTGGAAACCCCCCAATAAGAATCAATGTTTCCAATCATTTAAGTTGCAATACCTCACCAACTTCGTTCTTTCAAGACTACCAACTAAAAAAGATAACCAAATCAAACTCACAATTAGAATTCCCCTAAAACCAACCCATAAAACGATAAAAGATCAGATCTTTCACCACGAATCGTAATATTACAACAACGCAAAAAAAAAGAATAGAAAGAAAGGAACTGCCAAAACCTTTAATGAAATAATCAGAAGAAGGCCAGCCACGGACGGTGGTGGTGGAGAGAGACTCCTCAGGGGACATAGGGTTAGCGAGTTTCTCAATCAGCTGAGCAATCCCAAGAGACCTAGATGCCGATCTTGGTGGCGGGACCCAGTACGAGTGCCCCGGCAGAAACGGAAGCCAATCGGGAGCTGACCGGCGAACGATGATCCGGTGTATCACGTCCTCCAGCTTCCTGAGCAAAGGGTCAGTGGAGTCCTCTCCGGCGAGGTCGGGGTTTGGAGCGACGGCGGAAAGTGATCGAAAAGTAACGGAGCGAGCGGAGGATCTTACACTGGCGGTGGTTACGATGTTCGTGGTTAGGAAGGCATTAGAGAGAGACAGGGATAAAGAGCGAGCCATAGGCTTAATCTAGAGAGAGAGATGAGACAGAAAGTGCTGGATATGTCTTTATTTATTTATAGGATTTTGGGTAGAAGTCCGGAAGAGAGATAAAGTAGCAGTAAGAGAGAAAGAGAGGGATTTCTTAAAGAGTATCATTGCAACTTTGGACAGATTAGGCTTGCCAAGATCTGGGCCTGAGAGGACTAGGGTTTGGACTATGCAGCTTGAATTCCTAAAACCTTACACATTGTCATCTGTGATTGACAAACTGAATTTAAGCATTTTTGTTAAAACATATTACAAAAATTAATATTTATTGTCTTTTTTTCTGTTTATTTTTTCCTTTATTTCATTTTAAGAACTCCTTATATTTTTATGTATGTATTAAATATACTAGAAAATAAATGACGGTTCATTTTAAAAAATAATTATAATAAAAATTGCCAAATATAGCAATCTTCTGTAATAACAGTTAATGGGAAAAAAATTGCCAAAGATAGTAATTTCTTTTGCATACTCAAGATTGAAGTATTATAATGGTAATTAAATTAACACTTTTGTTTTGAACGAAGGAATCCACAGTTGGTATCATTGGGATACATATTAGTTAAACTTTTAAATTGACGCAATAGTCTACAAATCACGTCAATCAGGTACTGTGTACTAGGTGAACCCTGTATAATAGACTCGATCGAGAGAGTGTAGGTAGAAAAATTCGAACACAGGACCTTTTAACCTCATGTCTCTCACTCCATTAACTCCACCACTGAGGCACAATTAAATTAACACGTGATATTGTAATGTTGAAGTTGTTATTAGAAACATAATTTTGTTTTCAATATTTCAAAAAGTGTCATTTTTAATCGTATATTATGATAACTACATAATTATCATTTTAGAGATGATCATATAAAAATAATATTAATCATAATGGATGTAAAAATCAATTTATTATTATAGTTACGTAATTTTTTTTAACTTTAGAAAATAAACAAAGGAAAAAAAAGAGATTTATCCTCCTATTAAACTTCAAAGTTTGGAAAAATTTTAAATATAAATATAGTAAGAAAAATAATTGATTATAGCATTATCATTTTGATCTTCTAATCAATTTTGGGTTGTATTTAAGCAATATTAGTTACTAGGATCGTCGCTCTTTTTGGGGTTAGTTAATTGCAGTTTATTTGTATATACTAAGATATATACATATATTTGTGTGATAAATTTTATGAGATAAATATATAAATTTATATATTATATCTAAATTATTTTTAATTAATAGATAAAAATTAGATATTAATAGAACATAAAAAAATTAGCATCATGTTGTGTTCCTTTTTTATGGAAAAATAATAGATTTTATAGATTAAAAGATTAATTATAAAAAAATTTAAACTTTTCTTAATTTTTTAATTATAGTTAGAATTTTAAAAATAATAATAAAATATTTAATTTTTTAATTTTTTCAATTTAAGTCTAACATTAATTTTATTATTATCTTTATTGACGTGATAAGACCTTCGTTCGTTAATGGGACAAGTTAGTGTCATAAAAAAAAAGTGAGTGCGACATCATTTTTTTAATAATAATACAACGATGAAAATTTGACTAGGGTTTGCAAATAAACAACAGGAAAAAAAGAGTAAATTGATAAGGGACTCTTCTGGTTAAGTGAGGTCGCGGATTCAAACTTTCTTTATGTATGAAATCGTTTAAAATTTGAGACCAGATCTTTGCTTTCCGCAAAGGACTTACCTGACTCGAGTAAAAATTAATCAAAGTGTGGATAGTTTACAGATATCTTCCTATAATTAGGAAATGTCTAGAATGAAGCTAGTTCTCAAGTTGGTTCTGAAGTTGTTATTTGCTGCGGGTTCAGTTGCTCACTTACTTCTTTGCTCAAGTTGCAACTTTCGGATTCAGCATTCAAAAATTCTTCAACAGTTACTAGACCTTCACTTCTGCTCCAATAAAAATGAAGAAGATTGGATCTTCTCTATAATGTACTGATTGTATCTTTTGTTGGATGTTGTAATTTCCTCTCTTGTAATTTATGTAAATTTCTCACAAGTGTTTGTAATGTATTAGTTTGAGCAGCAGCTGTAAAATTTTGCTAACACTTCAGTAGTAGATTTTACACCAAATTCTGTTTTTCTCCACTCCAAGTTTTTTATCATAAATTTCACAACACTCTCCGCACTCACTCTCAACTATTAAGAAGAACAACAAACGAAAAAAAGCAAGTAGAATTCATAGAAGAAAGATGAAGGTTTTTTCATTCATTCTCTAATTTCTGCAACTGTTTCATTACATAAAAGAACTGATCTGGAGCCTTTCACATTGGCTCACACATTTTGTGCTATTTTTTACATCAATGGCTGAAAATGAAGAGACAAAAAATAAGGAGCAAGATATTGACAAGTATCTCACTCTTGCTCCAAAAAACTAAACAGATGTTTTGTCTGGCTTTTTCTAACACAACCTGACAATGTTTAAGTTAAAGTGGTAAAAATGCAGAGGAAGACAAAAAACATTGATAGTATTGGGACCACTGGTTGCATAACTTCAGATGTGAGCTTCTTGTAATTAGTAATTAAGAAATTAATCCTCAGCTGACTCCTTTTCCAGCTTCCTTGGAAGCTTGATTTCTACTTCAGGTTTTCTTCTTCGGCTGATGAAAGGTCAACTTTGTGCTTGCTTCATACTTTCTGCTTCCTCTTCCTTCAGCTTCCCTTTGCTTGTTTCTTCAATCTCTTCACTTTTCTTGCACTGATCTTCAATCAATTTTGTTCTGCTCTTTAAATCTACACATTTCTGAATTGCTTCCAATATCATCATTTCCAGCTTTCTTTTATGCACAGGACTTTGTTCTTCACTTTGCCTTTCTTCCTCACTTTCACTGAACCAGTTAAATCCTCTACAAGTTTCAGTATTGCAGACTCCATGAAACAACAGAATTCAACATAGAATACCTCGAAAAGAAAAAAAAAAAAAAAAAAAGAAAAGAGTCAACGGCGCTCCTTCGGAAGGCAAAGCGCCACAACCGCTCTGTGGCGAAGGTTTGGTGGCAATCGCACAACACTTGCGTCGTACACCTTGGACATGAATTCGAGGTCGAGCTAACTCACGTGTAGCCGTGATGTCTGCAACTTGTTTAACCCTCGGTTTTAACCACTTTCACCAAAAAGACAACTTTTGCAAAGTTCAGCTGGAGCAAGAAGTTCCCAGATCGTAAATTAAGATTGATCTGGTTTGCAGAACGATTCCCTCACAAAAATTGTCACGACGTAACATGTATTTCATGATTTTGCAGTCTTTCTTACTGTTTGTAGTCCGTTGAGATACGCAATTGCTTGAATATGAATTGGTCTTTATATCCTTCACATTCATGGTCAATCCATTTCCAAGATCAAAACATCATGAATCATCTTGATGATAGAAGGTATGTATTAAAACGGTGGAATATTCATGGAATATATTACTATAGTTGTGTAAATGGTTAGATTTTGAACACTGGATCCGAAAATATTCACATTTTCAATCTCTTCTCAAGAACTCAAACAAATCTCCTAATGCTAAGTCCTGTCGGTTACTTGCCAACAACCAAACCCAGTGACTGGTATAGTTACAAACAGAAGTTCATTCTTTTCAAAGCTGGTCAGTGAGAGGGAGCATGTTTTACGTGGAAAATGCAAATCAGTTGAACCAATATGAATTATAGGTAGACCTGTACCATCTCCAATAGTGAGTTCATCAATTCCTTTATAGTTTGAATGTAATGAAAGATTCTGCAGATCATGATTGACACGATTTGTTACTCCTGTATCAAGTACCTAATTGGTAACTCGTACATTCTTAGTGCTAGCAAAAATTTCAGCAAGCTGTTGAATCAAAATCTGCTTGATTTTGCGACATTGACAAGTTGTGTAACCAATTTTGTTACAAAATTGGCAGATCAATTTGTGCTTAGGATTGGATGAATTGGCAACTAAAAACTGACGTTTCTAACCAAAATTTTCCTGCAAATAATTGGCAGAAGATGGTTCTTCAAAATATTCCATGAGGCCATAGCCTTGAGGGAGGGCATTGTTCGCCGGTAGTCACGGAGCTGTGTCCCACGAAGTATAGTTTTCTTTGATCCGACAAATTGCAGGGCATAAATTCGCAGTGGGCCTCCACTGAACAACAGGTTTTGCACAGTCAAAGACATTATAAAATTGCCTAAACTCACCTCTTAGTTCAAATGTATTTAATTATCAATTTATTTATTTTTTATGTATATTCAAATTTTAGTTTTTAACGCTTAAAAAATAACTATTATAGTTTCTGTGATATTATCTTGGTTATTAGTAAATCTAAAAATTAAGAGTCCCGTATAGGACCAAAGGCCACTATTCCTGCAGCTTTGCAAGCATAAGCATTCACAACATCTGCGGTGACCGCCTGAGCTTCCAAGCCTCAACATCCATATCACATACAATAGGCCTTCCGAGAACTGCACAATGACCTTGCCTTTGGGATAGGAAGCACACATCAGCCCGGCCTGGCTGCGAAATGAATGACAAGAAGATGCATATACCCGAATTGGCCGGTTGCCACCACCAATTACATATTTGCTGAGGGTCTCTATACTCTGAAAGGTTAGTAATAGAATAAAAAGGAACGTAACACACTTCTATATTTTGGTTGAGAGTTTTATAATATAATAGAATGAAATAAAATGGATGTGGTGGATTTTATGTTATGTTTTATTTTATTATAAACAATAAAAATAAGAAACTTTCAGTTTGAAGGGTTTAGAATGGAACGTAAACTAATAAATATATATTACCTAATATATTCTTAATAATTTTTCTTAATACCAATTATTTCTTCTAACTCTAACCCCCTTGTATATAATTAATAATATTTTTATATTATTTCTCCTTACAATAATAATAATATTTTATATTATTAATAAAAAATTATATATAATTAATAATAAAATAAAAAATTTTAATAAAATTTTTATTAATGAAAATAGAAACTATATAAAAAATTTATTCTTTAATTGTTTGTATATATTTCTATATAAATAAAAATATAAATAAATAATTTTTAAATATAAATC
>JANZXR010000003.1:1073506-1113247 GCA_027575705.1 Erythroxylum echinodendron
CCCTATGTGATGAGTACAACTGGACAATTGTGCACAATGAATCATATACAACAATGGCGTACTATTCTCTCTTGGTCCCCCAACGAAGAGAATATTCTATCAGAAATATATGAACTACTGAATTCCTTGAATCAAACTCATGATGTTTCATATTCTGATACCTGTACATCTCTTGGATCATATTATAGAGATACTGCTTTAATTGAACCAATCCGGGTTCCATCTCCATCTCAATGGGCTTATGTTGAGAATAATGTTATTCATATACATGCTGAAGATTTATCTCATCTTGGGCTCAACATACTATCCAGCTCTTCTGAGTCCATCCAAGACACCGATCCAGTTGAAGAATCTAATTCTGTCACATCCTTACTATGGTCCACAGATTGGTGACCTTATTGCACAAGTTGACAGAGAATTAGAATTTACAACAGAAGATGTTGATCTGTCATTAACACTGTAGACAGATTCCTTTTTTGTCGTGGCAACTGTTTGCTTTACGACTTTTGTAAAAGTAGTTTGCTTTTTACTGTTTACTTTAGGACTTTTGTTAAAGTTATTAGCTTTTCCTAAAGTCGTTGCTTTACTTTTGTAAAAGTAGATTCCTTCTTGATAAGGTTAGGTAGAGTATCATTATGGTGTCTGTCAAGTGATTTACGGTTTTATCCTCCATCCTGTCTATATAAGGAGGCTTTGGTTTTCATTGAAGACACGCTTCAACTTAGATAGAGTTTTGTTTGTAAGGTTTCCTTGTACATCTTATCAGAAAATGAAGAAGCTTTTCTTCGCATATCTCTTCTAAACTCTTCTCTCTCTCTTTCTCCTAAATTACCTTCCCTACTTTGTTTAAAGGATTTGCAGAAATGAGTATGCTCTACACTCGCCTTGTATAAGGATCTTGTGTATCAGAAAATCTATGACAATCCAATCTGGATAATCTGTTGCTTCTATTTCCGCTGCCTAGTTGTTTTGACAGAAGCATTAACAGGGAATGACGAGTAAGAGTGTATAAGTGAAGTAGGGCTCCTAAGAGGCGACAGCAATAAGACCTGTGTTAGCCGAGGGAAAGGCGTTGAAGGGCTGTAAGACTGCGATAACTGGAACACCTGTGTAGTTTCCTGCAACTTTGCAAACATTCACATCTATGACGACTGCCTGAGCTCCCAAGTTTTTAGCAGCCTCAGCACCCATATCAGATATATTAGGCCTTCCTAGAACTGCACAATGAGGTTTGAGACTAAAGATTTAGGAGAATTCCAACATGACATAATTTTAAGTACGTTAAAGGTAAGTTGACAAGAGGTTATAAAAATTATAAATTGCAGGAGTCTTTTATAATTTATTATTCTAACAAATTTTATAATATTTTAAAAGATATATATCCTCATATTCTCTTCTTTTGATTATTTCTCGTTGATTTTAAAAAATTTATATGCAAAATATAATTTTAAATACATCAAGTATAAATTACAAAAACTATAAAATTAAAAAATAGGAAGAGTTTTCAAAAAAGGGGATTCAAGTTGAAATTGATGTTATCCCTCAATCTCAAAATATCAAGTCAGGCCGAAATTAATCTGCAAAGCCTAATAACGACTCAAGTTAAACACGCATGTAATCTCATAATTACTTTAATTGTAATTTGAGAAACAATTAAGACAATAGTTTGTTGGACAAATTTGTCCTTTCTCATTATGTTGGACAACTATTAATTGTATTTTTTGCTTTTCAATAATTTATTGGTTAAGTTACGAATTTGATCTAAATAAGGTAATAAAGTAGCCCAATAAATGATCTAAATTAATAGGTAAAAATTCAGAAAGAAAATGAATTCCGATTAGGTGGACTGAATCCATATCAGACTTGTAATGAGGAAGTCCGATATAGAAGCTATATATAAATGTTACGATTTTCTACAGTTGCTCGTATCATTCATAAGTAGATCCTCTGACTTATTAAGAGCACTTACTTATTGAAAAAACTGTAAAAAGACGTTAATCACGTGTCGGTGAACATTTTCCGTGAAGATCCTAAAAAATTGGAGTTCGTTTTGCCCACAAAAACTACTTTGAAAGTCAAAATGAAATCGAAATCAGATATTTCACATTTCTTTCATTTTATTATTATAACAAATTTTATAATATTTAAAAAGATATATATATCCTCATATTTACTTGTTTTTATTATTTCCCGTTGATTTTAAAAAATTTGTATGCAAAGTATAATTTTAAATACGTCAAGTATAAATTACAAAAGCTATAAAATTAAAAAATAGGAAGAGTTTTCAAAAATAGGAAGAGTTTTCAAAAAAGGAGATTCAAGTTGAAATTGATGTTATCCCTCAATATCAAAATATCGAGTCACGCTAAAATTAATCTACAAAGCCTAATAACGACTCAAATTAAGCATGCATGTAATCTCATAATTACTTTAATTGTAATTTGAGAAACAATTAAGACAATAATTTGTTGGACAAATTTGTCCTTTCTTATTATGTTGGACAACTATTAATTTTATTTTTCGCTTTTCAATAATTTATTAGTTAAGTTACGTAATTTGATCTAAATAAGGTAATAAAATAGCTCAATAATTGATCTAAATTAATGAGTCGAAATTCAGAAAAAAAAAAAAAGAATTCCGATTAGGTAGACTGGACCCATATCAGACTTGTGATGAGTAAGTCTAATATAGAAGCTATATATAAAGGCTAAGGTTTTCTGCAGTTGCTCGTATCATCTATAAGTATACAGATCCTCTGATTCGTTAAGAGCACTTACTTATTGAAAAAACTGTAGAAAGACGTTAACCATATGTCGGTGAACATTTTCGGTGAAGATTCTGAAAGATTGGAACTTGTTTTGGCCACAAAAACTACTTTCGAAAGTCAAAATGGGATCGAAATAAGATATTTCACATTTTTATCATTTTTAATCCTTTCTTGAATAATCCGATGAAAAATAATGAGGTCTATAGTGTTACATAATTTACACAACAGTCACACGATGCTCTCTACTCTCAATGTTTTAACAAGATGAAACAGAACTCTACGATATGCCTGACTCAAATGAACCTCATGACAGCTTCCGAAACTGGGGCTTTGAAGATCTCCATTAGCTAAGCACCATCATCGTAAGTTAACGAAAATGGACTTGAATCATTTCGAGGGTATTGATCCATATCAAATAGAAAGTCTTCAATCTTTCCTTCAGCAATGTCAAACAAACCAGTAAAACAACCATCCCCGCTTTTCGTGAACCAGTATTCATCTGCGAAGTAGATAGAGTTGGTTCTGCAATTCTTGACCGTCACTGGATCAATCATCCATGAGTTCCCATTGGAGATGAACAATGCACAACCTTTCAAGTAATCTGGTTCCCTTATATGGGTCCAATTCATAGTGTCATCAAACTTGTAGGTACTAAAGGTTATAGTGCCAAATCTCTTGCCTCCAGAATCCACATTTCCGTACTGCAAAACCGCTATGAGATGATCCACATTCTTCACCAGATAGTATCTATCAGCTCTGGATGATCCTGCAGGTTCTTGGCTCACTAACGATATACAGGGATTAGATCTATCAAAAGCGCAAAGAACCAGTTTCCCTCTACCGCATAGTGCGTAAAATAGTCCTCGAAACAGCACTACATCTCTAAAATGAGCCATGTCACTTTGAATATACATCCAGTCCAGAAATGAAGGTCTAGTGAAAGCTATGAATTCTCTAGGACCAAAAAGAGCCACAACAAGAAACTGAAGATAACCACCTTGACAAGCTTTGAAAAGAATGAACTTTGGTATGTAACTATACCAGTCACTTGGTTTGGTTATTGGCAAGTAATTAACAGGACTCAGCATCGGCAGATTTCTTTGAGTTCTTGAGAAGAGATTGAAAATGGAAATGTGTTTGGATCCAATGCTCAAAATCCAACCATTTACACAACCATAGTAATATCTTCCATCAATCTCCCAACGTTCTAATACGTACCTTCCATCGTCAAGATGATTCATGATGTTTTGGCCTTGGAAATGGATTGACCATGGATGTGGAGGATATAAAGACCATTTCAGAGTCAACCAACGGCTTCTCCACAGCTTACAAACGGTAGAGCAGAATGCAAAATCATGAAATGAAGGTAACTTCTTGAAGATTTCTGCGAGGAGATGTTCCGGCAAACCAAACAAGTCTTCTGTTTGTGCAGTGTCATTGCTTAACTCTCTATTGGGAACAAAAGCATTGTCTGGTTCAATAATAAGAGTTTCATCACGACTTACCGGTTCCCCGTTCACTCCTGCAACTGATATTCCTTGTCTATTTTCAGGTCTCTGCAAATCACTTGTGAGGTGGGAAAATTCACGGTTGAGCTCATCCCCTTGTGAAATGGAAGGGTGGATCTCTTTGAGGAAAGTATGTAATGCATACAGAATAAGAGTATTACCCACCAAAAATACAACTTGCAGAAACAATATTAAGTAGTGGTTCTTGAAACCGCCATTGAATCCACTTGGCAACCCGATGAGAAAAGAGTAAGTACTGGAGCTTAAGCAGTATCCGATAATTAGATAATCATGTTTTGATCCAGGCAACCAACTAGAGAAAGCAAATTCAGAAAGCTGACGAATAAAGAGGAATAAGAGGGAAAAAGTGTTAATTATTTCCAGCATATACATATGATATATATACAAGTATAGATGCAAAAAAGTAAGATCTGATTAAAACAAAAAGATAACATCAATTTGAATAACAGATATGGTAAATAATTGGACAAGGATTTGACAGTGTCTTCCTTAATAATGGAAAATGCACAATAAGGTCGGCTAATAGGAAGACGGCCTTAGTGAGAATAAGAGATTAGAGAGAACGTACTTGGGTCGCCATATCTCTTGAAGAAGGAAGCGCAAAGAGTTACGGCGAATGAAGAAGTGATTATGAGCTGATTGGGGTTTCTCAAGGTCAACTTTCAAGAGGCACCATAGTAGACTGAAGAGAACTCCCAAGGTCTAGCTAGGTTATGCAAATGTAAAAGGCCGGTGTTGGTAGCCACTAATGTTATAAATAATGAAAATATATATATTTTTAAAAAATTTAGTAGATACTAATAATTATTAATATCGCAAATATTTGATAATTTAGCCTTTTCCAAAGATATAATTTTTTTACTTGATAGTGATATAAGAATACAATCATCTTTCTTAAAATTTCAAATTCGAAGTTCTAAGTTATTACTTATTTTAAATTTATTAAATTATCAATCAATTTATTTTTATTTATTATCTCTAAAAACTATAAATAATAATAAATTTGATTTGAATCTGATTTTTAATTTTAATTTTGTTTAAACTTCATTCGGTATTTTTTAGTAAGTATAAAAAAGAAGATATTATTTTAAGAAATATAACTAATATGATATTATTCTATTAAAGCCTATTCGGTTCGTTTAATTTGTTCGAGTTGGTTAGCCTAGTTTTTCTATTCTTATTAAAATACAACAAAATGTTAAATATTTAATTAGTCCATACGGAGTAACCTAACCTTCTTAAGCTCCTTCTTGAATTAATTGAATTATTAATGGATTTATTTTCATATACACAGGAAAAATAGTTTTAAACACCTAAAATAATAATAATAGTTATAAAAAATCTTTCATTATTAAAAAGTTGCATGCATGAACACCAACATAAATGTTTAGATACTTTTGTAGTTGATGTTGATGTCCATTCCTTAATGATTAGTCACTTTCTTAGCATTAAGTTTGTAACATTACATGGGTTATTTGACTTCTTTAATATCATCAAGATGAACTTATCATTAACTCATAAATAGAATGCATTTCAATGCAACTTCCAAAATGTTATATCTCAAAATTGTAAAATCTTAACAAAGACTGCAATTATCTGATATAATAATATGGAAACAAGACAGCAAGATTTCTTAGTAAATCTAAAAATTAAAGAATCCCGTACAGGACCATTAGCCACCTACAGGAAGCAGACTTCAGCCCGGCCTGGCTGCGAAATAAATGACAAGAAGACGCGTATACCCGAATTGGTCCGGTTGCCGCCACCAATTAGTGAATCACTCAGACATGGCAAGCCCGCAAACTGTACTTGTCTCGTCCACAGGTGGTTTGGCGGGTTTGAGAATTGAGACTAAAGATTTAATAGAATTCATACATGACATAATTGACAAGAGGTTATAAAAATTATAAATTGCAAGAGTCTTTTATACTTTATTATTCTTTTAAAGTATGGAAAAAATATAGCCAACCAGCTCCAACAATTATCATACATGTACTCCTGAATTAAAGGACAACGAATAAATGGTGGTGGCAAGCAAAGCCAAAAGAATAATCAGAGGATACGGATAATGCACAGTTAATAATAGTAGGAACAATCGAATAAAAAGAGGACATACCTTACAGCATATATTTTTTTTCACTTTTTCATTGTATATATTACAAATGCTTGTACAAAATAGAGATAACTTTTGTTGATAAAACAGAGTATGTTTCTCTTTATTATTAAAACTCTAAAACAGGAGCTTGGTTTTTGACATATTCTAACAAATATTATAACATTTTTAAAGATATATATCCTCATATTCACTTCTTTTTGTTATTTCTCGTTGATTTAAAAAAATTAGTATCCGAAATATAATTTTAAATATGTCAAGTATAAATTACAAAAACTATGAAATTAAAAATTTGGAAGAATTTAAAAAAAAGGGGATTCAAGTTGAAATTCATATTATCCCTTATTCTTATAATATTGAGTTAAGCCGAAATTAATCTGCAAAGCCTAATCACGACTCAAATTAAACATTTATGTAATCTTATAATTGCTTTTATTGTAATTTGAGAAACAATTAAGACAATAGTTTGTTGGACAATTTTGTCCTTTCTCATTATAGTAGACAACTATTAATTGTATTTTTCAACTTTTCAATAACTTATCGGTTAAGTTACATAATTTGATCTAAATAAGGGTAATAAAGTAGCTAAATAAATTATCTAAATCGATAGGTCAAAGTTTAAGAGAAAAATAGATTTTGATTAGTGTAGACCAAACCCATATCAAATTTGTGATGAAAAAGTTCGATATGAAAGCTATATAAAAAGGTTAAAGTCTCCAGTAATTATTGATATCATTCGTAATTATACGGATCTTCTGACCCATTAAAATCGCTTACGTACTAAAAAAATTATAAAAAACGTTAATCATGTCTCAGTGAATATTTTCCGTAAAAATCGTGAAGGATTGAAACTCGTTTTAGCCACGAAAACAATTTGAGAAATAAAGATAGAACCGTATTCCACTTTTCCTTCATTTTTATCACCGATGAGGATAACCTAATAAGGTCTATGTTAATTGTTACATAGTTTATACAACAGTCACACGATGCTCTGCACGCTCAATGTTTTACATTATGAAACAGAACCCTATGATACGCTTGACTAAAAAATGAACTTCATGACTGCTTCCGGTAGTGACGCTTTGAAGATCTCCATTAGCTAAGCTCCATCATTGTAAGTTAACGAAAATGGACTCAAATCATTAGGAGGGTATTGATCCTTCTCAAACTGAAAGTCTTCAATCTTTCCTTTAGCCATGTCAAACAAACCAATAAAATGACCATCCCTATTGCTCGAGAACCAGTAGTCATCTGCGAAGTAGATGGAGTTGGTTCTGCATCTCTCCACTTCCGCTGGATCAATTGTCCATGAGTTCCCATTAGAGATAAACAATGCACGACCTTCCAAATAAATTGGTTCCCTTATATGGGTCCAATTTATAATGTCATCAAACCTGTAGATACTGAAGGTCACAGTGGCAAATCTCTTACCTCGAGAATCCACATTTCCGTACTGAAAAACCGCTATGAGATGATCCACATTCTTTATCAGATAGTATCTATCAGCTCTCGATGATCCCGCAGGTTCTTGGCTCACTAACGATACACAGGGATTAGATCTATTAAAAGCGCAAAGAACCAGTTTCCCTCTACCGCATATTGCGTAAAATCGTCCTCGAAACAGCTCTACATCTCTAAAAGGAGCCATGTCATCACTTTGAATACAAATCCAGTCCTGGAATTGAGGTCCAGTGAAAACAATGAAACCT
Source organism: Erythroxylum echinodendron (assembly GCA_027575705.1). Taxonomy (NCBI): domain Eukaryota; kingdom Viridiplantae; phylum Streptophyta; class Magnoliopsida; order Malpighiales; family Erythroxylaceae; genus Erythroxylum; species Erythroxylum echinodendron. The sequence continues at coordinate 1,081,625 of JANZXR010000003.1, forward strand.
CTAGGACCAAAAAGAGCCACAGCAAGAAACTGATTACCCTGACCAACTTTGAAAAAATGAACTTTTGTATGTAACTATACCAGTCACTTGGTTTGGTTATTTGCAAGTAATTAACAGGACTCAGCATCGGCAGATTTCTTTGCGTTCTTGAGAAGAGATTGAAAATGTGAATGTATTTAGATCCCATGCTCAAAATCCAACCATTTACACAACCATAGTAATATCTTCCATCAATCTCCCTCCGTTCTAATACGTACCTTCCATCATCAAGATGATTCATAATGTTTTGGCCTTGGAAATGGACTGACCATGGATGTGGAGGATATAAAGACCATTTCAGATTCAAACAAGCGCTTCTCCACAGCTTACAAACGGTAGAGCAGAATGCAAAATCATGAAATGCAGGTAACTTCTTGAAGATTTCTGTGAGGAGATCTTCCTGCAAACCAAACAAGTCTTCTGTCTGTGTAGTGTTATTGCTTAACTCTCTATTGGGAACAAAAGGTTTGTCTGATTCAATAATGGGGGTTTCATACCCACTTACCGGTTCACCGTGCACTTCTATTCTTCGTCTCTTTTCAAGTCTCTGCAAGTCACTTGTGAGGTGGGAACAGTCACGTTTGAGCTCATAGCTTCGCGAAACGGATAGTTGGTTGTCTTCGTTGAAGATATACTGAACAAACTGAGAACAAATATTACTCTCCACAAGTGAATCCGAAGAACTCCACCATACTATGCAAGCCAGTAGAATCACAAGTACAACTTTCAGGACGAGATATGAGCCCCTTTCTCCTCGGTCCACAGAGACAAAATCTAGGGCTGGTGCCAACAGTTCATCACCGAAAAAAAACCTTACTGAGCCAGGATTCACTGCGCTAGAATCACCAACTGATACAAAGTAGAGGCCATTTAAGCCTGGTGTCAACACTTCATCATCGAAGAAAGGACTCATTGAGTCAGGACTGACCGAGCCAGGATCAACAACTAATACTGAGTGCCATTGAGTTGATTTGACAGCCATAACCACGGTCTGAACAAGCAGAAACTGTAGTAAATTTACTCAACTATTAAGTCTAAGTTTAAATTTAAAAATTAAGTGTATCTTGATTTAAAATAAAATCGTTTTAAAGGATTTTTTAGAATGAATTTTTGATTTTAAATTTAAGAAATGAGTTAATAAATAATGTCGTTTTAAAAAATTTCGTAAAAAATACCGTTATAGATAATTTAAGTGACCTGGATTAAATTTATTATTTTTTAATAATAAAAATTGTTAATTTGAACTAAAATTAATATATTAGATTCTTAAATTCGAGACAGCTGACCAACCTAATTATAAATTAAAAAATTAATTAATTAGAATAATATCATTAAAAATTAAGGTTACTAAATAAACAATTATTTAAAGAAGTCATATTCATTTGTGTCACCCTTTCTTCCGATTCTTTAATTTCCTTCAACTGGGCCTAAAAAGACGTGACAATGTAACCCTTACTTGATCCATTAATCAATAATTACAGGACATAAATGCCTGGAATTTTCTGCAGTGGGCTCCACCGAACAACAAGTTTTGCACAGTCAAAGACATTACAAAGTTGCCTAAACTCACCTCTTAGTTTAAATGTATTTAATTATCAATTTATTTATTTTTTTATGTATATTCAAATTGTCGTTTTTAACGCTTAAAAAATAACTCCTATAGTTTCTGTGATATTATCTAAAAATTAAGAGTCCCGTATAGGATCAAAGGCCCACATCCTCCCACGTGGTTTCATCACCAGTTACTGGTTCACCGTCCACTCCTGTAACTGATATTCTTCGTCTATATTTGCAGGTCATTGCAATCGCTTGTGTGGTGGGAACAGTCCAGTTTGAGCTCATCCCCTTGTGAAATGGATGGATGGATCTCTTTGTTAAAGTTATATTCTGCATACTGAGCAAGAATTTTACTCCCCACGGGTGAACCCAAAGAACCCCACTGTACTAGGCACGTCGCCAGACCCATAACTACAACTTCTTGGTCGAGATGGGAGCGGAGGTCATTGAAGCTGTCATTGAATCGATATGTCAACCACACGTTGAACAAACAGGGAGTGAAGTAAAAGTGGATCAGATAATGTTTTGATCTGGTTAACCAACAAGAGAAGAGAACAGGGAGAGAGTTGAGAAAACTATTTGTTAACAGAAGCCAAAACTTCACATCGAGCAATAGGAAGATGGCCCCTTTGGGAATAATATATGAGGGGAGACGAAGTTGTATCGGCATATTTCTTGATGAAGAAAGTGCAGAGAGGCGGCGAACAGGTGGATTAGGATGGTCGACGCAAATAGGTTTTCAGCCAAGTTTCAAAACAAAAAACAAAAAGTCTACTTTCACATTTAGAAAGGTGACTTAATTGGTGGCAGACAGACAGACATGTACAGGGATTGGATTCCTATATTCCTGAAACTTGGAATTTCTATGATTGGCCATAGTCACTGAGTGCCAGTCCCAAGTCCACGGTTGTTGATTTTTAATTACGCTTTTATTATTAATAATAAAAATAATAAACAAATTATTCCAGTAGTTTGTATTAATAAACTCTATAAATCAAAAGGTCAACTTACCTTTTCCATAACATCTTAGAAATCAAAAGGACTTAAGTTCATAACCTCAATAGCATGAGATATTGGGATCCAACTAGTTTATAATAACTTTTTCACTAGATAACAAGGGTATGTTTATTTGGGAGTTTATTAATAAAATAGAGTGGAATGTGATATTATTCTATTATTTAAGAGGAGAGTTTATAATAAAATATAATTAAATGAGATAGAAGTAAGCATGTCAATTAGTAGAGTCGGACTGACCTATGGACCCTCTCAGGAGGACCATGATTCGCTCGTAGTCCGGTCAACTTAGGCTAGGCTGTTATTGTCATCACTAGATGAAAGAGGAGTGTTTTATATTACATCTTATTTCATCCTAAAGAGTGAAGATATGAAACCTCCGATTTGAAGAGTTGAGGGTAGAACGTAAAATGATAAATAATTTTTCATTATATTACATTATAAACCCTTCTTCAAAACAATATTTCGCTGTATTATATTATAAATTCTTCGATTATTCCTAGAAAATAATTTTCTAATATTACGTCCATTTACATTTCATTCTATTATAAATCATTTAATTCTATTAAAAACCTTACCTCCAACGAAATATAGCCTAAGAGATCAAAACTACGAATCTATAAGCTAAATTGCATGAGATCTTAAGATCCAAGTCGTTGATAATAATCTTTTCTTTTTTATGAGATATTAGGAAGTTAAAATAACTCAAACTCATAACTTTAGAAGATTATTTAATTTTACTTCTATTTTTTTGCTACGTTTTCTCTAATTTTTCTATTTTTAAATAAAAACAAAATATATTTAGTTATTAATGTAAACGTAGTTATATTTTATTATTAATAATAATCATATATTAGATGAAATTTAAAAATAAATTACTTTTTATTAAAAATAAATATTTATGAGAATAAATAATTTAGTAATGTTTATTTATAAAATAAAATTTATTTTTAATTATTAAAGCAAATTTTATTTAAAACTTCATATATTTCGAACTTTAAATTATATTTATTCATGATCGTTAAATTATTTTTTTAGTTTGATATTTAAATTAATTATAAATTAAATTATTCTTAATTCTAAATAACTAAATATAAAATTATTAAATTAAATTATTTACAAATTCTTATTAATAATTAATATTAAATAATATATGTAGTTATTACTAAATCAGATTATGAAAAATAGAAACAAAAAATTCAAACAAATTTTTTTTATTGAATTTGAAAATTAAAAAAAGGTTAAAAACAAACCAATAGGTATAACTAGGCTAGACAAATAAACTGGAGCTTGTCTTATTTGACTTGATTTTGAATCTCAAAACTTTTACTCAAAAGGATCGCAGATTCTTTTATCTGAATCTTAAATTTATGGATATCATTTGGGTCCAAGCCCGGCCTCAGGGTAATAGGCTAGCCTTAGATTGACCGAATCTCGTGATGACCTTGAATTTGGGCTGCTTAGATCTAGTCCAACTCGAGACTCGACAATTATAATAAAAACGTTGTTGTTTTATTAAAAATATGTCATTTTTTATTTTTAATTAAAAATAAAATAGAATTGCAGCAGGTTGGACCAAGTCGAGTTAATGTTTGGGTTCAATTATCTCAAACCTAAATGAACTCAAGTTCAATCTCGACCTATTGCGATCCCTACCTAATTTCTTAAAGGCTAGTATTATTGTAGTAATATAAGACCATCTTAGTCCCTCTATCTTATTTAGGAGACATATGAACTTTGTTCTTTGATTAACTCAATTATAATATTATATTATTCAATTGTAAGTTTAAGTTATAAAAACAAATCTTATTCAATTAGCCTAAGATCTTAAATTTTAATATCATCGATAAGTAATAATAAGATTTTAATTATAAGTTATTAATAATCTTATTGGATTAAGGTAAGATCTTAAAGTTAAATCTTATTAATTTAAATGTGGCAATACACACTTATTTAACAACCTTTAAATCTGTGTAGCAAATAAAATTTAGGATGTTGGGTAAGATTGATTTTAATGTTAAGCAGAATAGTTTATTTAAAATACGTAAATAAATAAAAATTTTGAAATATATAATTATAATTTATTTGATTTATTTAAAAATTTTATTTATTACACATCTTAAAAAGTGGAGTTGTGAATTCTACTTAGCAATTCTTCACTTTTATATTTAAGGGTGCTTGTAAATTATAAACAAAAAAATTCCAAGTTTCATGAATTTAAAATCAATAAATAAAAAGTCAAAATTTATGCTTTTTTTTAATTTCAAATTTTATGACTATGTTCAGAGTATCTCAATTCAAAACTTAAAAAAAATAAAATTCAAGTTTAAAAGATGGTTGGACCTAGTAATCGTAAAATTTGTACGACTTGTATTGACCTAGTTCGGCTCAGCTCAAAGTCACAGATTTAATTTGAGTTGACCGAATTTTAAGCCAAGTTTAAGTTTTTTTTAAAAAAATTGAGTTTTAAGCTAGGCTTGGGCTTCTTGGCAAGTCTTAAATTTTCATATAAAATGTCATAATTTTTTAAAAATTTTGAGTTTTGAGTTTGTCGCTAAATCGTGCTTCCCGAGCCAAAATTTAAAATTTTCATATAAAAATGTTTCTTTAATTTTAAAATTTTAAAAATGAAATTAATTAGGTTTCATCGAACTTTAGACTGCCTAGATCCAATCTCAAAAATAGTCTCAAGTTTGATCGAATTTCAAAGTATCCAAATTAATTAAGTTTGGACTCAAGCTGGGATAAATTCGACCGGACCCGGCCTAATATCATTCTTACTTGGACTTAACCCGGCCTTTTTATTAGCAAAAACCAATTTTCGCGGGAGCAGTGGCATTTCTGACATTTTAGCCGTGTTGTTAGGACACTTCATTTTCGCTCCGACCATACTAAACACTGTGAGACAAAGTTACAGTCTAAAAACCAATAAAAGATAACAGAGCAAAGACGACGCAGGCATGAAGCGAGAAGGTGAAAGGTTCGGTCTTTTTAACTAAAATGATTCATTTTCACTCAGTCCTTTCATTTCTTCTCTCTGTTAAGTTGGTGGGTTATTTTTTATTTCCATCCCAGGTAGTGACAACCAGTCAGTTGTTTTCGCTCTTTCAAAAGAGAGAGAGAAAGAAAGATGGTGACTTTTATGGAGATGGGATCTCACTGTCCTACTACTGCTTCACAATCCGTTTTTGATTGATACCCACTTTCAGTTTTTCACTAATTGTTCAGGTATGACCATTTTATTGCTTAGAGGACCTTACTTTTTTCTATTTTGTTTGGTTTGTATTGCACGGTAGTTTGAGAGAATGTTGGCGTGTCAAAGTTTGATATTAGATTAGATCTTTTATTAAGAGTGTTAAGTTGGGTGTCTTTTGTTTTCATTTTGTGGGCTATGGCTTTGTTCGTGTGAGTTTAACAATCTTGGTTTGTGGAGGTAGTATGCCTTAGGGGTAAGTGTACGGGATTCTAATAATCATATGTCGGTTGCGGAGCAGGTGTGGAACAAGAAATTGAGGTTCTCAGTTTCGGGAACTGAGTTGAATGAGAAAGAAGATCTATTTACAAGTTGCAATTTGGGCTGTCTTTTCGTGCAAGAAAATCTACTCAGTTAAGGACTTGTGGTGTCGTATTTGGTGATTTGGGGAAAATTATAGGTTATTTCAGTTGATTTAAATGTAAGGAGTTTGTTGGTTAGCATTTGGCCATGTGGGATTGACTTGAATTTCTTTTTCTCTAGACAAATGGAGTAATATTAGATTTGTCGAAGCATCTATACTTTCAAATCTTCATGTAGGGTTAAAAACTCAAGTTACATTTGTTGAAAGTTTGTCAAAAGCTCACGTTGTGCTTAATTAATTTATCGGATCGAGACATCATATGTTTAACGAACTTTCAGGACTGATTCTGTGCATTGAATAAACAACACTTGTTAAATTCAGGTTTGGTATGCTACATTTTGGACATTTGTTGAAGTACAATAAATTAATATCCTCATTTTATTCTTTTGGAATTAATGTTGAAGGATAAGCTGTTCATTATATAAAACCCTGTAAAGCTTGTTTCCTGAACTAGAGTTTTCTTGGTTGAACTTTGCTAATGCATTATAGTTTTCATAAGAAGACCCAATTTGAGAGCTTCAATAATGGAAAAGTAGAAACTTTTTCTTCTGACAAGTAGACATCTTTTCCAAAGGTCGGTCTTGATAGCTGAAAAGAATTCAAGGAGTGGTAAGGAACAAAATTTCCACAAATGATGAGATCTAAGGTCATATGTTAGTTGCCTTTCCAAATTTTCATTTAGTCTTCTACCTAGCTTCTCTTTTTCTTTTCTGGGAAACAGAGAGGAGGGGGATAGTGAAAGATTGTTGATAAGGGGGAAGATGATGAAAATATCACACTGTGTATAAGGGGCGTAGTGAAAGATTATTGCTAAGGGGGAAGATGATGAAAATACCACACTCTCAATTTTATAACATTGAGTCCTAAGCGACAGGATCTTTTATAGAAACTATAAGTTTTGTCACACCTCCACTATCTTGTCTTGAGACCAAAGAATTTAGGGATTGTGATCAGTTCTCTGTGTAGCTTAGTTGATTAAACTATCTATGTTACCTATTCTCACACGGTGAACGTTTTCATGCCATTGTGAGGAATGTTTTTCCTATCCTTGGTTACTTTTTCAGATAACTTGATGATAAAGATTTTGTTTTCTTCTCAAAATATGTATTTACATATACATAGGTTATGCAGATTAGTGTGACATATAGTCTTCTATTTTGTTGTAGTTTCCTAGAAATGAAATTAAGCTGTATGATGAATCCCTTGTTTTGTTTGTTTCTTCTCAAACAACAGCCTACTTGAAATGCATCCTTCTGTTGCAAATGTTGTTTCTCGAGTCTGTGGTTTTTGTTTCTGGTCTTTGCGTTATGTTAATTCATAGTCACTGCAAAATAGAGATCAAGTATATAGCAGTTTGCTTATTGCTCGGTAAAGAAACTGCTTTTTGTTGCAGAAGTGTGTATGGGGTTAAAGTTGATACTCGGTAATGGTGCAGATATTATATATGATGTTTAATAATGTTTTGTGTCATTCAGCAGGATTCAGAGAATCACTTCAGCAAATTGTTGGTTCCTTAGTTCAGTTGGTGGTTGTTTGCTCTTCTTTTAAGTGGCTGGATGGGTTCTAGATATCCATCTCATCAACTCAGCAATGGCCTTTTCGTATCAGGTCCACCTGAGCAACCAAAGGAGAAAGCCCCAACCATGAGTTCGACTGCCACGCCATATACTGGTGGTGATATTAAGAAGTCAGGAGAGCTAGGGAAGATGTTTGATATCCCTAAGGATGGCTCCAAGTCTAGAAAATCTGGACCCATAGCTGGTGCCCCTTCAAGGACTGGGTCTTTTACAGGGACGAGTACACAGTCAGGGGTAACGATGCCAAATGTTGCTCCTCGTTCTGGCTATACTAAGTCAGGTCCTCTATCTTCTGGAGGCCCTGGTTCAAATTCATCGAAGAAGTCAAGTTCAGGACCACTTAATAAACACGGGGAACCTATTAAGAAGTCATCTGGCCCTCAATCCGGTGGAGCAACAAGACAGAATTCTGGCTCTATCCCACCTGTTCTGCCTGCAACTGGTCTTATAACATCTGGGCCCATTTCCTCCGGCCCCCTAAATTCATCTGGAGCTCCTAAGAAAGTATCTGGTCCTTTAGAATCCATGGGTTCGCTGAAAAGGGATGGCTCCTCTTTCTCTAGCAACCCATCTGTGACCACTCTTGTTCAAGATGATGGCTATTCTATCACCAAGGGATTCCCAAAGATAGTATTATGGTTGGTGATTCTCTTATTTGTGGTGTTATTCGTCGTCGGTGGTTTTATTCTAGGGGCAGTGCACAATGCCATCTTCCTCATCGTGGTAGTGGCTCTTTTTGCTGCAGTCACAGCATTGGTCATCTGGAACATTTTTTTAGGGAGAAGAGCCATCGTAGAATTTATAGCTCAATGTCCTGATACTGATCTCAGAACTGCCAAGAATGGACAAAGGGTGAAAGTTTCGGGGGTATGTTACAGACAGCTTCAAACTATGCGAACTTGTGTGCAGAAAACAAGATATCTACATCTTATCTTATGTCCACTGCATATTTGGATCTCTACATTGATGTTGATTGCAGCCTTCTTTATTTGCAAGTTAATATGGAAGTTACACTTAGAAATAGGTTATTATGGTTTGATCATAACAAAACTCATGCTATTGTTGTACTTTATGTGTGGATTTCACTTGAAGTTGGATCATTGGATTGTTTTGGTTACTAGATTAGTATCATTAACAGTGGGAAGTACAGTTTTATAAGACTGATGAAGGCCTAGTTGGTATTTCTCTTCGGGGAAGTCACATACCTTTTATATAGTTTAACTATTATATCTAATCACATGAGGTTGATCCCTGTCTTTTAATTGCTGAAGGTGGTTACATGTGGTAATGTCCCATTGGAGTCATCATTCCAAAGAGCCGCAAGGTGTGTCTATACATCAACGAGATTGTATGAGTATCGAGGATGGGGTTCGAAACCAGCCAATCCGAACCATCGTCATTTTACATGGGGATTAAGATCATCAGAGGTGAGTACTTGGCGCAATATATTTGGTCAGGAGTTAATTTTTGTCGTATTCCTAAAAGATCTTAATTTATTATTCCTTTTGTGACTGATGAGAACTACAAAAGAAACTGCTGCCCTTTGATTTATCTTAAATGCTTGCCTTTGGTGTTGGTAGAATTATTTAATGATCCCATTAACATAGCGTTTTTCGCAGCATGAAATAATATTAACACATTACAAATGGTTTAGAACATTCCCTTTTCCTTAATATGCAATGATGTGTATGTCTCGACAAGTAGCCTTGTTATTAAATTATAGACTACAAAAGTTCTGATAAAATTGTTTGTTCTTCTCTTTGGTCAGTCTTACGTCGTGGACTTTTACATCTCTGATTTCCAGTCTGGGTTAAGAGCTTTGGTTAAAACTGGCAATGGTGCCAAGGTAACTCCCTTTGTTGATGACTCCTTTGTTCTTGATATCAATCCAAAGAAGAAAGATTTGTCTCCAGAGTTTGTCAGGTGGTTGGGATTGAAGAATCTATCTTGTGATGAACGTATGATGAAATTAAAAGAAGGGTAAGCTATTTCTTCTAAAAATTTAAGATCATACTCATATCTCATGCAAATTAATCAGTACGATGTCAAAGCCGTGACCATCATCATTATTGGGTAGTATTGAGTCTAGAGCTCTTGCAGCTTTAACTAGTGTTATCACCATCATCGCGGTGTATGACTGAATCATTCTGCTGCTTCTGCAGGTACATTAAAGAAGGCAGCACTGTTAGTGTGATGGGGGTTGTTCAAAGGAATGAAAATGTACTTATGATCGTTCCACCAGCAGAACCATTGGAAACCAGATGGCTCTGGCCTAAATGCATGTTTCTTGCGAACCTTGACGGCATTGTTTTGAGATGTGAAGATACAACCAATGTTGATGTCATACCAGTGTAGTTAGCGGGGCACTTACATACCTATCCATGAACCTCTAAGTAAGAATCCCTCCATTTCTTAACATTGAGGTTAGTTGCCGCAGCTAGTTTTGTAGTCACATTAGAATTGATGATCCTAGATGAGTTGATCTTCTGCTCTCCTTCTCGGCTTCTTATGCGTTCTCCTCAACATGGTGTATAGATTGCTGTTACTTCTCCAGTCCTTTTAGGTTGTGAAGCCTTAATGATGGAGGGTGGCTTGATTCAGTGGGAAACTAGGTGATGGAAATTTGTTGGAGTTATGAAGTGTTCTGTTTCTTCTCTTCATCTCTGCAAAATGTCGATCCGAAATTTGAAACTAATCTATTCAATTTGTTTGTTTGTTTCATAAATCTGATAATTTTGCCCGATAATGTTGCTTGTTTAGGAGATTATGAGCTTGATTATCCTCAGAAGTTATAATGTTGCTTGTTTAGGAGATTATGACCTTGATTATCCTCAGAAGTTATGTAACCACTGGCTGTTGTGGTTTTTAACTCTTGAACCCTGCAAGAGTACAAGAATGTTTTTGTTTACCAACAAGGAATCCATGTTGTTTGTCAACAAACTCAATAACATTGTTAAATTCAATCAACATTTTCTGATATTTAGGCTTTGGCCTGTTTTAGCATCTTTCATTAGCTGGCCTGAGGTGTTACTCTGCCGGCCAATTGCCTCACCTACTTAACAGTTGTGATTAGAGACGTTTAAAAAGTACTCATAGATAACAGGGAACTTTCGTTTGACTATTCCTTGTAGTCAGCTTGAGTCATTTTCATGTTCACAGGAGTGACGAGTCAGGTCCAATTGAACTTGAACCCCGTCAAGCATAGTTTGGTTCGTTAAATTTGGCATGGCTTGGACTGATATCTTTTGATTAGTTAGAACCCAAAAAAATTTATCAAGCTAGAACCCGAATCAGGTTTGAATATTCAAACTCGATTCGGGCCGGGTTGAGACATTATGTGACTTTCTTTTGCCATCTCGACATATTGTAACATATTATTGTTACAACCTAAATTTTCTCATTTGATGATGTAAGAAAAGGAAACAACTTGCTAAAAATATACAGGTCAATCCTTAAATGATGCAACACTGAAACAAAAATGGTGTCTTTCTTCAGCTTCATGTCACATGACATGATCTTTGTTGGTTCATTGTTCATTTCTTGAAATGAGTTCACCAGCTGCCACTACCACTACCTAACATCACTTCTTCAGCTATTTTGCATTTTGTATGAGATAGGATAGGCCCCATTCTCTGTAATTATCTTTGCTTTACCAAATCCTATCATCATTGGACTATCACCATCAAGTTCACCATCAAGTTGAAAGAGTTGATGCTTCTCATTTTTGTGATTGGTGATTAAAATTTTCTATTTTTAAGGTGCTTGAAATAAATTAGCATAAACTAAACAGGTGTACTTAAAAAAAGGAACAAATGGAGATATGAGTTGCATGGAAAAGATATGTGCAAACAACTGCTGTATGCACAGGAAAAGGATAAATCCAATGAATTATAAAAAACTTCACTAAGAAAAATAAATTTGATTGAACTCAAGCTTAATATCAGATATTTGAATTTGGTCAAACTCGAATTTTTTGTCAAATTTCTTTTGTTTTCGGATTTATAACTTTCGGGTACCTAACTTGGGCCGGGCTCGATATCAATGCCACATCAAGGGATCCAAAAAAATGAAAGAAAAAGACGAATATAGATGGAAACTCCTTGTGGTTAAAGCCCAACTACACAATAAGAGTAAGCACTTGCAAGCATAAAACAGATGTATTCACTTCACTCCATCATCTATTAGTCAAGCCAGTTGGCATTTGAATAGAGTGAAACAGTAACCAACCTTGTATGTGTTTCACATTCCAAAACCATGGATGGACTTTGTAGCTTGTCAATGCCTTCCTTTTTCTTCATTGCGTAAGAGAAGGGAAACATCAACATAATTGAAAGTTGCAATCTTTCTACCCAAGAAATGGTTCCCACATCTTTTAATTATTTCTAGATTACACTTTACTATAAATGGGAAATTCTGTTATAAGAAATTGCATATTTGGTGAAGACATGACTAAGACAAGTCAAAATAATTTGAGGAGTACTATGCATCCTCTCACCAAAACATCAATTCCAAGAAAACTACTTATCATGGTAGTATCATTTTTAATTGAATTCGATTTAGAAGACAAAAAATTATTGATGTGATTGTGATCATCAAATCAATTTCCTGTCATATTGACTCCATCCAATTTAAATGCAAGCTTGTAAAGAGAGAATAACCCTAAACTTTTCATTTTTTTCTCAAAAAAATCATAATTAAATTAATATTTATAAATAGTAAAAGCAAAACAAAAAATCAATTGTTATGCCTTGCAAGAAATGAAGAAGAAAGGAAAGAAAATTTTTAAAACAATTTATTTACATTTTTTGGAAGTATTGAACATATAAAGCAAAGTCCATAATAGGATAAGCTTAAATAACTATCAATTTTGAACAATAGTCAAAACCTAAAACTCAAGAAAACAGGTATTGGTCATAATGTCCCTTTCTATCATTAATAAAGGTTGAAATTTTGTTAGTACTACAAACACCTTATTCATGAAAAAGAAAGTTATAAAATTTAATATTAAATCCTATCTGTTAACCACTAAATCTGGCCAACCTAATCCAAAAAATATCTAATTAAAGGGAAAAATTAGATTTAGACCTAATTTGATTTCATTATAAGTCAAGCATGCAGAAGAAAAATAATTATCTTTCTTCTACCCCTTACCCTACCTCATTTTTCTTTCTCTATAAATATGAATTCCTGAATTTGAGGAGAGAACCACAAGGTTAAGTACACATGAAGGTATTAGCATTTTAAGCACTCAATGACTGAGGAAAGTTATGGTTTTTATAGAGTAATTTAGAGCTTAAGAGGCAACAAATCATCAGAAGAAAGCAAATTGGTTGTACCCATCAACCTTTATTATCTAAAATACTAAATAAATACTTGTTATTACTGTTTTTGTTAAATTACATTACTTCATGATGTGAGACTAGACCAGTAAAGAAAAGGACATTTCTGTGAAGTTTTTTTTTGGGAGTTGTCAATTTTGATGAAATTAATTTCAATTTTTTTTTGTATCTGAGAAGTAATAGAAAAATATAATAATTACAAGAAATAAGCTAATTTTTTCTTTCTTGAATTAACATAAGTTATCATGTAAAATGATAAAATAGGGTTAAATCTATTTTTAGAAAACAAATTGACATTTTTTAATCAATATTGCTTTACATGCTATCCCTTTTCTTGAATAAAAACAAAACGCTAAATTCATCATCCCTTTTGGATAATTAAATTTTTATGAGCACTATCTCATATCAGAATCTCATATCTTTCTGCAGACAACCACCGTCTCATACACAATAGACTCGTTGGATATTCAAGAAAAAGGAAACCCATAATCAAGTACATGGTAGAACTTGTTCGTATGTCACAGATTCATCTTAACACACATATCTGTGATCAAAGATCCTATCTTTATCACTCCAATTGTCTTGGAAAATATCTTTTACTTCCAACATGAATTGATCTTGCAGAGGGGTGAAAGAATAGGAACTTAGTACTGTCAAAGGAAAATATGATGTGAAACAAGGCTTTCTTGTCCCCACGATATTGGAGGCTAAACATGACATTTCAGCCATCAGTCTCTGGTACCTATCTGTCATTTCAATGACCTACCCAACAACAAGGAGGAGAGAGATGGGAAAGTCGAATTTAGTACATTTATGCTAATGGGTATTATTATTGTCTTAAGCACAGAAAGTCCTTTATCAAACAATTTAATCTTCAGATTGACATTACGAGTAAAGTATATAAAAAATGTGTTGTTTAATAAATCATTATTACTTGGGTTTGGAGGAGACAACTCACCAGTTGTTGCGGCTCGCTCAATTGACACTCACGAAGAAAAAGAAACGATTTTAGTGAGAGGAAGAGAGAAAGAGACTTGCTTTTTAGTGTGTGTGTTTGTGAGAGAGAGAGAGACAGAGAGAGCGAGAGAGACACATAAACATAAGCCTCATTCCTAGAGAGAGAGAAAAGAGTGGTCTTTTAGTGAGAGAAAGAGATATTCGTTATTAGTACTGCTTACCATTGTTGTCTTTTGATTCACCCATGTTGTTGTTATTGATGTTTTTGTTATTACTGTCTCCTGATCTCCACCAGATGTCAATAACTTCCTCAGCTGTCTCTAGTTGTACAGGTATGTGTTGTGTGTGGGCATTTTGTCCATCATCTTTTCTTCCATCTTTTACTTTACTCCCACAACTCCTGAAGACTCTGCTTCTCTCTTCAGATCTCTCTCCAGCTAAGCTGGTGCCTTTCGATATTTGGGTGTTTGTAAATCCCTGTTTTTAGGAAGACTTCCTTGCAAATTATGGGTTTTGAAGCCTCTTTTATTCTGAGATTACTAGAAGGTTATATATATATTTTGTTCCTATGTTCTATTGAATCATAGATTTGTAATTGGTTTAGTGTACATATCTCAGGGTTTTTATCTCTAGTGAGCTCCTAGGCCTTGAAATCTCTGTTTGTTGCAATAGATCTTATTGGTTCTCATGGGATTCTTCACGTTTAAGTTGTCCACCTACATGTCTTTAATGTTAATTCCTAGTTGAGATGGAAGGCGGTGTATGATTGATTTCTAAGAATATGTGAGAACAACATACAATAGGAGGTTATTGGATGTAGTGCCCGTTTGATCATCTTAAAATTCCTCGTCTCAGGATCTTAGATCTTATTCTTTCCTTGTTATGCTCGGATTGCATCTATAGGCTCTTATTCACTGTTTGAGTGATGCAATGAAGTACGCGAAGTGGTACATGGATGAAACTTGTCTGCTTGACTATTTTGTAGATGGAAATTGAAGCTGTTTTCTGTTAATTTCTCTTCCCTTCAAATTTGTTTTTCTTTATCTTGTTTTAGGGGTACTCTGATAATTAGGGATCTTTATAGGGTTGGTAGCTATTAAAATCTGGACTTTAAAATGGTTTCTTAATGTTGGGCTGCTGTTATGTATTCATCTGCATTTTTAGTCTTTATATTGTGATTGTCTGAGATGCCATATTTCTTTTACACGTAATGTCCTGCTGATGCATTGATATGGTTGACCTGAAAACTTGTTTTGACACTGTTTACTGATAATCTGTCTGATACTTCTTTTGTCTTGGCAGTTATTTGACCACTGTGTTGTGGAACATCAATACTGTTCTTCTGTTGTCTCTCAAAGAAGCTAGATGGGTTCCCGGTTCCCATCTCATCAGCTCAGCAATGGCCTCTATGTATCAGGACGGCCAGAGCAACCAAAGGAAAGGGCTCCAACAATGAGTTCAGTAGCCATGCCATATACAGGTGGTGATATAAAGAAGTCAGGAGAGTTGGGGAAAATGTTTGACATTCCTGTTGATGGCTCAAAGTCTAGAAAGTCTGGACCTATAACTGGCGCACCCTCACGAACAGGATCTTTTGGAGGTGCTGCTTCTCATTCAGGACCAATCATGCATAATGCAGCAGCTCGGGCTGCCTACACTGCATCTGGTTCAGCTTCTTCTGCAGGTGTGACTGGTTCATCTTCGATGAAGAAATCAAATTCTGGTCCATTGAATAAACATGGGGAACCCTTAAAGAAGTCATCAGGCCCTCAATCTGGTGGAGTGACTCCCTCTGGTCGCCAAAACTCTGGTCCTCTTCCTCCTGTTCTTCCTACTACTGGCCTTATTACATCTGGTCCTATATCTTCAGGCCCGTTAAATTCATCTGGGGCGCCTCGAAAAGTATCTGGCCCTTTGGAATCTACAGGGTCAATGAAGATATCAGGTTCTGCTGTTGTTCACAATCAAGCTGTGACTGTTCTTAGCCAAGATGGTGACTTTTCCTTCAGAAGGAACTTCCCAAAGCCAATACTGTGGTCACTAATTCTACTTTTTGTGATGGGTTTCATTGCTGGTGGTTTTATTCTTGGAGCAGTTCATAATGCAATTCTCCTCATAGTTGTTGTCGTTCTTTTTGGTGCTGTTGCTGCATTATTTACATGGAATACATTCTTTGGAAGAAGCGCTATCATGGGTTTCATTTCTCGTTATCCAGATGCTGAGTTACGTGATGCCAAAAATGGCCAATTCGTGAAGATTTCTGGGGTATTTAACATACATTATGTTATATATTATGATGAACTTTTATAGATAAATCCACCACTCACTCCATTTAGACTCAGTAACTGCATGAACTATGAATTGTTCTATATAGCTAATATGCCAGTGGCATTAAACTGTTTGCTTGAAGCTTGCCTAGAACTGTTTGCATTAAAGAATGAGGGGTTTATCATTGAATCAGAAGCCATAGGAAACTTAGTTGTATAGAGTTCAAAGTCCACTTTGTAATTCTGATCCCAAAACACAGTCGTATTCTTTCTTTCCTGTTAAGGAAAGAATACGATGGTGGGAAAACAAAGTTAAGTTATTTGAAAGCTGCCATTTTTGGAAATTAACTTGTCGCCATGGAGAAAATTTTCTGGAACGGAAGAATATGCGAAAAAGATTGTAGGCAGGTATATGGTTGGTAAACAGACCTGGAATATTTCTCAGCTAGTTTCCTCTTTGATAATTACTATTGAAGCTATGAAGAATGTAGAAATGTAGCGTCCAAACATGGAGTGGTCAATAAAACTTGTGTACTAGGATGCTTCAGTGTCTTTGCGGTTGGACGCTTGGATCTGTTTTGTGAATTTGCATCGTCAGATATCTTGTGAAGGGATTGATGCTTAAGCCTAGTGTGTGGATAAGGATTAATTTGTAATAGATTGAGTTCAGTTGATGATGCTCTAACATTTACAGCATGAATTTACAGTTTGGAGGCCTTTCTGGCCATTCTGTTTCTTGATTATTGTTGGAATTTACACCCATTCTTTTGCTGTGTTCTGAAGGTGGTCACCTGTGGTAATGTGCCTCTTGAATCATCATTCCAAAAGGTTCCTAGATGTGTGTATACTTCCACAAGTTTGTATGAGTATCGAGGATGGGATTCCAAAGCAGCCAATCCTACACACCGTCGTTTTACTTGGGGACTCAGATTGTTAGAAGTGAGCAATTGAAATGTTGATACATTTTGATGAATATCATTCACTGTTCAATATATTTTTCACGTCCCGTTGAGATTTGCTGGAGAAATTTGGATACGTTCTCGATTCTGATTGGATCTTTTGTTTCTTAATACAATTTGCCAGAGGTGTGCAGTTGATTTCTACATCTCTGATTTCCAATCTGGGCTCAGAGCATTGGTGAAAACTGGCTATGGAGCAAGGGTGACTCCTTATGTAGATGATTCGCTTGTGATTGATGTCAACCCTGGCACTGAAGACTTGTCTCCAGAGTTCATCAGATGGCTGGCGGAGAGAAATCTTTCAAGTGATGATCGTATGATGCGATTGAAAGAAGGGTATCGCTCTGAAACAGAGATATTTGTAATACCATGGGACTTTTTGTCTCCCAAATTTTTTTCTGCCTCTTTTGCTCTTTGTCAAGCCAGTTTTTAGTGAAAGCTGAAGCTCATTTTAATATACTTTTCTCCTGAAAACTCACTTTCTTGAAATGAGCATATGTCTCCTCTCTTTTTCTGTTGTTGGGTTATGTTTACCAACTCAGGAAGGAACTATGATATCCAGAACGTTTGGTTAGATAAAATCTAAAACAGTGATCAAATTAGTTGCACCGTCTGCTTGCCATTTTACAGTCTGAATCAGCTCTTACTCATCAAATTACTTTATCTGAGTTTTCAATCTGAAAATATGGGGAATTCTTGCTTTTGTAGGTATATCAAGGAAGGAAGCACTGTTAGTGTAATGGGAGTCGTTCAAAGGAATGAAAATGTGCTTATGATAGTTCCTCCCCCCGAGCCAACGACAACAGGATGTCAATGGGCCAAATGTATATTTCCAGCTAGCCTTGATGGTATCGTCTTGCGATGTGAAGACACATCAAAGAACGACGTGATACCGGTGTAATATTGTGCTGGTAGACTCTCTTTGCTGTTCTCTTTAGTATTAATATTGATGGTCGTAGCAGCTGTAATGTTGGGTGTATTCTTGAATGGGTCGATTGATGATAAGGTAGAAGAAGGTGGTGTTTTCTCTTTTACAGTTTCGTTTGGTGTATAGTCTGTGTTTTGTGCCATTTTGTCATTTTTTCACATAGGGCATGAAGGCTTTTTTTGTGATGGGGGTGGCTTGATATCTGGTAGGAAATTTACATGTTTGATCAGATTGCAATTATGTTAAATAGAAAGGAAAATGTTTGTGAGCTATTGGATATTATGGTTCTTAACAAGCTAATTACTCTGTTCTTGACCTGACACAACGTGAAACTTGTAGCCTTTTGACCTTGTTCCTGATATTACAATAATCAGACAAAATGCCTAACAATGGTTTGAGCTCCTGGACATATCTGATTTATCAGTTCTCAGATAAAAACAGTTGCATTGTCGAATTTGATCTAGCTGATGATAGAATAAGTTAATCCCTAGTTTCTTCACTCTTGCCTGAGTTAAGAACTCGTGCTCTTATCATATGTTTGTAAAAGTTTCTAGGACTTGCAAATTCTGAAGCAGTATCATTGCAAGTAGCTGTCTGCAAGTTATAACCAAGAACATGATCAACGGACTTGAAGGAGTTCCTCCAACACGAGCAAATAGACGTTTTTCTAGTAAAAAATGCGTGCTTTGTAAATTCCTCCAACCGATGAACAAAGAAAATGGAAATTGTCTTGTGGGTATTGAAATTGCAAGTTCTCAGCATCACCTGGAATCATCTGCAGATTAAGAAAATTCATGTTTTTTATGGACTGATCATTTCTAATTCATCTTTCAATTGTTCTCGTATAGCTTCCTGGGAATTACAGATTGACTTATTGGTAATTTATCCTCCTGAAGCTACTTTCGTAGGTTAAGTTTTGCTTAAAAACAAGGATTAAATCATTTCTTTGATTCATTTGAAGAAATAGAGCCGTGGTCTTGTTGTCTAACCTTGTTCTGCTTCATTTTGAACATTCATATGTACCTCTTTTATATCAGTAGAACCTGCAGTCACGCAATAGTCCGCAAATGACGTGATTCAAACAAATTATTTACCGAGTCAAAGCCAAGTGATGAACTTGATATAACCTTTTTTTTCCTATTTGATCTTCTCTACTCCCTCCTTGTTTTGTTTTTTCATTTCTTTTGGCACTTCTATCTTTTCCGTTGACCTTGGCACCGGCGGTAAACTAATTCCCTGATATCTCCTACTAAAAGAATCCAAAGTAATATCCTGGAGATATCTTAGAAAAGTTCTAGAAATACTCCATGAATCCAACACGTACAAGTGAACCTAGCTCTGGCTCATTTACTTCTCATTTTCACAAACTAGACGTAGACATGTCATGGGTACTTATTTCTGATTAGAACTGGTTTTGGAAGATGTACTTTGCAACTAAAAAAATATAGGGAAGCAGTGTAGTGGTTCAGCATAGGTTGAGATTGTTCCGGTATTTAACAATAGATTAGTAGTACCTTTGAGTTCCTGTTTATGGTAGATGCACAAGTTCCACTAGAAAAAGCTGCCATCAAACAGCAGGCCTTGTGACTCAGGAGGCTGAAGCAAGCCATCCACCATCCCGCCGAATACAAACAAGAAGCGTCCTGAATGATCGATACAGGACCTGTGGAATGACTTGGAATTTGGTTTGTAACCATCTATGTTGAGCTTCTTCCACATATTTGCCTGTAATCCTTTCGAGCTTGATGCAGTCAGCTGTGGCGGGATCGATTTAATATCCAACACCCAGAAGTCATCCTTCCTGTGTCTATACGAATCTTCGCCTCCGTAAATGAGCAACCGAGATCCCAAGAGTGTTGCTGAGTGCCCAACTCTTGCCAGGGAGAGACCTTCAGGTATGGTTTGCAGTTCACATGGAAGTTGTATCCATTTCGTTTGATCATCAGAGATTTCCAAGAGCCATGCATCATTCAGCACGTCATATCCCAATCCTCGTCCTCCAAATAAAACCATTGCAGTTCCACTGATGCATGTCAATGAATGTCCTGAACGAGCTGGTGGTGATGGGTGAGTTGTCAACTCTCTCCAGGTTCCAAAATGATGATTCTCTGAAAGTTCTAAAACCCATGTATCATTCAATCTGATGCCATTCAGCCAAATCCCTCCCTGGATCACCATCTTACTTTCACTGATGCAGCAAGCTGCATGCGCCCCTCGTGGCGGCGGCGCAATGGATCCAACGTTCAACGGCCTCCATGAGATTGTAATGCCCTGATTATCACTGAATACCAATTGTCCAACCCAAGCATCATTCTGGCGAATTCCAGAGTCATTTATTCGTCCATAGAGTACAAGATACTCACCAACGACAACACATGTATGACCGAATCTACCACTCGGAATCCCTGAATGAATTTTCTTCCATTTCAGCATCCTTTTAAAATCATTACCAATATATGCCACCCATTTATCATCAAGATGGCGACCTACAAGGATAAGAACACAAAATGTAGAAAATGAGTACCCCTTAAAGTGTTGAAACTTGAAACATAATCAAACAGAGATACTATGCATTACAGAACATTAGGAATCTAAACATTCCTTATTCGGAACATTCTAATTAATCAGGGTTGGAAGAAAATTCATGTGATTACCAGTTCACTTTGAGCTCACACTTTGTGTTTGTGTATGATAATGAAATACGTGAAATTGATCTCATACGGAAAATTTTCAAAATGAAAAAGATACATACATGCATACATGATGCAATGAATGCTTTGAAGGGCTTGAACGATAGTAGTCAGGTTATCTTCTTCAGCCATAGAAACAGGTCTTTAACCTCACGATAACAAAAAAACCCCAATTCCAAGCATGCCTCAAGCAATTTATTAGCACTAAAACTTGGAACATGATAGACAATGAATTTTTTTTTTTTGGATTACATTAGATGTTCTAGCTTAGTCGGACTAATTCTAAACCCCTAAGACCCCACTCTAAGAGCCCTAGAGGATGTTCCTAAGTTCCTACGTAGTTTGTACACTTTTGCGCATAAAGAGTCGTCACATACTTGATTGGTCAACTGCTGATTAATCGTTAATCCTGCTCAGCATCAGCTTCCCAGCAACCCTCGAGTTCCCTAGTAGCTTCAACTCTCACACTGCTGCTGGTAGCGAGGCGTCCGGCGCCCGTAATTGATCCAATCAAAAAGTTTTGCTCAGAGGACTAGAAGATCATCAATAGGACAAATTTTTTATTTCCCCGCCTTTTGTGTGACTCAAACTCAAGACTTCCTGCAAAGGAAAGCCTTAATGAGAAGCTTACACCATTAGGCCACTCCTCGTTATCACATTGATAACATTGTTGATAACCATGTAGGGTGTTACCAAACAAGACAAGCAGATGGCTATATACATCAGAATACATAAGTTGCTACTGACTGTAAAGCATCATCCCGGATATTTATAATGGTTATCGTAATCAACGAATTCAAAGAACAACAAAGAATTCCACGTTCGAGTTTGCGGGATATTGTTCGCGATCACCAACATCTTTGCTTTATATAGGATTGAACTTTCGTTTTCCAGTACTTTATCACTTTCCTGATGTAGGACTGAGTGGCAGCAGGAAGCCAATTTTACTCTGCTACCTTTCAGTATCTTGTTTGTCAAACTAAGGAACGTGTGAAGGCATCAAAACAAAATAGTGACACTTAACTAAGGTGCCATTTACATTTAAATTTAGAACAGTACACAAGAGTTACTGAACGAGGAGATATATCACCAACACTGCCACTTGATTTTGTTTTTGGACTCCAAACTATCAAACAAGAAGATGACTCAATGCACTGATCAAGAAAAAATATTCAATGCATATGTCTTAGGTGCCAAGGAGGCTATAGAATGACGAGTTTTTATTTATATCAGTGAACTCATAACAAGAAATTGGAGTGTCATATACACCCTTAACTCTTTGTTAGATCTTTTTCTTTTATTTCAAAAGGGCAAGAGAACTAATAACCATTCATAACAAAGAAATTAAAAACAAAAGGATAAGACCGACCTCCTTCAGCACCACCGCCAAACAAAACCAAACAACCAGAAACAAAGTTGAGAGAGTGAGAAGCTCTGGGGGATGGAAACATCAAACCACCATCTTGGTCGGACAGTTTATAACAAGAAACAGAGTCAAGCTGAGACACCTGCTTGTACAGCCTCATCCATGGCAACTGTTGGTTGTTGATGATAGAAGACTTGAGGGCAGCCACTGATGTGGGTCCCCACTCCCTCCTGCATATGGACTCCCACAGTGCATCAGAGCTTGTGAAGGACCTGAACTTTCTACAGGTCATGGAAAAGGAGAGAATTGATTCAATAGGAAGAAGAAGCAAGATTGTGAAGAGATGGTCTGAAGTTAACTTAACTATTGCTGGTTGTGATGATCTGCTGCTACTACTGCTGCTGCTAGCCTCACTCATGAATGAAGTAGCCATATCCTCGATATGGCTATTGCTCACTAAATCATGTGAATTCCTTTTTAAGCAAAAGGGAAGAGAGCTACTGGGTTTTGTGTTGTTTTGTGGATCTATACCTGTTCAACTGTTGTCCTTACCAGGAAACGGTAAAAAGAGAAGATTTTGTCTTGGCTCTTGCCAGAGAAATGGTAAAAATTGAGTCTTTTGTCACGTTGGGTAGGGAAAAAGATTGAATCTTTAGATGCCTTGTCTTATTCTGAGTGATTGAAATAATGGTAAATCATTCTTCTTCTGGAAAGTGATGGATTGGATTGTTGGCATATTAGGATAGCCCCATGCCATTTGTCTAACTAGTGAAACGATCAACATGGTACAAGGTTCTGTTCTATTAAGGTTTTGGCTTGGAGTTCGCAAAATCTATGGTAGATTCAATCAAACTCGTAACTTAAAAAGTCATAACTCGTTAATTAATTTAAGTCCGCACCTGAGAAAGTTATTAAAAGACAGATTGAATTGTTTAAATCCAACATAAAAACTCTATTTGCAACTTCCCCAAAAAGGGATTACTCAAAAAATGCATAAACAAATTAATCAAGGCACCACCTTACTGCTAGCAAAATTAAGTAAAGTGGAGGGTTTTGTAGTGTAGTTCCATGTTTGGAATGATGCATAGAATTTTCAATATTGCCTTGAAGAAAAGTCACTCAACGGGGTCCTCTTATGCTGTATAACTGCAAGAAAAATGAGACCTCACAACGCATCAATGTCATTTTTCATTTACACATCATGGTAGATCAATCCCTTTCAGATTAGGATACTGATCCATAATTCAGAATAATGGAGTAAGTCTTTGTCATGGAAAATTTATGTGTATGGCTGGGAAAGTTACTAATCACTTCATAGTTTGGCATTGCATTAGAGAGTCTGCATGGTATGGAGAACATTAACCTTGACTTTTTCAACTTCAGCCACAATAAGTACAAACTCATATATCCAGATTATCTCATAATAGGAGACTTGAGGATCAAAATGTTAGCTGACCTATACTAGGGCATATGCTGAAATCACAGAAGGGTAAATTGATTATCCTCGCAATAATGAGTTTATGGTGGAAAAAGAAAAAGAAAAGAAAATCAACGATACAAGTTAAGGATTCCAAGAAAGATGAAACCTTGATTAACTTCCTGAGAGTGAAAAGATTACTTTTGAAGGCTGTGTAGTTGGCCTTTATTTATAAGTTTTGATACAGCAGCCTTGGCTTCCTCTAACGTTTCAACAGAATGCCCCACCTCAAATGATATCCTCTGTATGTTGAACTACAAATAAGAAAAAAGTAGAAAATCATCACTGAAAAGAAAATAGAAGAAGATATAAAACCAAAGCAAGAAGTGAAACTAAAACAATGAAGATATTTACCTGTGTACCTTGACGGACACGGATATCAGTTCCTTTACTGTCTATGGATATGAAAGCAGCATCATCTACCTCCATTTCAGTAGACAATAACTCCTTAAGGGGTTTTGAATATAATGCATTCAGTTCCTGTGACAAGTACCATTTATCAAACCAATCAAACTCATGGTAGATACTAAGTCAACATATGTGCACTTAAAGCATGGCATAGATGGCTTCAGAAACCATAAGAAGAATATACATCATATGAGCAATATAATCCGCTAACAGCTCATAAATTAGAACAAGCTGGGATTTCCACAAGCCCAGACTCCAAATGGTCACAGTATCAATATGATTCCACTCCAAAATATCATAATTAGCTCAATCTTGTTCAAAATTCACGTACAATCAAGGAAAGATACCAAATGGAACTCAAATTTCCCAGTACAAATTTTACACAATAAAATGCTACTTTCTGTTTCGTAATGTATGAAATAGAAAGAATAGAACGTGAACAAAAATATACACATGTATGATAGGCTTATATACTCGGAAGCCTGCACATCCTCACAGGTAACTAGCAAAAAATGGTAGTTTCCCTATAGTAAAGACATCTTATTTCCTTTGTATCTAGTTAAATAGCTAAACAACGTCTAGTACCAAACTGGGGTTTTTGATAGTGTATATGAAAGGAATAAAGAGTGTATGTATATCAATTCTGCAAACAAGGCCCCAGTCTTTCAAGCACTTCTTAAAAGCATTCTAGTTTTCTAGATTTAACAAATAAGGACAGCCAGAGTGAATTTCAACTTCTGAGTAAATTATACAAATTAGAGCATGTATCTGCACCTTTCTTGATTGTGGAATCCCTAACATTAAAATGTCCTCGAACAGCATAAGTCCAATAAAACAGAACAATTTTCTTAATAAGTAAACAAATATCAAGACAAGAGACACAACCATCAACAATGAAAACTGGTCAAAACTGAAACCGGACCTTGAGAATTGGTTCTCCACCATCAACAGCAATCTTGTCAGGTTGAAGGGCCTCATATTCCTTGACATCAACCCAAGCAACAGTGCCAAAGCCTCCTATAAAATATATGTCACTAACAATTGACATATGTTAGTTCCTGAAATCATAATGGAATTGCAAGAATGGGATTTTTAATTTATTTTGACAACGTAAGTTTGTTATGAAAAAATATAAACACTTAAGTGTGTTTATTTAATCGTATGTGCCTTGTAGAAAGTTGATCTCAGAACAACTAATATGGGAGTTGTACCAAAATTCAGGGTCTTTAGGCCACTCAGCGGGCATTGAATTGGAAATTTACAGCAGTCAGTCAGTAATAGTTCTCTAGCACACACCGTGCTGCCACTGACTGCTCAATATTTGTTTTATTAAGTTCTCTCCATATATCAATGGGTCCCATAACCACGCAGCTAAAATTGCCAGATAATGAAAACTTTAGCAAAAAACCAATGAAATTCCGTAGCCTTAGACACACAATGATACTATAGAGCAAACCTTATTTTCTGCATCCTAAAATAGTAGAAATTTCCCCATTGTTGGGAAGGCCCTTGTTGATGCTTTGATATATACTGCTTGTGAGCCCACTCCTGATTGCAAAATGTCAAAATGCGGCAATTGAGGCTAAAATTACAGAAACAAAATGACACACAGCAGAGAGCACATTATACAAGCTAAAGCTTGGGATTAATTTCAGAAATAAACCCATATGATTGCAGAGGCTTGCAACTGGATCAACTGCAAAATGTGTTTTCTTAATAAAGGTAATACTTCCATATTTGACAGGCAACAATTGCAAATAGGCGATGCATCAAATGTTCCAACAAAATGCCAAAGAATTACTAGTGTTGTCTCACATTCATTTGCTTTCGGGAAACGAAATTGAAATACTTAACACTTCCAAGAATACAACAAACCATATTTCGAGCATCTGTCACAAGGTATATGTGTATGTACATGCACAGATATGTGTGCATGTGTGTGCACGTGTGCGACGGTTTATGAGTGTGAGAGGGAGAAATAAAGGGATGGAGGGATAGGGAAAGGAAGGGGAGACAAGTAATACTTGTTGATGTTCTGGAAGTGGGAAGACATCACCAAACATTGTTACTCTTGCATTTGACAATCCACTCCAGCCAGGTATCTAACCAATCTCACAGGTCATAAAGTGCGTATTCAGAGCAAACTAAACCAAGAATTTTGAAGTATGAACAAAAAGATAACTAACCTGTACGACAAGTGAGCATCTAGGGTCAGTTAACAAATTTCTTGTATGGATGGCCAATGGGGAAAATGAAAATATTGGATCTGCATGTGGAAAATAATGAAATTAATCATGTCACAGGCTGACACATAAGAACAATCAATTTTGTCATGAAAATGGAGATCACGGGTAACTGATCTAATGTTATACACTAACAAACCCACCAGCTAAACAGCCCATCTGAAATATTCATAGATTTAAAGGATATCATATTCCAGGAAACCCCCTAAACATATAAAGTTCATCATGTCAATTATCTGCATCAAATTTTATAATGAAGATAAAGGACCACACGTGAATCACATGCAGAAAGACGTCAATGACTTACGTCCTGTTGAATCAGGTGCAAAATCTACTAGGGAACCAAATGGATACCCTTGTCGCCTATGGTGCATTCGAGACATCACAGTACACAGATGAGCAAATCTGGCCTTTAATTCCAGGAAAAAGACAGGTATTTAGAATATTCAAAATAACTGCAACAGAAGACTTCAGATCAAAGAACCGCCTTTACCTGCTCCATCAGATTTCTAACAGCCAAGGCTGGTGGAGGTAAGCCATGAGCAGTGGTTGCACTCTGCACTCCGCCAGATATTGGAGTTCTAAAAAGTCCAGCTCTAGTTCCACCACCTGTTCCACTTCCAAGCGGGACCGCAAGTGGTGTCTCTAGCTCTATTACTTCCTCTGCATCCTTTTCACCATTCTGAGCTTTTATGAAATCCTTCATGATATGAGAGAGTTCATCAATACCGAGCCAAAATAGTGAGTAGTCACATCCATTAATTTCCTATTTCATAGAAAACCATATATTTCAAATATCATAAAGGGAAACACTTAATTCTGATCAAAGATATCAACATACTTCCAGCATAATTTTGCCAATATCTGAAGACAAAAATGGATGAAAACTGATAGATCAACTATAGCAGTTCCCAAGCACCTAACTGTCACAGAAGCTTGATTGATTATTGATAATTACAAACTTAAATAAAATTCCTTTCTTTTAGATCCCAAAAGAACTTTCAGAGCAGTATGTCCAAAGGACTTGCATCTTATTCACTCTGTCGACCACTACAATTGGGGAAAAAAAGAACATTAGTAAAATCATGACAGTTCAGATTGATTCAGTATACATACTCTGAAGTCTAAAATATCTCAAATTGCATAACATCAATCCACTAGAAGATATATAAAATTCAATGTAAAAATAAAATCATACAAATACAAATTCTTGTCCTCCCCCATCAATCTAAGCAACCCGTTACAAACTTCGAGAAAAAAAGATTCGTTTCCAGTTCCAAGTTCTCAACTTCCACCCAATAATGCCTACTTAACAAACTTCACAACAATATCCAAAGTACATACACAAACGTCAAGCCTCCTGCTTTTCTACATGAATTCCCTCGCTATACAAAATTAAGCTATGACACCATCCAACACAGATAAAAGGAACCAAAAGACAACAAATGTGTAAGCTGGGCAACTCATTTACAAGCTACGATGAGTGTCCGTGTGTGATTACCTGGGACAAAGACACAGACTCGTGAGAAACAAAGGCGAACCCATTATCGAAGTCCTTCTGATCTTCACTCTCACCATTCGGCAGCCCATGAGCATGAACACGAACGAGAAGGCAGGTAAAACGAGGAGTTTCGGCAAATTCAAGAGATCCAACACGCTTATGGACTGGTTTCACCGAAAATGAACAACAAGATGAGGAAGACGAAGAAGAGGGAATATTCAGAATAGGACAACTTTCCGGCAATCTAGAGGTGAAAAGTGAGCTCCAGACAGCCTCCATGGTGCTTAGGAAATGGAGGTTTAGTGAGGGTTTGTTAAAAGACTTTGATACTAAAAAAAAAAAAAAAGACAACAAAGAAAAGAAATATAAAAGGAGAATATATAATTTATGTTATTAATTTTAATATAAAACTATTAAAAAAGAAAGTCATGTAATTGAAAATAAAAAATATGTTAATTGAGTAATGTTATTATATAGAAATGAACATGAACTATTAAATAGAGAATTTATATAGAGTTTTATTTAAATTGCAAATTCTTTTACAAAATTAGGGTTTGAATTTATTAAAATTATAATCTTTTATTATTTGTTTTCATTTTAAATCCATATTCCTTTATAAAAAGTTTAATTCAAATTTATTTATTAAAAATTAATAACTATAATTTCAATTAAATAAAACGTTTTTAGAGATTGTCTTATTTTATATACAAATTAAACCTAAAATTATTATTATTATTATTATTATTATTATTATTATTATTATTATTATTATTACTATTACTGCGCTGTTGCCAGATCTTGAGGAAATTCACGATATGCGCGTTTGGATCCTCATTTGCCCATCCGTAAAATTGGACGCTCTATTGAAGCATGTTCAGGAGGGTTGGTTAATTTAGAATGAGGCCACTTGAACAGGTGGCCTAGAAACTCTTTGGTTCAATGGGTTAAACCCTGGCCTCATGAAGTCCATAAGGGTCTTCTGCTACCGTCCTTGATTAGCTTCTTGATCCATATTTCTCTGAAATTCCTCGACCATTTGTCATTTACCTAACTCTTCGTCTTCCTCTGGCTAAGCTTTCCTAAAAGTTCGTTCTAATCGTTAGATATCTAAATCTAATGTATTCGCTGAACAACTCGAACCTCTAGTGACTTTTGTGTTCATACAAGAGCACATTTCCTAAAATGAACGAAAAACGAAAACAAAAAGTAAAAACTACTCTAATGCCTTAAACTATAGAACTAAATTGCCTTCTCCAGCAACGGCGCTAAAAACTTGATCGCAAGGTTACACATGCTAAGTTTTAATATTTATTAACCTTGGTAAATTCCGCAAGCGCACAGGTCACTTGCATAGTACCTAAGTTATCGATCCTACAAGAAGGGCTAAACTAGTCATAAAATCTAAGGTCATAATAAACTATAATAATTCCTAATAAATAAACTAACGTAAAAAATAAACCAATCAAACAATTAATTTCAAGATTTGAGTTGGAGAAATCTAAATAAGATAAACAGTCACATAAACTAATCCCAAACCAACCTAGAAACTATCAAGTGAGAGAAAGAGGTTTTAATTCGAAATTAACAAAAACTTAATCAATTATGCAATTATTGAATTAATGGGTCTAGACAGTCTTAGGGTAAATTACTCTCTCTGGAGTTATAATTTTTAACCTTAATTGATAATCCCTAATTTAAATTATGGAATTGTGATCTCTCAATTCACAATTGACCCAAAACCTAGATTAGTTCTAAATTGGCTAATAACCTACCAAGAACCTATGCTCAATCTCTCATTACACGATTCTACCGGCTTGATTCAATTCTCTACCTATCAAATCACCTAACTCTCGTTAGCCCAATTTGTTTATTTTCACTTCTCACCCTATCAGTTTATTGCTAAGTTATTAAGAGCATAATTAAATCACAATTAAATCAATAAAAACACATTTAATCAAACTTTATTAATCTAAAAAATCAAATTCCCAAAGGTGAGTATAAAGAAAAACTCAACATTCAACACAACCTATTCTCAACACCTATTTCAATTCTATACATGAATAAAATTGAAATAATAGGAAATATGTCGGGAAAGGAATTTCGGAGGCAACGACAACGGGAAGCCACCTACTTTGGGAAATAATTCGTGTCAAGCTTCTTCTTCGTAATTATCTTCCTTTGTCTCCTTCCTTAATCTCTCAATTTCTCTCTAGGTTTTTTGGAATTGACTAACGTAAAAGCTCTCTTTTTCAAGTTGTCCAAGGCTCCTACATCTATCTCATAATGATGTATTTATGCTTTGGATGCTTTAGGTTAAAGTCAAGGTCGAAACGGTCTGAAAAATCTTGTGAAATTCGAGTTTTTGCTTCAGCCCGACACAGGCTATGATCGTGGCCCTGCCTGCCATGATCGTGGCCAGTGCTTAAACCTTTTCTGCCTGAATGGAAGCTCTTTATCATGACCATGCCTCCATGTGCACAAACATAACCTGGCTTCTCTGGCTCGTCCCTCTCTGCCATGATCGTGGGCTATGTCTTTGGCCCGAAAACTCTTCACAACTCCTCCATTCTTCACTATTTACCCTAAAACACTAGCAAATACATGAAGGTACCTCAAAAATATAACAATTAAGTTCAAAGACTCACACTAACCCATAAAAAACACTTAAATACATAAACTAACACAATTAAACCGTAAATACACACTCAACACTCAAATTCATACTAAACACATAAACTAACAAATTAAACCCCAAAACACAATGCAAATGACAACTATCAATTCCCTCAGTAAGGATTTTGACAACTAGGTTTTCATACTCATATAATTGGTCCATAATAGGTTTATCATCAACAACATTAAACTTTAACCACCTAGCAACTGCATATTTCTTAGTACGGCATCATCTGTCTCATATTTCACTTCTAAAGTATCCTAAATTTTCTTTACAGTTTTGTACTTGCAGTATATATCAAACAATAGGTTTATCATATGGTTGAGCAACAATCCCCTAACGGTACAATTATCCTTATTTGTCTTAAGGTCGGTATTGTCACTAGGAATATCTTAAAACAGTACATAATTGATCTCATATTGTTGAAAGTAAAACAAAATTTTCTCAAACCATCTTTCGAAATTTCTGCCATTTAGAGGGTCTAATCTCATTAGGTCAGTTATAATTCTTTGGGCTATGACAATAGGGGTAGAACCTATGTGAGGAATAGTAAGGGCAGAACCTACGCTGGTTTCATTCGTAGACGACTTATTGAATCCAAAAATAGAGATATCTCACATGAAATAATCAAACAGAAGTAAGAATAGAACAATATTCCAAAATAAACACACAGCAGAACAATATTCTGACTTATACCGAAATATACAAGCAACAGCACAACCAAAATAATTGTTGATAAACAATATGAAGAATGCAACAATTGTCAAGAAACGGTAGCAACACAAAAAAATTTTCTCAACTTAGATTGTTAGCGAAATAATGAAATCGCACCAAATAAAATATGAACAACTTATCTGAAAATACAAGGTGTCGTGAAAATCACTGCCTTCAAAAATTCCCTGTCTATAGTGTTTTAGTAGTGTGTCCTAGGCCAATGTTCATATGTGACTTTTGTATTGACATTCTAACTTATTAATAATATATTATGAGGTATTCTTTTAAATATGCAT
>JANZXR010000003.1:1117692-1139636 GCA_027575705.1 Erythroxylum echinodendron
ATATCTTCCGGCAAGGGGAAGCACGAGACTATTCAACTTGGCATAAGTGGTACCATATTCATGCCACGTACACAACAAAAGCTGTAGAATCTGATTGTACACTTGAGAAAGTACCAACTCTGGTACCAATCTCCACTTTGTATGGCCAACAATAGAGTTTCTTCTCCACAAGTTATTAACTTGCAGATTGGATGGTGGATAAGTTGTACAGAGTTAATATTTCCAACCACCACATACAAGATAGCATGGCTCCTCACAAACCCCACTTATTGATGTTGATATAATATTGATTAGGTAGTACTACTACAATAAAAAAATTAATAATTAAAAATAATGAGTGTTTATGTACTAAAAATAAAATATTAAAAAATCTTAATTTCATTAAGAATTTTGATTAGATGGTGAGGATACTCATTGTGTTAGATTTCACTGTAAGTTAATTGGGTTGAATTAGTTGTTTAACTTTGAATTACAGACATACAAGAATGATAAGTTAGTTTGAATTCGATATGTTTTGATTTAAAGTTGATGATGATTACAAGATGTTTGAAATCCAATAAATTGGATTTAATTTATTGATTTTATGTAATTGAATTCAATTCATGCGTTTGAAATGTAAAAAAAAGATAACTTGAATTCAACCATATAATTAAATTTCATTTTTTTTATGAATTCAATTCATGACTCAAATTGTTTGATTTGGTATGTGAATTGAAGAGTTAATTCTTTTCAAAATATTAAAAAATTTTTTTTCAAATATACACATCATAAATATACAAATTATTACAAAACACACACACGTTGATTATGATAAATTAGTTGGTCCAAATCGACTTAACTTAAAGTAAACATACTAAATAAAGTTTAAATTGAAGTATTTTAAACTTAATTACTAAAGTTTAAAATTATTTTAAAATTTTCAAATTTATGCTTATTGTTATCAGTATCAATTTGGTAAACAATTTACTAAATAGATATACTCGATGAGTTATTATATATATAAATTTACTATATATACAAATTACTAAATATATATATATATATATATATATATATCTAAAAATTTATTTAATATTTAAAAAATAGAACATGGTAGATTAGCATACCAATTTACTCATTATAGCTAACTATTATTTTTTGAAATAATGTATCTAGCTAGCTATGGTTTTAGATCAACCTTTAAACTTATTCACTACCAATAATCTTAAAGCACCAAAAATTTTATTAAGCACTTACCTTCTCATCACTTCACCTCTAACTCCTTTTTTTTTTTTTCCTTTTCTTTCCATTGGATTCTTATAACAACTTTAAACTCAATCCACACCCACCATTCCCACCCCACCAACACCTATCTCCGTACCGCAAAGGTCTCACCAAGTTCAATTTAGTCCTCACATTGATGAATTTAATATCAAATCTTGGATGTGATCTCTTTCATGCAACAAAGTATCAAAACCCTAATTATTGAGGCAATTAGTGATGATGTCATCTGCTTTTGTGCATATTCTAAATACTTGTTCACATGTTCTATGGCCTTGAGTGAGGAGCTATATGAACTAATTTAAATAATATGAAATTAATTTTATAATAAGTTAAATGATAAAATTATAATTTTCACCTTTTAATACTATATAAAATTCTTATCCAGTTCTTTTTTTTCATACATTAGAACCACATATCATAATTATTAAAAGTATCTTTTAAACAAGTTATGATCATTTATCCTCAAGGATCCTTAGTGATGATAGACATCGACTTTTGCTATCATCTTCTTTAAAGTTTTAAGCATGAAAAGATAGAACACTTGATCAATCATAATCCTCAACAACTATACATGAGCTAAATCTAAAAATTAGATTACTCATATAGACATGCCGTTTTCTTGATTGAAAGATATTTTTAACTCATCCAATGAAATTAGACAATCTTACACATATGTGTCACATCATAGACACCTACAAGTAAGCCCACATTTTATTTTAAACTATATGATAAGACCATATCATGTCATAAAAATTAAAAATTTAAAAAATATCAAATGCCACCAATTAAATCAATATATTAGACTCAACTTGAGAATTTATGTTATTTTAAATGATTATAGTTTGATTTTTTTAATTAACAATGATAATAATCTAAATATTGTTACACACCAATTGATTCATATTTAATGCAACACACAAGAGTTGGGAAGCTACACACTCTATAATGATTCTACTCCCTACAAATTGACCATTAAAAAATGGTCACAACTCACAAGAGTACATTGTTGCTTTTTTTTTTTCTTTTTAATTCTAGAAAAATATCATAATTGAAAATGACCTAACGTGTAACAAGAAATTCATTTGCACATCACACGGAAACGGCGTTGCATCAGGACTCTGCCCATCCCTCTTTCAAATCTTGCCGTGATCTCTTCAGGAAGTGTTCGAGCTTGGATTCTAAGGCGGTGATCAACTTGATCGGAACTCCAGAAACCTCTTCTAGACTTCTCAGATTCCGCCACGTGGCCGACGTCCTGTCCCCGCATAATTTTACTCCGAGCCAAAACGACGCCGCTAGGCTCACTCTCAACGGCACTGCCCTGCCTAATCTAACCCAACACAGACCGATCGCACGAGTGGCCGATGGAACCACCAAATCTCCATTCAGGCCCAGCTTTGTACACCAAATTACGAAGATGCCCTCCACCCTCGGCAAGCCTCCGATCACCGTTGTCTTCACCGGAAGATTCCTTTTTCGGGAAGAGACTACTTTCCGGGATCGAGTTTGTGATTCGGCACTCGAAATGCAAGCCAGCGACAAAGTGGAAGAGCAAGAAGAAGAGCATGAGATCGAGTCCGCCTCTTCTTCTTCTCCTCCTCCTCCTCCTCCTCCTTCATTCTCCGGTGAACAGGAGCGACAGGAGAGTCGTCGTACAGAGGGCGGTCGCGCTCCGGAAAAGCCGTATCCGGTTATAGACTCGCACACGGAGCAGATCATCCGGCGGACGTGGCGTGCGACGAGGAAGTTGGCATTGTGAACGTTTAAGTCACATGCCGAACAAAGAAAAGCAGCGTCGGAGTCGCAGTAAAGAGTCGCTTCTCGGTCACAGAGCTCGCAAACCCTAGTTTTAGCCTTCATTGTTGTGCCCTTCTGTTAACGGAAAACAAATGAGGAAGAAAGATCGAGACTCTGAATGTGAAAGAACACCAAAGAAAAAAAAAAGAAGCAAACAGAAAGAGAAACAAAAAAAGAGAAAAGAGAGATCAAAGGAAGACCATAAGATTCTATTGGCTTTGAAAAAGTGAACAAAACCTTCCAGAGATACAGAGAGACTAAAACTAAGGAGGAGAGATTTGAGGAGAAAAACGAAAAGAGAGAAGTCCACAGAGACGTTTCAAAATGAGTCGACGCCGTGTTTTGTGGTGGTGGTGATGGCGGCGATGATTTGAATATGTGGTGGTGGAGTGCTAGCGAAGAGGTCGGTTTTTAACTTGTGGAAAGTAATAAATAAACGCCTATATACTCTCTGCCACCACCAGGACAAGATGCTTATTTTGTCCACATAAATCGCTTTACCTCGTTTCCCTCGAACAACCGCCCTTTTTTTATCTTATTTGCACTCTTGGTCCCTGAAACTTTGCATTTTTTTTTCCTCTCCCTTTTCTTTAATGTATTTGAATGCAATTTTAATTTTAAATATTTTTAATTGCTACTCGATTAGAAGTGAATCAAAATTATTAAAATGACTTTAATAGTTTAACTGTGGCAAAAAAGGGTTTTTAATATTAATATTCATTATTTATAAAATATTAATAATTTTAAATCTCTTTAATAACTGTTTAATTGATTGAGAGTAAATAGAAATAATAAAACTATGATGAAAGTTTGGGGTGTGGGGGACTATGCATAAATTAATGAAATTAGAGGCGTTGAGTAGAATATAAAAGAGTATAATAATATTTAAAAGGGAAAAGAAATATGTGTGGTTGGCCTTGGGGAAAAATATCTCGTGCTTTTGGCTGTGATTTGAGTCCCACACCCACACAACAACTGAACCACAACCCCAATTCTCCACCAAGAATTTTTTGGGTGACCCACAACAAGACCTCCACGTGTCAACATTTGACCACGTCTTCATCATTCGCCAGTCCTTTCCTGACAGTGACACCCCCTCCTGGCCTCCTCACTTGATTGTTTCATCCTTCTACCCTTTTTGCCCCTGGACTAATATTTTAAAAATAAGGTAAAAATTTAAATTTTAAAGATTCAATTGAATAAAAAATTGGAAAAAACTATCCGAATTCATTAAAAAGTGAAAATTTAATTTAAAAAGTGACTTTTAAATAAAATTTAATTACGTTATTTAGTTTATAAAAATAATTAATTTACAAAAATAAATAAATAAATATTTTAAAATAAGAATTGAAATAAATGAAAACTTAAAATTAAAGTCCGAATAAAAAAACTAGCTTATTCAAATATTTTGTAATTAAACAAGTCAAATCAGTTCTATTTTTAATAATTATATTTTAAATAATGTCATTTATAAATAATGATATATTAATTTTTTACTTTTCATTTACATTACATATTAAATAATTTATAAATGATATTATTTAAAATAAATTATATTTTGAGTCACATTTAAATTATTATTATTTATAAAAAAACTAAATTTAACATAAATTTCTGTCAACTCGAGTTATGTTGGACCAAATAAAAATTCTCATCTCTATTTTTATTTTAAAAATACTTTAGTAAAAAATAATAAAATAATAAGCAAAGGTCACAGAGGTAAATGCATGAAAAAAAGAAAAAGTATTGAAAATTTTAAAAGAATCAAAGACAACGATAGTACATGGTAAGCTTGACAGAACAGGATTGGCCTCGCTTAAGTACGGCCCACGTTTCCTGTTAGATGACGTGGCGTGCCTGAGGCCGTTAAGATATGAGAATGGAGTTAAATTTCACAGCCACAAGCTGGGCTTTTGAGTTGCCTGAAAGAGGACCAGAGACAACGTACCATAATAAGCAAGACATTAACGTCCACGTAAGCATTAAAGGTGCTGGCGGCCACCGTACCGCAGTAGTGGTGGTGGGGTGGCGGTGGTGGTGACATCGGTGGTTGCTATTGTTTGCTTCATTTAGAATAATCTTGTTTGGTGGGACCTAACCACAATTTGTGGTAAGTGGATCCATTTAGTAGGCTTTACTTTAGGGTTGGATAAGAATAATTTTCAACTGAATTGTAGGGAATGAGAAAATTCCAAGAATGTAATCCTACTCCTGTACTTAAATAAAGGTTCTCATATATTAGTTGGTGGTTGATTCTATCAGTAGTTAACAGTAGATTAATATAACTAATTTGATCGGTAAATAAGATAATATCGACTATTTATTTGAAGATGTTTAGTAAAATTAACTGTTTAGTATTAACTATTTATATGTAAAATAACTTATAAGAGCATGACACAAAATATTTATAAGGA
The DNA here is from genome assembly GCA_027575705.1 of Erythroxylum echinodendron. Taxonomy (NCBI): domain Eukaryota; kingdom Viridiplantae; phylum Streptophyta; class Magnoliopsida; order Malpighiales; family Erythroxylaceae; genus Erythroxylum; species Erythroxylum echinodendron. Next base: position 1,123,167 of record JANZXR010000003.1, read on the forward strand.
CATGAGTATTATATTTTAGTATTTTTTTAATATTCTAACAAAAAGTTAGATAGAGTAAAAGAAGTCAACATTATCGTTTCAAAATTAAAGGAAAACGTATATAATGGGATGATAATTTTTTATATATTATGACTCAAAATTGATATTAATTCAACTTCATAAAGTAAATTAAAAAATTAAATTTAAATAGTAAATTTATCTTTATCTCTATCTCTATCTCTATCTCTATCTTTATCTTTACGAGTAATTTGTATCAATTTTTAGATGTAATAATCTTTTAGTCCTAAAAAACGCTTTTCATGTGAACGTTTTTAAAATCAGTAGATTGAGTTCAATCTATCAACCTATTCTAAATATTTATCAAATTAAAACATTTAGATCAATATTTTAATTTATTAAATAATTTATTTATATTTTGAAAAAATTAATCATTATATTTGTAAGTTTAGTATATTTTAAATTTTTAATTTTTTCAAAATTTTAAACAAGTTGTAGTGTTTCCTACATTCTAATATTTAATCTATTAAAAAGTGAGATACTTAAAATAAATATTTGTTATATTAATTAAAATGATTATTTAAAAGCAATAACATACATAACAATAAGCTTTTCTATTAGAAATGGATAAGGTTGTTAGAAATGTTAATTTCGACCCGGCAAGTTTTTGGCTCAGGTTTGCGGGCATAGGCGGTGGTCGATCAGCGCGGGTTAAGTGCCAATCCGACTCGGTCATTTTGGACAAAACGACGTCCTTTTGTCTTTTTCTAATTTAAAAATTTAGACAGCCCAGCTTTAACCCGGCCCGGCCCGCTATTGGCCCACTGAATCACGGGCCGACCATGGGCCGGACAACCCGTCAGGAGACCGGGTAGTGGGTCGGCCCATCCCGATCTGCGGCTAGCCTGCGACCTGCCGTGATTGAGGTCCATTGATATTCTTAAAGATTGAGTACTATCTGACCTTCCTAATTCTCACATCTTAATGAGAATTCAACTGGGTGTTGACGAAGATTGATAAACATACACGTGAAAATAATTGTTCTAATAAATAAACCATTTTTGATAAGTAACAATTATACAAAATAATAAAGTAGATTGAACATAAAACTTATAAATGTCAATTGCAATATAATATATATGATTTAAAATTTAATTATATTTATATTGTAGACTTAAACTAAATTTGCTTAGATTTTAAATTTTAAAATATTTTAAAGTTCAATTTAAATCAAGTCTCTTAAATTCGAATTGAGACTCGGACCAAAATATCAAATTTCGATCTAATTTTTCACATTCAAATTTAATTTAAAATATAATTAATCTAAATTTATTTTATGAAATTCGGGCAAAATCAAAGTTGCGCTTCTCATGCAAATGAGCTTTGTGCAGTTCCAAATCGAAAGCTTGAGGAAGCCACGTGGGTTTCTTTTAGGATCTTACAATTAAACTCGAACTAAGTAGAGTTCTGTTCGGAGCTGCAAAAACTCCAAAAATGGATCCTCCATTCACTCCTCGACGCTCCACCGCTGACCCGACCCAATTCCGGATCCTCTGCCCTTCAATGAAGACCGGCGCCGTCATAGGAAAAGGTGGGTCCACCGTTCGGCACATCCAGTCCCTCACCGGCGCCAAAATCCGCCTTCTTGACGACCCCCACCACCCGCCTTGCGAAGAGCGCGTTATCCTCATCACCAATCCTAATCCTCAGAATCCTAAATCCGACGACGCAACCAGTGTCGTCAGTAACGGCGGAGCAGATGGAGGTGGCGAGGAGGATGGGTTGGGAACGGTGCAGAAAGCGTTGGTTAGGGTTTTCGAGAAGGTGGTGAAAGGGGATAGTGAAGAGGAGCTTGGTGAGGGGTTTATAGTTGGGATTAGGATTTTAGTTGCGGGTAACCAGATGGCCGGTTTGTTCGGGAGAGGAGGGCAAGTGGTGGAGAAGATTAGGGTTGATACTGGGGCTCAAATTAGGGTTTTGAATCGTGAGCAAGTACCTCTTTGTGCTTTACCTGGCGATGAAATGATCATGGTAATAATCTGTTTGAGTGTGGGAATGGCCAATTGCGTGTGTTATCTTTTGCTGATTTAGAATCCTATGTGATTGTTTTTGTGCCTTTTGTGGGTAATAGTTGACATTGTGGTTTAGAATCCCAGAAATTTCCGTTATTGTTATAGTCGTGGTTCTTATGGTTAAGCTGAGAGTGATAGTTAAGAATTAAAAGGGTTGGACTTTGGAGGTTGCTGTTTCGAGTGATCACGTGCTATTGTTGATCATGGTTTCCAGGCGATAATTGTTAGATGCTGGAGGGAGGTTGAGACTAAAATGTAGGAGTGTAGGTAGGCTGTTCAGTGGTGAATAAGAAGGGTGACAGGTCAAGTAGGCTTTTGACTAGTGCATGTTTGTAGTTTGATTCGGCATATAGGAAATGTTGTTATATCAGTTGATGCAGTTGGAGATAGAACATTATGGAAATGGGTATTGCATAAAGGGAATTACGTTCATTTACCATATGATACATGTATTTGAAATATTACTCCCTTTAGATGCAGAAAGGTATCTAGAAAGGATCAAATATTTGAATGATTTTTTAGGAATTAACTTTCTCTTTAAATGGATTTCAATGCTTTACCCATGTAGCATTGCTCATGTGACCGCTAATTTGTAATCTAAGATTTTACTAACTGTAGATCATCTATTAAGGTTTGGTCTATCATCACTCTTTCTTTTGATGGTATCTATTTTGTTTTTTCCTCCTTTGTTTTCATAGCATTTTAATCCTTTCAATTAACATATGGTTTTCCTGTCTAGGTTTCGGGAAATTTTTATGCCGTAAAGAAATCCCTCTTGGCTCTTTCAAGTTATCTTCAAGATTGCCCTAGAGAAACTGGCAATTCTGCTATTGCCAAACCTTCAGGGCTAGGTTATCAAGGAAGTTCATTACCTGGACAAGTAGACTTGCCTCAAAGAGGTTATGCATCTGGGCATTCGGGAGAATATCATTCGAGGGGTTATCCTCCTAATATGGGGCCTGACAATATTGGACCCCGTGGCAGGATGAATCTTGAAGAAGAGGTTGTCTTTAAGCTGTTGTGCCAGCAAGAAAAAGTTGGTAGTTTGATAGGGAAAGGGGGCTCTGTAATACGGGCTATAGAAAACGAGACTGGTGCCTTTATCAAAATTGCTGATCCTGTTCCTGATTCTGATGAGCGGGTTGTTGTGATTTCTGCTCGAGAGGCATGGCAACTTATCTGTCTTATACTCGTTTATTACTACTCTCTGGAGAGCTGCACTATCTTGAATATTGGTAATTAGGGAGCCTTTTGTGTTTGATTGTTCATGCACAGTAATTGGGCCCAAATTGAACAACTATGTACTGTGTCCTGGCACATGAACGTATAGCCTCTCAGAATATTCTATTGAAACAAAAACAGTGCCATCATTGACCTTGTGGTTTCCCTTTCTTGGAAAATTTAGTTCCACTGAAAATGAAAAATATCCCTTTGATAACATAATATGTCTATCAGACTTTAATTTATATTATGTGCTGTTACATTACTCTTTTATTGCATAGTATTGGAAAGAGTTCGTTTGTACACCGGTATTTTGTATGGTTGAGTAATTTGTGACATCATTTCTTGATTTTTGGCATAAAGCATGAAATTTAGACTGATAAAAGTCTCATCTCATAATTTTCTAATCCTTGAAGTTTATTGGCTTCTTTCAGAATTTGGAACAAAGGCACTCTTCTGCACAGGATGCCGTTATTCGAGTACAGTCTCGAATTGCAGAAATTGGATATGAACGTGGGACTGCAGTTGTTGCTCGGCTTCTTGTTCATTCACCGCTGATCGGTTGTTTATTGGGCAAAGGAGGTCAAATTATAAGTGAAATGAGACAAGTCACTGGCACTAGTATATGCATTTTTCCAAAGGAACATGCTGCCAAGTATGGCTTTCAAAATGATGAAGTTGTGCAGGTGATTGAAAATGAGCTAATCTTTTGTGAAACTCGCATGGCTGGTATCATTTTGTAGATTTAGTTATTCCCTTGATAAGTATGTGCAACTGTTCAGAATGAATCATTTTTCTTGTATCTACGTGTTCATCCCAAATTCACATCATTGCAAGGGTTGCAGAATTCACTTATTTGTTGCTGTCAATGATGTTGCAACCATATTAGAAATGGAAATTGGCGATTACACACAAGTTAAAGTGTTTGTTTGACATGAATTAAGAACTATGTTTATTTGCATTTGTCTTGTTTGTCTATGATATAACAGTAGATCTCTATGATGTAACACGAGATCAATTCACCAAATTTTCTTACCTGCACCTATTATATCGTCCAAAGAGACCCTTTTGGAAAGTTACAAAGTTTTACCTATCTGCAGGTTGTTGGGAATTTGCATTCTGTACAGGACGCTTTAGTTCAAATTACTGGAAGACTTCGGGAGAAGATGTTTCCTATAAAACCTCCATTCGCTGGCAATACAGCCCCACCTTATCCACCCCCATTTCCTGAAATGCATCCACCGCACTTTAGGCCAAGGCCTAATCCACCGTCTCCAGGTCCTTATCCTTCTCCAGTTGGGCCATTCCATAACATTGATCGTTCCCGGGATCATCAGCCTGCGTTTTCATATGGCATGGATCGCATGGGTCCTAATAACCCAGACCGAGGTTCCTATCCTTATGGTGGAGAGAGACCAGGACATGGTCCTCCATTTGAAAACTCTCCTAGATCATGGAATCCGCAGGTTGGTGGCTCATACTGACATAAGTCTGATTTTAAGCCCGGATTACAACCACAATGATCCTTTCATAGAATTCAAACAGCTTGTCTTTGTCCTTGCTATCTATTGAGGCTATGGTTAATTTATTCTGCTCCGCCTTTATTTCAGCCATTTAGTAATGGGAATCCAAGGGCACCTGCTGATCCTGGTTCAGGCATGGCCGTGAGAAATGAGTCTCTTGGAAGGTATTGTTATGTGAAAAGAGCAGAACATAACCCGCAATTTGAGTTCTTTTTCTTCATCTAAAGCATAATCTTTTGGTTTTGGTTTTAGCAGTGGAAATCAGACATCTAATTTGCCAAGTAAACCGGTCGAGATTGTGATTCCTCAAATATTTATGGGGCATGTTTATGGAGAGAACAGTAATAATTTGAGTCATATCAGACAGGTATATTGATATTCTGATGCGGACCAACTTTTGTCTGCATTATTCCAGGCATTGATTTTATCTCTGTATGTTGCAATTTTCTTCCAGATCTCAGGTGCAAGTGTACTGATTCATGATCCAAAGCCTGGAGCTACTGATGGTGTGGTTGTAATAACTGGAACATCTGATCAAATGCGTTTTGCGCAGAGCCTAGTTCATGCTTTCATCCTTTGTGGGAAGACAGCTACTTGACAATCCGTGATAGTTACTGCTAAAATGTTAATAGCAAAGCAAGAAATTTTAAACATGAGAGTTTTTCTGATTCTTGTTTCACTGGACAATTAGAGTATGAGTGACAAAGGTGTACATCCCCTGTAGTATTAGTTATGGTTACTGCCTATTGGTGAAGTTCAATAATCTCTTTTTAACATTCTCTCTTTTTATGATGACGACGCTATATATGCACACCGCTGCTTGTTTTCAAAGTTGATCTCTCTAAAATTTTCCTGCACCAGAAAATTTGGCTTCTCGAACATGAAATATACCAAATCCTCACTGCCATGCCAAATTATTAACTAGAAGCAAGTACATAATTCCCATGCTTTAGGAACAAGCATTCCTATATTGAAACAGGCTTCATGGTTCTTTGTCAATTATACAAACACCACTACTATGCAAACTACATACAATGTTGGACTCTGGATGTCACATATCCATCAGCACTCAGCCTTTGCTGCATCTACGGGCCAATTGCATAAAGTTCAGGTTGAATTGTACTCGTGAAATATAAGCAAACAAACCCCTTGAAAATCATCGGGAAGCGAGTTAATCATATCCTCAATCTGTTCATTCCAATTTTCATCCACCAAATAAACGGCAATTTGAAAGGGGTGATCATGAAGATTCATTGGTGTTCCTTGCAGTTCCAACAGCGTTTTGGTTAGCCTCAATATTTCCACTCTGCATAACATTCAACAAGTACTTTACAAGTACGCTAAGCGGGGAACTACAGACGGCATATGATCTCCTATATATTCTTATGCAGCAAGAATCATCTATCGTGCGCAGCAATCTTGTTGCAGAATGCTCACCTCATTATTCCTATTTATGGAAGATGAGCTGACTCCAACTTGGGGCGGCACTGCTTTGGAGAGGTCCCTCAAAGTTCCCTATATTTCGGATGTTTCAGTAAGCAAACTAACAGATTAACTCATGTATGAAGCTAACATTAACAGTGCTAAACAAGTGACGAGGTTATGCCTATTCCTTAATATGTCAGTATAGATCTTGCGTTTGCATCAAACAATGCACGTATGTACACTCATGAAAGCTAGTAGCATGCATTGGAAATCAATTTTAGGTTGCCCCTTAAGCATAACAACAGTGTTAACCAACAAAAATGGCACTTTCTCATAGACTCACAAAAGACTAGAGCATGGAGTCCCACTACCTATAAATAACCAGAAAGGAAATGTCTTAGTAGCATTAGCAGATCTGTGCAGTCTTCTCTCAGTTCAAAGCCACACACGCAAACACAGTAACATTGTTGTTTAGCAAAGCTATGGAATTGAAAATGTATTACCAAACACACATTCAACAAGTGAAATATCAAGAAGGCCCTAGCATTCACCTTGTTAGCCCACATAAGCCCACATGCATTACAAAGGGTTCTTGGCCCTTCAGGTCCACGTCGCATCATTGGAGTACATTTTTCACTGATGCCACAGTGCCGACAACTAACACATCCAAGTAGAACATCAATGACACAAGATAGCTAATTGTATAGCATATGATTGGAATAGCGATTATCTTAAATCATAATCCCGAATAATTATATATATATATATATATATATATCTAAAAATGCAACTACTTTGTGACAAGAAAGCTATAAATCCCAGTACATTCAGTGAATAAGATCTGTTAACTTACACTGCATCCTGTTGTGATCCATTGCTTTCTGAGCCAAAACTCTCATTAGAACCCCAACTAGTTACAGCTGATGCAGAATCATCCTGATTGGGCTTTGAGGATGTGAATTGTCCTTTATTTCGTTGCATCCTATAATACCAAGAGTAAGGTGATAAATAGTATAACTAATATAGAAAACAAAGCATGACAATTCCATCAAGCAGAAGAGTATCTCTTGATTGGTGACAGTAAATATGTTATACACTAACGTATGCATTTTGAAGACAGAACAGAATTATTTAGTTCACTCCTATAAATGACAACGACAGCCCGCTATTATTTGGTTTACTAATTTATTTTGCATTTTACTTCATTTAATGTGGTGAGGGAAAAGACAGGAAGAAGAGCGGATGGAGGGTGACCCAGAACACTAATGACACTGACCATGAAATCATGTTACATAAAAATTATGATCTACTTACATCACATATGGTAATATGCATACCTTAGTGCTACCTCTTTACGAACAGCATATCGAATTTTCTTGTCAAAATTTCGTTCTTTTCGCTTCTCACGGAATCTAATCAGAGAGGCAACTCTCTGAGGAGCATTAAATCTCTGTGGAGCACCAGTTAAGCCCTGATGGAATGACTCTTTTAGCAAAGTGAACAAAAGCATTACTAATTGGTTTATTCAGAGAAGGTGAAATACCCTGTTATTCTGCTGTGCGGCTATTGGGAGAGCAGGTGAGTTTGAAGGCACTTCACGACCTCCCAGCAATAAAAGCACAGCTTGAACCTGAAAATGGCATGAAAAAATCACTACAAACATTTACATTTCATCGTGACGGCAAAAGAAAATCAGGAATTAACAAAACATGTGTAATTCCTGGTAAATTCCACAAAATATAGTAACCCCAAGAAACAGAATCTACTTAGGTTCAGTATTCCTAGGCATATCTGATAAAATTCAAGATAGAGATACTAAATTACAATGAAAACAACAATGCTTTTGCATACAGAGGGCAGTGTGATGCATATTGAAGCAATAGCAATGCAAAGAAAAAGAAACAAAAGATCAAGAAATGACCTTTTCAGCCGAGACAGAATTAAAGACATAAACTTGGCCCTGAAATGATAGAGTAAGCTGGTCACCGTTATCAACCCCATGATCTGCTACCACAATAGCATGACTGTCAACTCCATGATCTGTTACCACCATATCATTATTTTCAGCAAGATTCCCATGATCCGCCACAAGTTCTCCTTCCACCATTGCATCATCATGACCATCATCATGATCATCAACATCATTCATCCCATCACCATTGCTCATCCCATGCATCCCATGATGATGGTGATGATGAGGGTGATGCTCATAATGCATAGTAATGGCATTTTGTGCATCACTCATCTGCATTCTCCCATCATTTCCATGTACACCATCCATATTTACTCTGATCTCTTCCCAACTTGAAGATTATAAACAAAAACTCAAAAGTTATCCCTCTGTAACTTGGTTTCTCCAGCTTCTAGCAGCAAACGCAATTTCACCTACCAGACAAAAAAAGAAGGGAACAAACAAATATAATGAGAAGGAAACGAGACAACACTCAGTTTATTCGCATTTTAAATGCCATCCATCAAATTACTCTTCAAAAGTTCTCCCATTAAATCAAAGAAATTATCAAATCCACTCTTTATACCAAGAAAGGTTCAAAATGAATCAGCTTCAAAGCCATCAAATAAAGAAGTGATAAGCCAAATGCAATAAATGAAAGGAAAGAAAGACATTAAACCCACGCATTTCGGCAAAGATCCTGTTTGGATACCATGAAACTGAAGGAAACATCAAAATTACCAGAACCCAGAATCATACATACGTCTGATCAAGAAATAACCGATCTTTTTAGTGTATTCTAATCTGGAAGAGATGTGACGGAGTACCACCTGTTTGGTAGAATAGAAAACTGTGAATCAAACAAAAAAATTGTGACTTATGAGTTAAAAAGTTCAGATTTTGCAGATGATCCGAACGTGGGGAACTTGATAAGAAATCAGGTAGGAAAATTGTGTCGATGAGTTGATTGGGAACTCTTCAGCAAGATGAGAGGTGAGGATTTATAACCGCTGAGATTGAAAAAAGTTAAGGACCAATAAGGGCCGGATTGTTATTATATAAAGCCAAGTCCAACCCAAATAATAGCATACTGATAGGGATGACCCAAGCCCGGCTCATATCGGTCTAACCTACTCGAAGTCAACATATAGATCTGCATTTTTTTTAATTTTTGGGCTTCGAACCACATTGGTATTAGATTAAATTAAATTTTAAAAATGATCATTTAATTTGTGCTTGGATTTATATTGTAAATTTTACATTGATCAAAATATAAATCAATTACTAATAAAATTTTAAATACATATAACATTTCATAATCATATGAAGTTGAGTTTGATTAAATTTAATTTAACTCCTTTATTTTTATTAATTTAATTCAAATTCAATTAAAGATGGCAAAATCAACTTCACCTAGTCTGTTTTTAGCCCAGATTGACCAAGCTACAGCCCAACCTATAGCTTGTCCGTTATTTTAAAAACGACTTCATTTTAGAAGATTTAAGCTTAAAAAAATAAATGGCCCGGCCACCTACTGGCCCAACCCATCCCGACTCGCCAGGCCACGGACCACCATGGCCTGGGGTTGAGCCGGGCTAGCTTGACTCATTGACGTTCCTAAACTCTAATTAATTTGTCATAACTAATCAAATACAAAAAACTTTATCAAATTTAAATTTAATTGAATCTAAGTATATGAGTCTAATCTTAATCAAAATAAACTTGATCCTTTAATTTTTTCGGGGAACAAAACAAACAAGACTAATTAATCAATCAAAATCAAGGTTGACAATAGATTTATATCATATGAATTCAACTTAAATGCTGGAATAATTGAGTTTGATCTCAATTAAATTAAACTTAAATGTTAGCTTTCAAGTTGTAAACATGTCACCAACCGGGCCTAAATGCCTGAACTCAAACTGGAATCCGATCAAACTAGACTTGACCCTTTAACTTTGCCCCGATACGACTACTATATTGCTCATAGGATTCTTAAGTCAATCATTAGAATATGAGAAACAAATTCAACTACAGCCTCAAGAATGCAACTAAAGTGGAAATGCCTACCATATTTGATAGCTTTAGAGCTATCTATGAGTACAAGGATGTTCTGAATCAATCATTAAACTTTCAAACAAAAACTCCAACACAGGATTAAGTTTCCAATACGAAACACGAATGTAACAAAATAAGACTAAGAAGATGGATCTTAGAAAAGTGATGTCCCCTTCCCCTTTTTGTCTCCACCAATCTCGAAGTGCTTGCACCTCTGTATAGACCATAAAAAGAATCAAAACATTAGGATAAGAACTTAGGAACAGTGTAAAATGATTCGGCACAACGGATGAAATAACAAAACCTTGATAGGATGTTGAGACACATGCTTGCAACTCTGACATTGCAACCTCAACACGATCTTCTTAGTCGTTTTAGCCTATTAGGAAAAATCATCAGCTCATCATCAAAGCAGAACATGCAGCATCATGTGATTAAAGAAAGGCAAAATCAACAAAACATGACAAGATTAAGATGGTTGGAGCTATAAATAAATTCAGTTACTTTAGACTCTCATATTCAATAGATGACACAAAAACCAGATTCTACACTGATGCCAATGTCCAAGAATCAATGTGAGAGATGACAAAATTCTCTTGCCTTCTTGTGGAAAACAGGCTTGGTCTGTCCACCATAACCTGATTGTTTCCGATCGTAACGACGCTTTCCTTGTGCAGCAAGGCTGTCTTTTCCCTTCTTATACTGTGTGACCTTGTGCAAGGTATGCTTCCTGCAATCCTTGTTCTTGCAGTAAGTCTTCTTGGTCTTTGGAACGTTCACCTGAAATCAGTGTATTTGAGTCACTAGACGACAAAAGAATAGCAAAATAAACAATCATCATCTAGAGGCCAGGCCTGACTTTAAAAGTCCACCGATAAGAGAATTGTATGGAGCAATGTAAAGGACCATGAATAGCTGAGGCCCTCAATCAGCATAAAAGCTTCAAGAAGATCTTCCATAGAGTTGAACAACTGCAAATATAATCTCTATGGAATAATCCCTTGTATACACTTCCAAAAGATCTTCCATAGAGTTGAACAACTGCAATCATAGGGATATCCTTCCAAAACCCTATACACTCCACGCACTATCAACAAAACTATACCAGAAGCTCAAGAAGATGAATATATCGATCGCATTGGTCCAGAGCAATCGAAATGGTCAATAATCTAAGGAAGTAGCATAAGGTAAAATAACTACGAAACCCATGGTACAATTCTCTACAATAACCAGAAATATCTCCGGAACAGACAGAGGAGATAACCCAACAATGTAAAACAGTACAAAAGAACACAGTTCTACAAAACCCTAGAAGAAACTTTCAACTTTCGACCTTTCAGATTCAAAAGATCCAATCTTTTTTCCCATATAGAGCAATTTCACATGAGCCAAACAAATCTAAAACGTGTAGAAACACCAAAACAAACTATGTATTAGACCGAGAGTTACCATGGTGGACGACGAAGTGATAGCCCTAGATGAGAAACAGCAGCAAAAAGGATAGCAATTGGGTTTTGGAGTTTCGGTGACAATCGGGGACTTGTATACAAATGTTTGCAATTTGGTCCCTCGTCTTTCCACTTCTTCTTTAAGGTCCTTGAAACTTTCTAAAATTTGAATAAATTTAAATTAAATTATTATATTCAAGTTAATACTAAATTTAATTAATTTATTCACTTTAAGTCTTACCATACTCATTTTACTAATTATATTTACAAAGATTTGGCATGTAATAATGAGTTTTCATATCATATGGCCCTAAAACAAAAAAAATAAATTATTAATGTTATGCTAATTATAACCTTATAAGAACATATTTAAGAAAATTTAGGGGTATTGTGTTGTAAATATTCATTTCTTTATTTTTAATTTTCTAGTAATAAAATTAATTTTATTTTCAAATCCTTTAATTTTTTAAATGATATATAGTACCCTTTTCATTGGACAAATTAACCTAATATTGTTAGTAAAAAAAACTAATTTTTATTCTTCACAAAATATTAAAAACTTTAACCACTTAATAGAAGATATTGGACAGTAATAACTACTAAACTACAGCAATAGACTAAAATTAAAATACCAACGGGGTTGGTCTGAGTGATAAGCGCTACAGCAATAAACTAAAATTAAAGAACTAACAGGGTTGGTCCGAGTAATAAGCGGCTCAGCTTTGCTTACGTAGGATCTCGAGTTCAAGCTCTAGTATATGCAAAAATTCCTATTGGAAGACTCACCCACCACAACCAGGTGCGCAATGCAAGTTGGATCCGGATGCAATCAAAGCTAAAAAGCTCCGATGAACCGAGGCCACTCAAAAAAAAAAAACTAAAATTAAAGTCAATAATGTGTAATTCATCAAACTATAACGTTACATTAGAATGTTTCTAAGACTCGAAATGGACCTGGTTAATATCAATGCCTCAAAAAAATTTAAGCCATTTTTAAATTCTATTATGGAATTTAGTTAAATTTAATTCAACTCTGAAACCTATTTTTCATGATCAGTCTACTCTATAAAAATTTATCTAATCTAAACCCAAACCCGTTTAACTTCATTTCAAGTCGGATTGAATCTTTATGGTAACACTTGGAAAATTTACTAGCTTTGATTTAGCACTTCTAGAGCAGGTAGAAACCATACCACAGAATCAGGATTTTTTTTTACAGGATTTGAAACCTTGATTTTGTTGTTTGACTCATAAGAGAAGTGCAGGTCTTGCAAAGTACATAAAAGGGTATTCATAACAATGGAGACATTAGTCTTTGTGTCTCATAGTTACATAAGTAAAGAGTGAAAAAGTAGAAAAACAAATTCAATCACCATTCAGGAAATCTCTTTACAATGAGTGTGATTTGTCAAAGAATCAAAGAAGGTATTGCTTTTAAGAGATAAGCATAGTATGGTGTGCTCTCTGAAGCACCGTTAAGGCAATTGAATAGAGAGCAGTATTACTAATCATTCATCAAAAGGCTGGTCATAGTGTTTTTATCGGCCATGGAAGGATCAACTTTCACGAAAGTAGACAATCTTGAAATCTCAAGCACAAGAAAGAGAGTTTTTGTGGTCCTTCAATACTCTTTAACGTTATTTTCTGCCATCTATTGCATCAGCAGAGGCAGCTGGACTTGATTTTATCTGCCATATAAGGATCACTTTCATGAAAGAAAGTAGACAATCTTGAAATCTCAAGCACAAAGGAAGAGAGTTTTTGTGGTCTTTCGACACTCGTAATGTTATTTTCTGCCATCCATTGCATCAGCAGAGGCATCTGGAGTTGATTTTTGGTTTCATTTGCCTGGACTCGAAACTCGTAATATTATTTTCTGCCATCCATTGCATCAGCAGAGCCATCTGGAGTTGATTTTTGGTTTCATTTGCCTGGACAAGCAACGATTACTGTCAAAAGAATAAAAAGCAGTATCCATGTTCAATCCCAAGGTCAGCAAAGAAACCATTTTGAATAAGTAAAAGGAAGATACTGAGAAACCAGGACTAAAAGTGAAGAAATCAACTAATGGAGTTCTGGTTAGGTTCTGGTAATTGACATGCATACTTTTACGGTGAGTACATAACTCATGGCACAGTAATGGGCAGAAATTCGCAAGCTTCTATCCAGCCAACTTATGGATCATTTGTGACCAGATAGTGCATATCCTATACTTTCATCATAGGAATTTTAATAAAACTACTTGTGAGCTTGAACAATATTCACCTGATTTCTTCTCTTTCTTAGATGAGACAAAAAGATGATTATACTTCTCTAGTACGTGATCTTTCTCTTCAAGCATGCCCAACATCTCATATGCATTTGCAACTTTCCGAACTATTTGTTTTTCTGGAGGTTTGCGGTCGAAAGCTTCCAACCCTTTGAAAAGCTTGAATGTGCAAAAGTTAATAGGCTAACCTTAACACAAAAGGAGTGTTCTTGAAAGTATTAAACTATAATTGTCGAGATGAGTGCAACTTAGATTCAAAATCATTTTTAAGTTTCAGATATAAAAAGTGCAAACAACATTGGCCATCAGTAATCCCTTCTTCTAAAACTTGTACGAGTTCCATGCCATACAAAGCGATAATTGCGCAACTAACTGATAAATCAAGGACACTATCCCCAACTTTAACTTCTCTTACGTAACGTAACCAAGGGATACCTTTATCAGATGCTCTAGCATGTTGTTCCTGTAGTATATACCCATCATGCACTTGCATAACTGCCATGAGACTGAGTGGAGATCGTTACCGATCTTCTTCACCCAGAACATGTGTGCTTCTTCTGCTCTGTGGTCCATATCTAAAGCTACTATTAACTGCTCGTAAGTTCCCAATGTGTTTCCTTGCCCTTTGCTTAGCATCCACTTAATTACCTAAAACAGATTAATATACAATCAAAAAATATTATCAAGGGTTAAGTAAAAGCTTAAGGACGCTAACAGATTATCTAAAGCTTGAACTCCAGAAGTTAATCAAATTGCAAATTTCATACGGTTTTCATTCTTCACATTTTGATGTTTATTATATACTGTTCTTACTTCAATATTGATCTTCCATCATTGTACAGTCTTGAAAATCATAAAAGAATTGATATAGAAAATCTAGATATTTTCAATTTGCAGCATCAGGCACACTTATGCTCACGTTCCTATCTTTTTTCCTTATCAGATAAACTTGTGCTTAGATTGCACAAGTTTATTAGTACACATGCGTAACATGCAGATTTGCACGCTCTCGTACAAACGTGCACACACAGAGAAAGAGAGAGAGAGATGTTTGCACCTGAATGATTTTATGCCACTGATGTTCCTTCTCAAGAGCTATCAAAGCATTCTTAAGCAACACTGTAGGGAACTTTTGCTCCCAAGCAACCCAGGCATCAAGAGCGCCATAAACTGCCTCCTTACTGTCGTCAAGACCGGAAAGCTGCATAATAAAACACTCTCAACTTACCAAAGCAAGTTTCCCCTGTCCACCTTTTCGATATCCTTAATGAAAGAAAATAGTAATATCGAAAACTCAATTCGTTCAGCAAGTTCACAATGGAAGTTATCTCACAAATCAAGTACACAAGCAAACTTACAAGCAAGGGAAAGATATTGCTATTGCAGAACTTAGAAAACAATCCAGTGTCTTTAGTTTTTACGAAACCAAGCAATAATGATGGTAAGTGAGACACATTAGAAATTTTGTATACTTCAACACTCACCGTTTTAAGGAGAAAGTCAACCTTAGCCCTTCCAGAAACATGCTTCCCAATTTCATGTCTCAGCTTGTCGCAAGCATCCTTGTCTGAACTTTTTGAAGCTGAATGATGATCAGATTGTTTCTACAAGAATTTTATCCAGTAAGCTTTGAAAGATGCAATACAAAAGCAAATCAGATAAATCCCAAACGATTAAGATTAAGATATATCATAAACAGCATCAAATTAAAGATAACTGAAAACTCTCAAACACAATTTAAGCAATCATCAAAATTCATGGGGTCAAAAAGAGAAATAAATTTCAATGGAATTAGGGCTAAAGACGCTTTCAGGAGAGAAGAAATGATAAAAATGACTTGGTTAACTGCTCATTTTAGCAAATATTTGAGCAAAGCTTCAGACCCATGATTCAGAAAAGTGAAACAGAAACGAAGCCCTGCACATTATCAATAAAAGTACTTTTTTTTTCTAATAATACCTTCACAAAAGGCACAGACTTTGGGGTACTATCGGTAGAAAGTTGAGCTTTTGGCATTGTAACTGCTGCTCTGGCTCGATTAAGCTGCAAAAAATGTAATCTTTAACACAAATTTGAATTGGGAACAACGAAAGATGAGTGCTTTTGTGCTTACAAGAGACGACATAGCCGCTGATCTCCACATGAGCTTCACTCTTCCTCTTCAGTTCAGAATCAGATACCCAACGCATTTCCTTTGTTTCTTTTGAGCTGTTAGAGCTACAAGATTTTCCCAAAATTTTAAATCATATTATGATTTAAAGGAGCTAGTTAAACATTTGAATAAAATTAGATAATTAAAATTTACACTTAAATTTTGAAAAGAATAATCCTTTAAAATAATAATATCTTGTTAAAAAAATTATTGAAAGATTTTAATTTAGAGGAATCAGTGAAATACTAAAATAAAAGTAGATAGTTAAAATAGTTAAAAAGTATAATAAAAATTTAAAAAGAATAGTTTCTTATTAAAAGCTTATATTTTTAATTTAGCATAGATATATGTTTT
>JANZXR010000003.1:1139736-1173477 GCA_027575705.1 Erythroxylum echinodendron
GTTGAAACCACATAGTACATTCACTGATCGGAGGAGGACTTCAGTTGTTGATGCTGCCCATCTATCAAGCTTATTTGTCGTCTTAGTTTCGCAATATGAGCTTGCACCTAGCAAATTAGACAACACTGTCAATATATTTAGCTACCGACAAACTTTGGATGCAATGACAACGTCCATAGAGTTAACAAATTCAACAGTTTGTATTTTCTGCCAAACCTACATCAACATAATCAAAAGTACATTGAGTTTGTGTCGGCAACATAATTGATTCTGATAACACTATAGTTCGGCAGATCAAATGAAGAGTTCGGGTGGGAACACCAAAAGAAAAGGGATGACAAGTAGTAAACTCAAGTTTTCTGAAATAGACTTATAGTAATCTATTGAGCATTGTTAGAAAGAAATTATACAAGCAAAAAATCATTTCCACAGCTGGAGACCATATTGCAACTTTGAAGAAATAGTTAGAAATCACGATTGACAGGGCACCCATAGAACACATACTATATGGTACAACTTCAATTATGCGCCGAGCAGCATTTAAGCAATTTCTGTCCAAACAGCATTTAAACAAGTTTCTGTTCTCTTAAATTTTACAAGAATGAAAAAGCACGGTCTTTTCCTCATCCCAGCCAGCAATTCATGTACAAGTTCTGTTCTCTGAACTAATGTTAAAATAATTAGCCAGAAAATAAATCAATGTTTTAATATCACTTGGATAAGAACAGAAAGGTCTTTGGAAAAGCTTTTACAACAAAAATGTGAGGTCTGCAAACAATGACCACATCAACAAAAAGCTTACCACCATCTATCACAGCTTTACAGAACTCAGAAAACATATCAACAATCCAGATGAAAGCAGTGTAGAATTCAGCAAAGGTTAATATATCACGGAAGGACTAAAGTTAACAAGGTGTAAGAATTAGATAACACATAGCCATGTGCCTAAAGTAGAAGAGTGATTAGATGGCTACAAATCATCTAAGACAAAAGTTAGAGCATATTGAGGCAAGAAAAAAGCAACTTTTGTGAGAAAAGAAGGGATTTCCATCAAGATTCAAGTGAAGACTTCTAAATTCAATATCCATGAGAATTCGCGCTTTTTTTTCTGGTGCTCTTTCTTGGTTGTTTTTGGTTTTCTTTATCTTAGTATGAACTAAATTAGGATAGGCCTAGATGGTATGAACCCTAAAACTATGTGACAATCAGGATTCTTCCAGACCTGCTGACGAGCTGCTGCAAGCTGCAATAGCTCATCTGCTTCAGAGAAATTCATGAACCACTGACTTAGCTGATGATCCTTGGTGTCACCTCTTTTTCTTTTACTTGCATCCTCAACAGAAACTGCAAGGCAATAAAAGCTTTTTGAATTTATCTGAAAGCAATAATAAGAATAAAGCTTGGAGAAATAAAGCAATGACAACATACTAGGGGGTGGTAAAGTAAAACCAGCAGGTAATCTAGGCAAGGTAACTGCAGGGTGACTCTGCACTCGGACTAAGAAACCTTCTGAAGGCTCAGGAAATACGATCTCATCATATGATTCCACAACAACAGGCTTCTTAGTTGACATAGGGCCGGATTCATCCTCTGGGTACAACTTTAAATGGTGATACCTATAAATTATCCACGTCATCAATAAATAGTTCTGATGTCTGTTCATTTTCAATTGTATAACACTTCACCCTATGTCGGTGTCAAAAGCACAAAACAGGTCATTCAATTGGCCCTTGTCTTTCAATTTACCACACTTGCCTATTCATGTTTACTAGAGTCACCCACTTAAAATATCTCAATCTATTATAAATTTAATTTTTCGAAAGTCAGACACAAACTCAAGCTACACAATGCCACTTTAGCTGCTTTGGTAACATTGATGGTGGCAATTAATGATTATGGAGTAAGCTATCAATACTCATTGACAAATTGCAACTGTGTATTTAGTTTTCACAATGGATACAGATCAATGATATTTGACATAGACTGATTATCATAAAAAGTGCTTGCTCCAAACCCCAAAGGGAGGTTAAGCGAGCCAAAAACTGAGTACAAACTAAGCATGTCAAGCAATATATCCAAAAGAAACCTAGGAATAACATGTTGATAGAGAAGGGAACTTACAAGTTCAAGGGCTTATCACAGACATCACTATGGAAAAATAGTGTGATAGCAATCTCAAATTCACCCCATCCTGCCTCTGATAACTCAAATGGAGGTGATTCAATAACCCTTGTAGGATTGTTGAAGCTGGAATGAAGCTGGAAAACAGCTCGTTTAATTACTACACCAAGGTCCTCATTTGTTGCTCCTCGGACATAAACAGTCCACTTATGAGATTGATACCTAACCAACGAACCACCAAAAAAGAACTTATCATCCAAGAATGTAAAGGAAAGATGCAAAAGTATGCAAAAGGAGCAAATTTAAACAAGTAAAATCTTACTCATTAGCCTTTTTCCCAAGCCAGAATGCAACATTGCCGTATACTATTGGAATGCTAATCTCAAAATCTTTCAGTTTCTTGTTAAAAATCTATTCCAAAAACATCAACACCGTAAAAAGAAGTATACTTGAATAAAGAGAATAACAATTTCCAAAAGAGAACTTCATCAACTCAAGCTATTCAAAGTTACAATCACCTTGGTGATTAAAATAAGGTCTAATCCTTCGCATTTGATTGAAAACAATTCTTATCTTAATCTACGCGAAAGCCATGAACAGTAAGAATCCTTCAAACGTCCGAAACCAAAGTTTAGAACCGGGATTAAGAAAGATTTTTTTTTTTTTCCAAATTGGAAGGGAACTCCTATTAAGAACTAATGGTTCACTTAGTTTAAAAAGAAAAAAATTCTCTACCAAAAAAAATATTAGGCTTCAGGGCACCGTTTTAAGTCGATTCTGAAACTGGTTAGTTATTGAATAAAAGACCGTTCTAACATAAAACATTGTGCCAACATAATGTTCAAGTTTAAGCCAATCTCGAAACAGGGTATTGGCTTTAATAATAGCCACAACTGCTCCCAAGATACAAATTTTAGCTACTAGGAATTTTTTTTTTCAGGATTATAAACCTGTGGAATTGCAAAATTCTGAAGAAACTAGTAGCTAACCTTCTTTTCAGTATCCTCTGGTTTGCTCATATTGGTCCTCTGTGTTTTAGGAGTTGACTAGGTTGATTCAGGCCCTAAATGGCACTCCCATGTTAGAAATCGCCGTCGATTGTAGATGTATATCGTTATTTTTCACCTCCATCATTTGAAGGGTATATCAAGCTCTCAATAGACTTTCAACGATGACGAACCCTAGGCTTCTCAAAATGTTGTGTATCTATTTGGAAGACTAGGTTTACCCCCTCTCTATTGGGCTTCCCTCTTGGACTTGGACCAACAGGATCATGGGATCGTCAACCCTTCAAGAGACAACCTGTACTTGACATGCACTTGCCTGCCCAACTCTGTTGCAGATAAGCCTGCACATGTCCGTAAGGTCGCCAATAAAGTGAATTTATCGTAATCCAAATCCAAAGAAGGCATCTTTCAGAAAAATTCAAGTCCCTGAACCCACAATTTAGTCTCGCCATAACCTGATAGAAGACTACTCGCACGTACTGTATTATTCTCAGGCAATTCCTCAAACAGCATTACGGCGTCACTAACTAGTGACCTTTTTGCATATAAGTTGGTCAAAGCACTACCCACAAACACGCTAGATAACCAACCAGGTTTTGTTACGTGGGCGTGTATCTGTTTCCCAAAGTCCAGACTTTAAATCGAAGCAGCAGCTGTGATGGAACTACACAAGGCATAAGTATCTAAAGGAAAAGTCTCACTATGCATTAAAGACAAGAGTCTTTATTGCATAAAAAGCAAAACCATTTCGACAATACTCGGACATTAGCAGCTGAGCATGTAGATAAGGAGAGAAAAAGAGTGAACTTTTCTGTAGACGTGAGCATGGAGAAGCTTAACGGCCATGAGATTCTTAGTTTGACGAGAATGACGGACGAACTGAACAACTGATTCATAGGTTTTCACGATATCGAAATTTGATTTGAAGACATCAGGGTACAAAACTTTGAAGGGCTTCTGCAATTATCACGTACCAACTTCTTTTGCTTACGTAAAATATTAGGGTGTTATTAACCAAACACGCACTTTCCAGTTTACTCGGGATCAAAAGTTCATTACTTTACTGAATTATAAAGAGGGGGTTTAACGGTGTATGTGTAATTTCAGGATCATATCTGATGTATATCCTTATTTTTCACCTCCATCCTTTGAAGGGTATATCAAGCTCTCAAGAGAACTTCGACGATCATGAAGCCTAGGCTTCTCAAAACGTTGTGTTTCTGTATTTGGAAGAGTAGGTTTACCCCCCTCTTTGTTGGCTTCCCTCTTGGACTTACACCAACAAGATCATGGGCTCGTCAACCCTTCAATAGACAACTCGTCAAATTTTCAGTTGTGTCCATATTTATTGGTCCATTCAGTTTAACAGAAAGTTGCTGCATTATTCCCTGTGTAGTTGTAGTTTGTTACAATCCGTTTTAAATCTATGTACCAGCCTATACATAAGCAACAATTATTCAATACAATCAAGGAGCCATTTTTTCCATTACGGTATCAGAGCGCCATAGAGAGCAGCTCTCTATTTTGGCTTCCTTCTTCATGGTTGTCAGTTGTCTAGCAACACCACACCAACTTCTTATCCTTCTTTTTTGTTTCCCTTTTCGCTGGGATGGTTGTTATGGGTATGGTATTTACTGGTTTATTCAAATGAACTGAAACATTGATACTGAGTATTAGTTAGATTCAAAGAATAGGAATTCAATTCATCTTAGCTTTGCTTAGGTTGCTTTTTTTTCTAACAAATTTCTATCTAGATGATGAAGCCAACTCGGTTTATTCTTGTATTAAACACAAGATTGGAAACGAAGAAAGAACTTGACACATTGTCTTTGTTTCGATCATCTGCTCTGTTTCTATTTCCTCATGCCTATCTGTCGTGTATATGTATTAGAGGATTGAGCAAATTAAAGGCTTATGATCACGAATAAGTACAGTGCTGGTGACTTGTGGATCTAAACCAAAACTTTTACTTGCTATCTCAGGAGAAGTTGTGACAGAGCTAAGAAGGGAAGCAATTACTCAAAGTGGGTTGTGCTACAACAGGAGAATGGTAATTATTTGAATTCTGAAAAAACCTGTCACACAATGTGTCAATCATACAAGGCTTTATTCTTTCTCATGATAAAAAACATTCGTTTACAAAAGGACATAAAGGATCACCCCCTCAAGGTGTATATATATCCGAAGTCTCAGAGATTTCCTTGTGACTAGAAAATAGAGATAGGAATTCAGACTGAAACATAGCTTAGATGTGTAGAGTTCTGACTTCCTTTTACCCTGACCATTTACATAAAAGAAAAATTAGTATAAGATACAATCATGAAATTATCTCATTCCTTATGATGGAGATCTCCTCACATGAAACATGAGCATACCTTAAAAGATTGGACTGGTTCGACAAAAGTATTATCATCTGACTCATAAGCAAAAAGAGCATGCATCATACTAAAGAGCCCTTCAACAAAACCAAACTTGTTATTCTCTTCCTAAGGCCATACCTATAAAGACATAATAAAGAACAATTTTAAACCAACTGGGAGCACAAAAAGAGTTATTGAAAGAACACCTATGTAATTTGTACTAAGAAGCATATTCTAGATTCTATAAATGTTTCGGATCCTAACCATCTCTTAAAATTTTGTCAAGACTTTTTCTGTTTATAGCTCATTTGCCTACTTCTTCGTTAAATGATAATATAAAAGTTTACATTTTTTAAAATGATAAAAATTGATATGATAGTGTTTTCCTTTCTATCTCATCTTACTATATAGGTTTTGAAATTTATTAAATTTTTAGCAAGTACTCGAGGGATGAAAGCACATCAACATAAGCAGTGTTGAATAGTATGCTTAGAACTATATTTCCTACTAAATGGCTCCAATTTAACTTATAAGTCCAGGTAAAAGATGTAATTCAGATCGACACTTTAAGTTGGCATAATAACTTGAAAGTAAAACTAAAAAGGGTAAGATTCTGACATTGGCATCTTTTGACTCAAGTAGTTGCAAAACCTTTTGTAGTCCAACTGTTAAACAATTATTTAAAGAAACATCCAACCAAAAGCGTATGTACATCTTAGAGTAAGCCAGCATCTAATATCATGTACCCTACAAGTTTTTTTCCGTGGTACATTTCCAATTGTATGTATGTGGATGTATGCATGAGAATGGTCCACTTAATGGTCAATATTCTCAATATATATGCACATCACACAGATAGAGGAGAGTATTTAGAAAAAAATCCTCAATGTACGTCTAATTAAAAATTTTCAATCAAACAAAAGAAATTACTAAAGTATAGAATTCATAGACAACAGAGGAAGATTCTCAACATACTCTTAAAGACCAATCGAATTTTAAATAAAAAAAGAATAGAAAATAAAAAGATGAATACAAATCGATATTCAACTTTATACGTAACAATCATCAATACAACATGCAAAGGTAATAGATTATATGTATCACCAAAACTTCGTTTCTCAAGCACGTACCTTTCTGTACGATCGCTAAATAAATTAAATTTGAGTTCATGATATTGGACTTAACCTAAGGCTTTTTAGTTTCAATTCATACATCTTTAATTCTCCAAATTGGAATTAACGTAAAGCTTTTTGGTTTCAATTATACGAATAATCAGCGAATAAGATGGAATGAATAAATCAAATTAACAGCAAAGGCTTCATTAAAATATGCATGATGATCAACTCATATGACATAAGGAAATACATTTGACAAGTAATTTCAGTGGTAACTGCAATCGTATCATCTACAGTTATTCAACAAAAAATTAGTGTCAAGTATTCGGACATTCAACACAATTTAACGTCATTAATCATTATAAATAAGTCAATAAATAAGTGACGATTGATGCTTCCAACTTGTTCTTCAGAGAGGATTATCAAAACTTCTTAAATCAAAATCACTGAATTGAATCATTTTCAGTTTTTAAATCTATTAATGATCTAAAGGCTAAAATATGCAATTAAATGAGAGCAATCTAATTATGGTGCTATATAAAATGAAATCAAGAAATCACAATTGAAAAATATATATCTTATATTAATCTAAGTAGAAAAGATGTCAAAAAACTGTTAACAAATGAGTAATTTTGATAAAGAATCTAACTTTAAAATTAGAAAAATTGCCCATATCCTTATATTTCTTTATATGTGATAATATTAAAAAATTATAACCAATTTAAATATGAAAAAGCATGGCTCTTTCATTCTATTAAATCTTTATCCTCATCTTAACAAAAAATATTTACAACCAATATAAAAATTGTCTAATTGCCAACAATATAAATACATAATAGTATATATTTAATGAATAATAAATCATTTTATGATTAAAGCTGAAACTTGACCTTATAAAAACTCTGAACTTAATGAACCAAATTTAATGAATTTGAAAATAAAAACAAGGAAATAAAATCACAATAAAACCAAACTCTTTAGTTTTTTATGCTAACATGTAATTCATGGTTGTGACTAGGAATGTTATAATTATAACTTTTACCACCACAAAACCTCACGCATATTTGCAACATATACCCAAATGAGATCACAAGAAAAATGGAAATACTTACAATCGTAGTGACATCCTTTAATGTGTTTTTTAGCCTCTGGATCTACAAGTTGAGAAAAAGCAGAAAAGTTAATCCATACACAAGCTTTTGTGACATTAAATATAAAATCTAAAAAATCCAATAAAGAAAGCATATGAAGAAACTGTTTGAAGAGCAACATGCAGAACATGATGACCGAAGAAGCTTCCGCCAATACTAACTAATGCCACATCAATCAGTGGTTTTCCCGTAGCCCTAACCTAGCAGCATTTGGCTGTTACCACAAAACAGGAGATTCATGCATGAAAACAAAATTCAGAATTGTAATTACCCAAGAACCAGTGCAAACCCTCTCCGAGAAGTCTTTGATCTTGTCCAAAACCTTACAAACCTCTAGCACAACATTCTTCCCATCACTCTTATCGTTGCATCCCTTGGAGCACGCAAAGCTACATGCAACACAGTCCTATTCTCGATGTTGCTTATCTGAAAGTGTCGTTCAAGCATAACGTGATTAGTCATATCTTCGCAAAAGGAAGATATCAGAATCTTAAAAAAAAAGAAAAATATCTTATACCAATGAATTCTACAGTATGCAGATGAAATGGATTAAAAACCAAAGAAGAAGAAGGGAATAGTGACTTACACAATCTCCATTAAACATCAGGTTAATCTTTTCCTCGAGATAAGCTGCCTACAATGAGCAAACAAGGAGATGTCATACGTAGTCAGTAATCAGGTACAGGCTACATAAGAGATCCAGGACAAACCCAACTTCACATTTGCCAAGTTATAAAGTTTATTCAATGTGTCAAGAGTGGCAAGTTGTCTAAATAAACTCAAGAGGAAAATAAAAAAACAACACGTCAATTGTTTAAATTTATGATCTCTTATGTTTAGCTAACTAATAAGTAATATGTATTACATCTTTTGTTTAGCTAAGTAATATGTATTAGGCAGAAATTAAGAACAGAAATATAAAGAAGAGCTAACTTAAATATGACTTTATAACTGTTGAATCTATATATATATAAACAAGTGAGAAAATGATTCTTAATTTTTGATTAATAATTTATAGATAATGTTAATATTGTAATAGTTATTAGAGTTTAATGATAATAATAGATATACTATATTTCAATTTATATTTAAATTAAAGAGGCGTGATTCTTTATTTAAATTTTTGTAATTCAAAACCAATAAATATTTATAAATTCAAAATCCTTTAAAATTATTCCAATAACATTTTTTGAATTCATCGTAAACTTTGAATAAGGTTACATATACAATCTACAAGTATTTACTAATTTTACTACAATAGCTAAATACCAAATATATAATAGTATTTTTTAAATACTAATCTATATTCAATTTAAAATAATTATATTTGTTTTTATTCATTCAATATGACCATAATACATTTTTTGGCGCCTAAAATATATATAGACAATATTATATATGCATATATTTATTTTTAAGAATCTTAAAAACTTATAATGTAAAATGTTTTTAAAATTTAGACTGATGCGCAATACATTATTAAACATTTATTATTTTATTAAATATTAAATATTTAAAAATTAAATTAAGATGTAATTTCTTTTAAATATACAAGAAATTAACCTTTTTTTGTAAATATATGATTTTTTATAAAGTTATTACAAACAATTTTCAAAATGCTTTTATTTTTAAAATGATTTTAAGTTTAAATGTCACATTAAGCTTTTCTATGACAATTAAAACGTCATATAAAAGTCAACAAATTATTATCCATTTATAGAAAGAGAAAAGTTTGAATTTTTATTTAAAAGAGTAAGAATTTTAAATTATTGATATGATTTTATGTCATATTTATAATTTGATAATTATTTTATAATTGAATTATATTCTTACAAATTTTAATTATAAATAGTTATTTTCAATGACTTCTTAAATTGTGTCATCAAAGACTTCGATAAATTAAAGTAATGTAAACTTATCAAAAGCATTGCATATATGATATTTTAGTTTCAAATTGATTAGTTTATTTTGAACTTAAAATTTATATTCATGTCAATAACTAGTTTGCATAAATTTCCATTTTATATTAAAATTCACCAAGTATAAAATTATTTTAAACTAAATTATCATTAAATACTTAAATTTATTTGCAAAATATAATTATTTAATATAGAATTAAATATTACTCATATATAAAAAAAAATATTATATAAATATACAATGAAGAACAACAATTACATGTTGATAATTTTATCTTATTATATTAACTTATGACCTTTTTTCTTCATTTTCTGCAAGATCTTCTTAACATGTTTGATTGTTGGTTGTTTGTCCCTTCGTTTCAGCTTTGCCTATTTTTAAAGATGGATAAAAATGCTAAGAGGCGTAAAAAGTATATTGAACTTTTACAGTTCCACCAAGAAGCTGATGCTGTAAAGAAGAGTAATAGTATTCTGTCTTTTTTGGTTGTAGAAACAAGAGGTGTAAAACTAATCTGTACAATATGACATATGATTTGATCGATCTGAGTTGTCTATAAGAGAACATCAATGTCAATCAATTAGTGATCAACTTGTTTATTCTACCACCGATAGCATTACTATAGATGATCAACTGTTTGTTCATCCATCCAGTAGTCAACTGGTACAAAATCTATCTATTGATTTGAGCATCGATTATCTCACTATGAATGATTCCTCTCTTCAGTATTCAGAAGTTGTCGATAGAGATTCAGTAGTTAAATTGTTTAATAATATGCATCATAAATTAGATTGTCTAAATGTATCTTCATCTTCTGTTTAATCCACCTTAATGGCACCTGTCGAGGATCAAGGTATAAATCTTCTTAGTTGTATTCTTTGCAATTTCGTATTATTATTGCTCCTCAAAATGATCAACCCTTTTATAAATCTTTTTAGGGATAAACCATCATCGTTCTCAGTCAAAATTAACGTGCCTAAATAATATACCTGTTGTGCCTCTACAGCTTCCTTTTGTTCCCAATTGTGAGCATTGTGATGCCAAAAGATTATATTTAAAGCCCCCATCATTTTGTTGTTCATCAGGAGAGATTTTCATTGTTGCTCCTCAAATGCCATATGCTTTAAGATGATTATTTATTGATGGTGATGAAGATCTGAGCATTTCAGGAAGAATGTTCGTACATATAATAATAATGTGACTTTTACTTCATATGGAGCTAGATATGATCGAGAATTAACAAAAAATAAGAAAGGTATTTATACATTTCGTGATCAAGGGCAAGTTTGTCATTTCCTTAATAATTTAGTTTCGAAAACTAATAAAGTATCTAGTATCCAACTCTATTTTTTTGATACTGATGAGGAACTTAGAAGGACAAAGAGTTGTGATAAGCTTCATGAGGATACATTAAAACTCATTATGGTAGTCTTAAAACATAATCCATATGCTAAGTTCTTCAAGAGTCTTAGGGACATTCTAACACTTGACAATCATATAATAGTTTTTAAGGTGTTATCCTGACCTTCATCAACGTGTATACAATCTTCTTACTACGTCATAAGTAATTGCTATATGGATTGAAATGGATAATGAAAGGGTTGATAAATGTCCACACATCCAAGTCTCAAGCTATAGAATCCAATCTTATTATGGTTGTTATGATCCCCTTTGGTATCCTCTTTTATTTCCTTGTGCTGAATCTGGATGGCATCATGGAATAAACGATAGTTATCAAAGAGAAAGAGAAACAATGCTTTATATGAGGGATGTGACATTAATTTTAGTTCTTTTACTGATCCATCTAATTTGTTTAATATGGAGAATGCAGGTAAGTTTTTCTTTTCCTGATTCATTTTTATAATGTTATCTAACCTTGTGCTTTTATTTATAATTTATTTGATTTTGTTTGTATAATTTTAGTTGTTGGTCAAGAATACTGTGAAGATGACACTATTTCCGCTAGAGAGTATTATTGTTATAGGCTCCAAACAAGAGAACATGATGAGTCCATGCTACTTCATAGCTTAAGGCTACTTCAGAAATTTGTTATGGGTGCTTATATAAAGATTGAAACATCTAGGCTTGATTTCCATAGAAAGAGACAAAATAAGATAAGGACAGATGATGTGAGCAGGAGCAAGGATTACCATGGAGATGGCATACGTGACAGGGATGAGCTTGTTATTCCAGTTAGACCTATATCCAGAGCTAGGACTGAGAGACTCAAAGAGACTCTCTATGCGCATATGGGCCAATTTGTGGAGATGATGGAGTACACCAAGCCTATTGGAGGAGAGCTATCTGAATCACCGCCCAAATTGATTCATTTATCTCAAATATTTGGATTAAACTCACTTGAGACTTGAAGACCATTGTATTGGGCTGTGCATTATCACTTAAGCCCAAGAGGAGAGGCGCTATATAATCAGACTTGGGAGCACGTTGGACCAGGCCTCGGCATGTTTTTTTATTATTCTAATTTGGACTTGTTTTAAGTTATTTATATTTTGGGCTTCCATGTATTTTAAGCCCAAGTCTTTTAGCATTAAGCCTAGGTATAAATACTTATGTTTTAGGGTTTTGGAGCAACTTTTGATCAGATTATCTTTTGTGAGCCATCGGCCATATTGAGAGAAGAAATCCCACTTGTTCTTTTCAACTTAGCAATTAAACATTACTTATCAATTGAATCAGATTGTGGTGTGATTTTGATCCTAAACAACTTTCTTGGTCTGTTCTTTACCCGTTATCTAGGTTGCTCGAGACAAGTTCTTCGTGAGGTTTGATAGGTAAATTTGAAACCCTGCGTATCAGATTTAATTTAGTTAATTCGAATCTATCATCTTCTTCCTCTTTTGGATCCGAACAATCTTTCAATTATGTGATGTGCGTTAACAGAGATATTGTAGGGTGTTTTGGATAGTATTTCCATTGGTCAGACTGAAGGTTATCGAATTAGTCGTCGAGTTGTGCTCCCGACTTCGTTTGTTAGTGGTCCAAGGGACATGAAACGTTGTTATTTTGATGCAATGGCTCTAGTACTGAAGTATGGTATACTTGACATTTTCCTCACTATAACTTGCAACTCAATATGGAAGGAGATTCAAGAAAACCTTGAATTTCATAAAAAGCCGCAAGATAGACTTGATTTATTGGCTAGAGTTTTTAGAGCTAAATTTGAGATCCTTAAAAATGAACTAATCATGAAACATATATTTGGAGAGGTTGTCGCATATGTTTATGTTATTAAGTTCCAAAAGCGTGATTTCTCTTATGCTCATTTATTGTTGATACTTAAATTGCTCAATATATAATCTTATGACCAAATCATATCTGCTGAAATACTAGACCCTATTCAAAATTTGAGGTTATATTCTCTTGTCACTAAACATATGATCTATAGTCCTGATGGTCATATAAATAACGACAGCCTTTGCATGAAAAATGGTGTGTACAAGAACCATTTTTCTAAAAATTTTGCTCCTTTTATTGTCCATGGTGTGGACAGTTATGCATATTATAAAAGAAGAGATGATGGCCAAAAAGTAAAGATTTGTAGGCACAAGGTAGATAATAAATGGGTGGTTCCTCATAGTCCATACCTTTTGCTTCTCATTAATTGCCACATAAATGTTAAAATATGTTCTACTGTTAAGCTTGTTAAGTACTTGTATAAGTATGTCTTTAAGGGCCATGATCTTGTTAATTTTAGTATTATTCATCAATAGACTACTGCTAATATTGACAAAATTAGAAATTTTCAGGAAGGTTATTAGATTTCGCCTCTTAAAGCTTTTTGGCGTATATATGAGTTTCATCTAGCAGAAATTAGTCCATCAATTTATGTGCTTCAGGTTCATCTTCCTTATCAGTAATCTATCTCTTTAGACAAAAATTTAGATTTGTTCTATTTATTGAGAAAAATTGACTTTCAAGAACAATGTTAACTGAATTTTTCAAAATGAATTTGACGAATAAAAAAGAGGAGGAGATGAAATGTTTGTATAAAGATTTTCTGAAACATTTTGTTTGGACTAAAAAAACAAGAATATGGTTAGAAAGGAGTCAAAAAAAGCTATAGGAAGGTTGGTTACTATTGACCCTAAAGAAGGAGAGCGGTATTACCTAAGGTTGTTACTTATGCATGTTAGAGGACCAACATCATTTGATCACTTATTGACTATTGATGGAGAAAAAACAAGTTATTTTAAGGAGGCTGCACTAAAATTAGGATTGCTAGCATCTAATTCTTATATAGAACTCTGGAGGAGGCTGTTTTATTTCAAATGTCAATTTTTTTAAAATTTTTATTTGCTACACTCATGTTCTATTGTTCACCAATGAATCCTAAACAACTTTAGGAAAAATTCAAAGACTATCTTTGTTCTGATTACTAACATGCTTCCTCCTATAATGCATGTACATCAGAGGATGTTGCAAAGATGACCCTCCAAGATATTAATAGATCCCTAGAGCAAATGGTGAAGAGCTTGAGTGATTATCATTTTACTCAATATGATTTTGCAGTTGATTATCACGAGCATCTAAAAAAAGTGAGAAAAATATACACATTGATTCAAAAGATTTGTTATTACATTCAAGGTTAAATAGCGAACATAAATACAGACCTGATTTAATTTTAGATTCAACATTTGGTTTAAGTGGTGGTAGTTTTTTTATTGATGGTTTGAGTAAAACTGGGAAGAGTTTCTTGTACCGAGTCTTTCTTACAATTTTACAATCACAGGCCATGTTACAATTGTTGTTGCGACATTAGGTGTTGCAGTATTGATTCTTCCTAGTGGTAGGACAACACACTCAAAATTTAAGATCCCATTTGATTTTTCGAAAAAGAAAGTTTGTTAGTTAAGTAAGCGGAGCAGTATTGCAAAACTGATAATTGAATCCAGTCTTATTAAAAGCTTATATTTTTAGTTTAGAACATATATATGTTTTAGTATTTTTTTTATAATGTATTTTCTTATTACATTATAATCAATTTTAAAAATTATATTTCACTATATTCCTTTATTAAAAATATTTTTAAATTGATTTTTATAATTTCAAAATAAATTATAATGAAAATATTATTTCTACGATACAAATATATTAAAAATTAAAGTTATTGGGAATTTTTATGATCGTATAATTTTAATTATTTTTAAAATACATAATAATTCATAAATTGTTGAATTTTAAGAAAAAGAAATATTATTAATTTTTGGGGAACAAGAAATAATAATTTATTTCTGATAGAAACAAATTTCTTTTCTCAGTCTTCTCAAAGAATTTCCGAGTCTTTCTTTTAATTCTAAGGACATCTCTAACTCATTCATCTAAAATAGATTAAAGTTTTCTCTATCTTAGAAATGCTATAGCATTTTTTATTCTAATCTATAACTCTATTTTTTGCAATAAAAAGAATATTCTTAATATATTCTTTTTTACCTTATTAAAATTATCTTATAAAATTAACCCAACTTTTCTTTTTCTCGTTTATTTTTATTCACAATATTGTTATATTTTTATGTTAACAAATAATAAATAAAAATAATAAAATTTCAATTAAACTATAATTTGTTATTTGATAATATTAAATGAAATAATATATGAGATATATTACATTACTGCAACTACAAAAAAACTCGTCAAATAATATTTTTGGCGATAATTTTACTAATATTGGTAGAGATAGAACCGATCTACCTGATTATTAAATTTTTTGATTTTGTAGTAGTAGTTAATTATATTTTGCCTGTATTTTGTTTATTTAATTCTACTGATTGACTATTAATATTTATGTATGTGTGCTTTAATTTAATTTGTCTTTGCTTGTAATTTGTTATGTTATTCGACTATTATTATAAATATATTTGTGGTTTACTTATTTGAAGTTTTCTAATAGATATTTTTTAAATTAATTATTTAAAATATTTATTTAAAAGTAAATAATTATAAAGTTATAAATATATAATGAAAATATTTATAAATATGGGACTAAACTTTAAAATTATTATAAAGATATAATTACTTACATAAATATATAATGATAATATTGAAATATTTTTAAATAACAAAATAAAGAATGAAAAAGGAAAAAATGAATGAATGAAAAAAGAAAGGAAAAATGAAGATAGAAAAAATTAAGAGAAAAAAACGAAAAATAAAAAAAGGGAATAATGACAGAGGGAGGAGAAATTGCCGTTGGGTTGGAGTGCATTTCTCCTCCAAAATGGCGCTTCTCCTCCATTTTGGAGGTGGATTGGGGATGGCCTAAGTCACTCATTTCAATGGTTGCACTTGCGCTCCTTTTTATTCTCCCATTGGACTCCTGTCCTCTTCTTTTGTTAGCAGTCTCTTGACATTTTCATTTCCATTTTCAATCTACGAATGTTAACCAATTTTTTGACTAGAGGGCAGTGATTTTTTTTTTTTGGTTTTTGATCGACGATCACACGCAGGCAGGACTAGTGGTTGATCGGAGTCATCGATCCAGATGGGAAGGAGCAGATCGTCGTCGTCGGTGAGCAAACGGAGGTACTTTAACCCGGCGTATTACCTCAAGAGACCAAAGCGCTTGGCTTTGCTCTTCATTGCCTTTGTTGCTGCTTCCCTCTTCGTTTGGGATCGCCAGACTCTTGTTCGTGAACATGAGGTGTGTTTTTATTTTATTTTTATTTTGGTCAAATTTCGAGTCTTTGATTGGTTTGTTCATCTGGGTTGACGATGAAATATGTTTGGAATTTGAGGAAAAGCTCTATTTCCATCTAGAAGTCGTACATTTTGACTTCTTTTGATTAAATTTTGAGTCTTCCATTTTATTGTTCCGTGTGGTTGCTGAGGGGATGTTAAATTGTATTTCTGTTTCTGAAATTTCTGTTGGCAATTGTACCGTTTGATGGGAAAAGAAAGAAGTGTTGGAAAAGATAGGAAATCATATGGGATTTAAGTAATCTTCTGTTGTTTAGCTTAATTTTCTTTTCTCTTCGCTAGAATCTTGCATTTGTGATGAGGGGGTGTTTAGAAAATAGTGCAAAAGTCTGGAATAATTTCTTTTGTTAGATGTGCGCTTTTTCTTTGCATTGCTTTCTTTTCGGTCTTGCACATGGGGATATTATCAACAAGTACATGATGATTCAAATTTTTTAATCTAACATATAATACATATGTACTCGTGCTAATAAATTATGAGCACTGTGATCTCATGACTAGATACTATAATTAACTGGTTTCAGGTCTGTTAAAGGCTAGTTCCAGCTCATACCCTTTGACTTACTCTGTTTTCTTATTTCGTCCTTAATACATTGTTGCATCAAATGCTAATTTGCAGGTAGAAATTTCCCAGTTGAATGAAGAAGTGAACCAATTAAAGGCTATGGTAAGAGTCTTTACTGTTGAGCTTTATGATTGCTGTTGGTAGAAATTATTGTTTTGAGTAGCGGGTAAAAGTTTTAGGTGGTCAACTGGATATGCAGATTGGTCAATGTTTTATTCTATAATTAACAATAAGAATTCAATAGCCCCTTGGTTTATACCCACAAAATACTCAGTCGAAATGAGCTTCTGCTAAGCTGATTGTTCCCATGCAATTTACAGCAATGCCTGTGGTTTTATTTGCCTTTTCATATTCATTTATATTTTTGTTTGACAGATAGTCAATGCATTGACTGCAATGTTTGTGTTCTTGATTAATTCTGTTGGTTTTTTCAGCTGGAAGAGTTAAAGAGTATTCATGGTGATGCATTTAAATTGATTAATAATAGATCTACCAGACCTTCTAAGAAGGTTATTTCCGAGGACCCCATTGACATTCATCGAAGAGAGAAAGTAAGAGATGCTATGATTCATGCATGGAATTCATATGAGAAATATGCTTGGGGGAACGATGAACTTCAGGTTTGTTAATTACTTTTTGGAGAATGATACATATACTTGTATGTGATCGGGTGTAATGCTCTCTAAATAATGCATTTCATTGCCTATCTCTCAAATTTGTTGTTTGAATGGGTTGCAGTACTTGAAAGCTTTAATCCCAAATAAATTTGTCTATATGTGATCCATTTTTGCTGCATCCTATCCGGTGCCTTTTGAAGAATTCATCACTCCTAGTGTCTCTAATGCTATTATCTGCATTTTTACCAGCCTCAGTCCAAGAATGGTGTTAATAGCTTTGGCGGTCTTGGAGCAACTCTAATTGATGCTCTGGATACATTATATATAATGGGTCTGGAGGAGCAGTTCCAGCGGGCTAGAGAGTGAGTGAGAACATCCTTCTCCTATGGAGGAGCAGTTGGGATGGGTTTATGTTGTGGCATTAAAAATGTGCACACGTTCATAAATTGAGGAAAAAAAATCATCATAGTTCTGTGTTTTCTGTCCTGTGTTTTTGCATAGTTTTGTTGCATAGTTCTTCAACCTATAATTTTGTGGTCAAACAGAGGACATCTGTTTTTAACTGACTAGACAGTTGACTTTTAAATTTGACATCTAGCATGCCAAATTTGAGTATGTGGAGTCAAGAATCAATATTTTATCATGTTGTAATCTGTTCAATTGGATTCTTTTTGTTTCTACATGATAGCTTCTTCTAGTTATTTACAATTAATCCACTGTCATTTTATATCTGTCAAGTACATTGTCTTCCATTTAAATAATTTCATACGGAATACTGTTCCTGGTATGATCCTTTTTCTATTTTGTCATTTCTTTAGGTGGGTTGCAAATGCATTGGATTTTAACAAGGATTACGATGCTAGCGTTTTTGAGACAACCATAAGGTTGCGTTACCAGGTTTAATGTATAGTTAGTTTTTCTTTACTAAAATATAAGATCAGTATTGCGAATATACTCCTTTTGGCAGTATCTTTGGTTCTTATAGAATGAGGTTTTATACATTTGCTAATATATTCTGTGCCTTTAATCCAAATCCAGAGTTGTAGGTGGGCTGCTTAGTGCATATGATCTTTCAGGAGACAAAGTTTTCCTTGAAAAGGCCAAAGATATCACTGACAGATTGCTCCCTGCTTGGAATACACCCTCCGGAATCCCATATAACACAATCAACCTGGCACATGGAAATGCACATAACCCTGGATGGACTACTGTAAGTTGTTTTCACTACATTATCTGTCTTGATGTTTAAATGGTCCAATATATCTGTTGGATACACCTCTTAACTCTATTGTCTGTGCGCATAATCGTTGTTTCTTGACTTGGGAAAATGTTTAGAGTGGATATCTGTATGAAACAGTTGCATATTCATGAAAGAATTGTTTTCTCTATCGTTCTTTTTCCCAGGGCAACAGTATTCTAGCAGATGCTGGAACCGAGCAGCTTGAATTTATTGCTCTTTCTCAAAGGACCGGAGATCCAAAATATCAGCAAATAGTATGTGGCTTCCATTTGTTTTTATGTCTAATTGCGTATATGTATGCTATTCTTGCTATGATGCACTGACAACATGTGTGGAAATTCCTGACATTACTGGCTGTTTTTGTCATTCTTTATCGACAGATCCAGTGTTAATTTTATTGTTACAAAGTTGAACTGATTTTGTGGATTCTCTGCTTTATCTTCCTTTTCTGTTAGACTAATAAGTGGGCTTTTAAAGATGGCTCAAATTAGTTCTTTTCCTTTCCATAGTGAAGAAATATTTTCTGTTTGCCGTTCTTTCCATTTGTCAATCAAGTGATTGGCTGCCTATGTACTTGATTTGGTTTCTCACAATCTATATGTTTGTTGGAAATTGATCTTGCAGGCAGAGAAGGTAATAGAGGTGCTCAATAAGACTTTTCCTGATGATGGTCTACTTCCAATTTACGTCAATCCTCGTAGCGGAACTGGATCATACTCCACCATAACTTTTGGTGCCATGGGTGACAGGTATCTCTGGAAGATTTAGGCACTTACTGTCTAATATGTTGTACTGTAAACATTTTTCCAATCATGACTGCTTTTAATATGATTCAAATAAACCTCTAAAAGAGTTTGATCAGCTTGAATATTTGCTTGCAGCTTTTATGAGTATTTGCTCAAGGTCTGGGTTCAAGGGAATAGAACCTCTGCTGTGAGAGGGTATAGGTGAGATTTTATGTCATACCTATTATATATCAATTGGTGACCAGCTTAGCCTGACAATGGAATGTATTTGATAGGGTTGATTGACTGAATTTGTTGTCCAGGACAAAAATACTTTTGTCAAACTTGGATTTTCTAAGAATGGAAAGCAAAATGAAATCAGAAATTAAAAAATGATTGGAGAAATGATGTGAATTTTAATGTTTTCAAACCATATGTGCTCTGTTATTATTTCCTTTATTGGAATTGAGTTTATGATGTACTATTTCATGAGCTGTGTTCATTATGAATTCCATCATGAAGCCAAATTTAATGGAACTTGATTCTTGGAAGCAGGGAAATGTGGGAAAAATCAATGAAGGGCTTGTTTAGCTTGGTGAGGAGAAGCACACCATCATCTTTTGCATACATTTGTGAAAAGAGTGGAGACATGCTTACAGACAAGGTAATATTCATCTTTAACAGTCTTAACTATACTGCTTTTCTTGTTGAGCCATGTTTACTTTAAGTTTACTAATTAAGATAAAAAAAAGAATTTAGGGGAATTCAATGCTTATTCCTTGTTCACACATATACTTAGATGGATGAATTAGCATGCTTTGCTCCGGGAATGATTGCCCTAGGAGCCTCTAGTGACGAACATGCTGATTCTCAGAAGTTTCTTGCACTTGCTGAAGAGGTATCTTCATGTCTTCAAAGCTAGATGTTAAAAGTATTCATTTTCTCACAATGGGATGTTCCTTTTATTTTGATATAAAATTTTCATTTACTATGCTCAAAAACTTTGATTAAAAATGGAAAATATTGTACAGGTATAAGCATTATGATATATCACCCTTACATGCATAACTTTGGTTCCTCTCCCATTCAACTAATTGTCAAACAAGACAGATACCATTGTTACACTTGTATGCTTCTAGAGCAGATAAGTTTGTTTTCATTGTAACTTTTGTTGGTGAGATGTTTCTATATGAACACAGCATGCAGTTTCATTGTAATCTTAAGTTTTAGGTCCTGCAAAATAATTTCACAGCGATAGAAAATGTATGTCGTTTTTGTCAAATACTTAACAGGATTAGCATATCAAACTGTTTTTCCCAGACTGGACAAGAGCTTAGAAGAAGCATTCAAACTTGCCTTGTTGGAATTTTTAGCTTCCTGTTTAACTCTCTCAACATTTAGGGAAGAGCCTGTAACAGTTTGGGATGCAGGTTATATCCTATTGCTTCATATTTGTGCTTTTTCTAGATAAGAATTGTGCTTCAGTTTATGTTTATGGTACTTTCAGATATAGTATTATCATTTTATATGCATCTTGTATAGGAATAATTACTAGCGGGACGAAGCATGTCTCGTTCATCTGGCATATTGAACACTGTGTAAACGTCTAAGGGCGTATGTATGAATGTGCTTATGAAGTCTGTTTCTTCCCTTCTGCAGCTTGCCTGGACATGTTACAACTTTTACCAGTCTACCCCAACAAAATTGGCTGGAGAAAATTACTTTTTCCATTCTGGGCAGGTTATTTATATTTATCCTCATTTTGAGCCACACCTGTATCCATTATCTGATGAGTGTCTTTTGCATGCTACTTTCAGGACATGACTGTGGGTACATCTTGGAATATCTTAAGACCAGAAACAATTGAATCACTCTTTTACCTGTGGCGTTTCACGGGCAACAAAACATATCAGGAGTGGGGTTGGAATATTTTTCAAGCATTTGAGAGGCACTCACGAATTGAGACAGGATATGTTGGATTAAAGGATGTAAGGAAACATCTTACCCACAAAACCTCCGTATGTTTATCGACAATTTCTTTTGATCCCTCGAATAATTCATGTAGTGTATATCTAACTAAACTATGGGCTTGCCTCATATGCTATGGCTCAAATCAAGATTCTTATAGAGACTGTTTTTTAGTACGAGGATAATTTGATGTTCGTTTTTCTTCTGCCTACCTCTTCTTTGAGTGTTATTATTGATCTTAGATCAGGGTTGGCAACCAGAGGCACATGAATGACTAAGTCTTTGCATGGTGTTGTTTATATGTGTTCAACATATTTGGGATATCATTTGCATCTTCTTTGATACAGTAACATAGATGGGGCCAAAATACCGTGATTATGCAGTTTATTTACTTCAGGCATAATTTTCTGCTATTTCATGTGAGGCAGCCATAACTTGTTTTTTACTTCAGGCATAATCAGCTGCCATTTCATATGAGGCAACCTCAACCTGCTTTAATTTTTATCCAGAATACCATTCAGCCTCACTTTTTTGGTGCATTGAAGGAATTGATCTGTGAAAGAGTATTGTGATTCTTCTGTTATTTTTGCCTGCTGCTACTGACTGTTAGATATTGGCCCTTTTCAGGTCAATACCGGTGTGAAAGACAACATGATGCAAAGCTTCTTCCTTGCAGAGACACTGAAGTATCTTTACCTTCTTTTTTCACCGTCTTCGGTAATCTCACTTGAAGAGTGGGTCTTCAACACTGAAGCTCACCCTTTACGAATTGTAGCACGCCATGATGGAGATATTTCCGGACAATTAGAAGAGCAGACGACTCGAAGTCGGGGAAGGAAAGAAGGTCAATTTGATGAATAAGTTCCATTTGGTATTTGTGAGCGTGATTGATCCCACTGTCATGGTTTTGAGGCATGAATTGGATGGACAACATGGGATTTAAACCTTACTGAATTAGATTAAAGGCCTCTAGAATCCTTCTGCCATGGATGATAAAAGGCACTTGGAAGTTTCTCTGTTCCTGGATTGTAGGAATTGTTTTATTTAATAGCATAGAACTGACAATGA
Source organism: Erythroxylum echinodendron (assembly GCA_027575705.1). Lineage (NCBI taxonomy): Eukaryota > Viridiplantae > Streptophyta > Magnoliopsida > Malpighiales > Erythroxylaceae > Erythroxylum > Erythroxylum echinodendron. The sequence continues at coordinate 1,162,308 of JANZXR010000003.1, forward strand.
CAACCCTAGTGGTTGTGTAACATAGAAAACCATTCGTGACTGTTTATGTACACGAAAAGTTTTCCACTCATGGATTAGCAGAAAACCATTAGATTGCAATATAATTTTTTGAAAGTCTTGTATGCTTCAATCTTCCTTCTTCTTCTCATCATTTCATTTCAGAGCAAATCAAGGCATGCTGTACAGGAAACAATAAGGATATCCTACTCTGTATCTATACCAGTGTATGTGTGTCAGTGTGTGTCTGCTTAATCCTGTTACTGTGACATGCATAAACTGTGATTTCTTCAGACACTGACACGTCGGGATGGCAATGCCTGAGTTGGATCAGGTCGGACCCCTTAAAGCCTAAACCTAAAAGTGGGTCTGAGCTTGAGCCTGATTTGAACTCAGGCCAACCCGAAAATTGAGCATATTGAACATGAAAAGGGATTAAAAGTTAAAACTCGAGTTCAGACCAAGTTAGAACGCACACTTGGAATCTGAGTTGGGTTTGTATGAAATCAAGTCAATTCAGGTTGGATTTAGCTTAAATATTCCAAGGTCTAGTATGATATTTAAAGGCTATATTTTTTTGTAGTTTGATCCAAATTTAAATTTGAATTTGAATTTAAATTCATTAATTACGAAGATTTGAGCTATCTTGGCATGAAGATGAGATTGAACAATGCAAGCTTCTATATTGCATAAAACTAGTCCCAAGTTGCTTCCGCCATATTGGTGACAAGGTATTCCAGTGTTTCATTGCGTCAAGTTTCGATCTTTCAACGGTTTCGCTTGTCCTAAGCAGAAGTAAAGGAGAAAAAGGTCGTCGTTCTGGTGGTTTGGGCTTTGCCTCCACTTAACCGAACACAAAGAAGGAACAAATGAGATAGAAGAAGTCACCTTCGAGCTTGTAACCCATTAATTCAGGAGGGGCCCAAACAAACTGGTCTATGGAGTTTCAAGTTCACCAACCAAAACCTCAACTGTGGAACTGGAAAGAGTAACAGAGGAAATTTGAGCTCAGCTATGCAAGTAAAGCATATGCTTTCAAGTTTACTTTGAGGCTCCTCTCAATGTTTCTCATTGAACCACCAACTGAAATGAATTTTTCATGAAAATACAAGCGTTTCGTAAGCTGTTGGGAAAAAGAGGAAGCTATCTTTAACCTTGATTTAATGCTAACATCATATCATCGTTTCCTCTCTCGCTACACCCACTCCCCAAAACACAGTTCCTCCATTTTTTCCCCTTTCTTTGCTATACCAAACAATGACTTGAGCTTTTCAGTGACCCTTGACAAAGACATCAAGGAAGACATTGATAGTGCCACCATCGGCAAGACTGGTGCACTCTTTTTCAGGAAACAAAGTCACAACTTTCAGTATGCTTCTTACTCTCAATCTCCTAGCTTTTCCTTTCCTAATCCCTCGAAACGGTTTGTTTTGTTGGGTTTGATTCCCTTGGAGAATGATCAGAAGCAACACAATTGGAACCAGTATTTTTCTCATCGCAGTAGGTTCTGGTTTCGTATTTCATTTTATGCTATTTGTCTTTTTGCTTTTGAATTGGATTCTTAAGAATGGTATTCTTCTGTTCAGCAGCAAAACTTGATTCTCCTTGTTTGCGGTTTTGCTTCTTTTGAGTTTGTTTATTGTATTTCAGGTTTTTTCACGAGGGCTAAACATGTAAAGAGGATTGAGTTCAATGATCAGCATAGGCATGTTTATTACTTCTATATTACTGGTTTCTTCACTTTACTTCAGTTCCTTTATCCATGCTTTCAATGTTTGATTATGGGAAATGGGAATCCTTTTAGTGTGTTATTAAAAATTTACTATTGGTTTACTTTTTATTATCCTGATAGCTGCACCATTAAGCATTGTATATAAATTGATTGTTTGAACTTCAAAACTCCATGGTACTGTGTCCCCTTATAAGATTAGTGGTTATTGCAGTCATGGTTGACATGCCTGGGATCTTGTTGGCATCCATGCCTGTGAATTGCATAATGATCAGGAATTGTAAGTTTGTGACTGTGAATTGAGGTTTGCTTATTCGTGCATTTGGTCTAGAAGTTGTGAGAGCAGTGGTTTTGATGATACAGAATCGGAGGCAGCCTTCTTACTGGACTAAGAAAATCCAGGATGGAGTAAGGTTTTGTCCAAAAAAAGGTTTTAAGCTTATAGATCGAAAGAAAATATTAAAAGGTTAGAGTTGCATTTGGGGGCATAAACGTAATTTTGAGAGTCTGCATATCTTTTATATATATGCTACCCAGTGCATCAAAAACAATTTATTCAATTTATAAATTCTTTGGGAGAATATTCTATCCGTAATGTGCCCCTTTCTGGCCGTTTAATGTTTATGATATTTTTGCAGTCAGAGAGCCGTCACAACTGCACTCTGGTGCAATTTTCTTGTATTTTCTCTTAAATTTGGTGTATGGTTGTCAACCTCAAGTCATGTAATGTTAGCTGAAGTTGTGCACTCAGTTGCAGATTTTGCAAACCAGGTAGATATCTTTTCATACTTTGTTAACCAAATTATGAAAACTATTCAGAATTTGGAACATATAGAAACTAATTGGCTTTGGCATTGTAGGCACTTCTTGCTTACGGTCTGACAAGCTCGAGGCGTGCACCAGATGCCCTTCATCCGTGAGTCTTCTTTACCAAAATTTGCTTTTCAGTTTCATAGTCTTCACATACTCATTGTTCAAGCATTTGTAGGAAATACAATTTGTACTTGATAGTCTCTAAGGTTTCTTTAATACTGTCTCATTTGAGATGAATAGGTTGGTTGTTGAATAAGGGTGCAGTAGGAAAGACCTTAAAATTGGACTGTCTTGTCTTTATTATCTAATAATTTTCATAAAGCTTATTTCTTATGAAGACCAAACAGTTTATTGGCTTTTCCATTTCCACCATCATATGTATGTGTATATTTACATATTCTCTTCTCTATTATTTTGCCTAAAGTTTATTTCCTTTCCCAGTTATGGCTATTCTAAGGAAAGGTTTGTTTGGTCGTTGATATCTGCTGTTGGCATCTTTTGTCTTGGTTCTGGAGCTACAATTGTTCACGGAATTCAAAACTTGTGGGTTTCACATGTAAGTAGCAAAGTAATAGGGAATAATTAGTTTTCAGAACTTCTCAAACCTTCCCCCTCCTATCGTTCCCTCCAAGTATTGTGTATAGCTTCACAAATGAATTCATAATTTATAAACTTGCATGATCATTTCAGACTCCCATGAACCTCGAATATGCAGCTCTGGTGATTGGTGGTTCATTTCTTATTGAAGGTACAGTTGCTTTACCTGTTAGGCTAGTGGATTGTCACATATTTGGAAATCAATTTGGGCATTTAATCTTCAACTTTTCACCTTTGACTGGTTATGTCTTCTCTTTAGGGGCTTCTCTTGTTGTTGCCATCCAAGCTGTGAAGAAGGGTGCGGCGGCAGAGGGAATGAAATTAAGAGACTACATCTGGCGTGGTCATGATCCGACAGCTGTTGCAGTCATGACAGAGGTATATTGTCAATTTCTTTTGTATATTGCTGGAAGTAATCATAGGTCATTACCCATAATTTTAATGTGGCAATTATGTGACCCTGTATTTGGTGCAAACTGCCAAGAAAAAATCTGTTACGATCTTCCTCGATAATTTTTTAATGCTGAAAATCTTGAATGAATGTAAGCATTGAATCAGTGCTGTTACAAGGAAAAGAGAAGTGATTCTTAAAAAAATAGTGAATGATTCCATGTAATTTTACCAACATTATATTATCCTTCCTCTACATTTTACTTAAATAGCAGAATTTCGTCGTCTATGACTGTAAATTCATCCTTGTATATACTTCGCTGTTGTCTGTCTCCATTATAGGCAATGTTGTATATGCAGGATGGTGCTGCAGTTACTGGACTTGCTATTGCTGGAGCATCATTAGTTGCAGTGAATGCCACAGGAAATCCAATTTATGATCCTATAGGTTCAATAATTGTTGGCAACTTGCTTGGGATGGTATGTACTACGCATCTCATAGGTAACTCTCTTCACAGATGAACAAGTGTAATTGAAGTGAAATTTTATGCAGGTGGCAATATTTCTGATCCAAAGGAATCGGCATGCTTTGATTGGCAGAGCAATGGATGACAATGATACAGAGAAGGTTCTCCGATTCTTAATAAGTGACCCGGTATAACTTCCATAAGAAAATTTATTTTATTTATTTTTACTTCTCTTTCTTTGGAAATTAATAAGTTGTTGGTTTTTGTTGTAGGTGGTAGATGCTGTCTATGATTCTAAAAGTGAGGTCATAGGACCTGGGTTCTTTAGATTCAAGGCAGAAATAGGTGATCTTTCCCAGTTCAATTCCCTTTACTGTTTTGATTGTCCAAGATTCTGAACATTGATTTTGAACCACCAGTAGTTAGAATTCCATGACTTTTTTTTTGCTTTTATTTAAAATAACATTGCAGTAAGTAATAACATGTCTGAGGTTTTAAACATATTGAGGAAAGATCTACATTCATTGCATTGAGAACAGCACTAAATTTGTTCAGGAATTGTACTAAGCCAGACATTTCTGCCACTTTTTGTCATTGTTTGAATATCAATATTAATATACTGATTTCTATAATGACAGATTTTAATGGAGTTGAAGTCGTGCAAAATTATCTTACTAGGACAGGACGGGAAGAATGGGCAAGACAGGTTGATATTTGTCAGAATTTCAATTGAATAAGAAACAAAGAGTGTAGAAAGTTAGTTGACAGGATAGCATATTATACATATATATAGTTTTGTGTTGCTTAAAAATAATGAATTCATGGTCCGGCATTTCGTGGATGACTTTGTATATATAACGTACAGTTTCGAAAAGCTGCAAAAGAGAAGGATGATACTGCCTTACTCAAAATCATGTCCAGTTATGGTATGCATTTCTACAAACAGCAACGATGATTGAAATTTTACAAGCAATTTTTGGTGACTAGGTTCCCCCTTTGCAGGTGAGGAAGTAGTCACTGCTTTAGGATGTGAAATTGACAGACTTGAGAAGGAGATACAGGAGATTGTACCGGGCATTCGGCATGTTGATATTGAGGTGCACAATCCAACAGGCCCGATCCCATGATTATATATACATTTTTTCTTCTTTTGCACTTGAAAATTGCGTCTGCAATATTTACTTACTTTTTTCTGACATAATGGATGATGCCAAGCATTTAACTACCGAAACAGGAGTGAAATGCTTGCATATTTGTTCCAAGTGAGTTTATCAATAGTGAGATCATCAAGTTGTCAGATTAGAAGGAACAGAATATTGAAAAAGAAAATATGGTATATGATGTTATGTCTGGCAATTTTGATAATAACTTTCAGTAGCTTTGCCACCTTGGTCTTTGCATGCCAAGATTCAAAGTTGTATTAAACTGGTTCAGGTCCTCAGATAATTCCTTGCAAACTATACCGGTTGTCATTAAACATACATGATCCTCGTGGCTTACAATCTATGACTTCGCTGTAGCAAAAAGGTTCAACATTTGCCTGTAGTTCTGTCAAACTTTTACACATAAAATTCTAGAACTATTCTGATCCTAGAATTGGCCTTGAAAGAGTTAGAGTGAGGTAAGTTTCATGCAAGTAATTGTGAGTACAAACGTATGTTTTTCCACAGTGGCATTGGCTCTTTGTCAGGGAAGTGTGCATTCACCAAGTGAAACTAAAGGGTGTTCTATTGTGAGTACAAACGTATGTTTTTCCACAGTAGCATTGGCTCTTTGTCAGGGAAGTGTGCATTCACCAAGTGAAACTGTTCTAACATCCAAAGGTTTTGTGTCTAAAATCTTCTTCTCAGAATCTTTGAAAGATCAGTTGCTCTCTGTTGTACAGACTTGCATATACTGAAAGCAGAGTAGTTACATTTTCATGTCACTGGAATGCAACTTGTGCTTTATCTGGAAGCTGTTATTTACTTAGTAATTGGCATGAACAGGAAAGGTAACATCAGAAAATGACTCTTCTATGTTGGCTGGACCACACACTCATTTTCTTAAATTACCCATAGCCACCGAGTGTATCCGACAGTCGTTGAATAAACCGTCGGATACATGCAATAATCTGCAAATTTCTGTTTTGGGTAAGTACAAAATTGACAGGCTTAGTGTGTTTTTAGTTTCGGCCTCCTATCTTTTGAGTCATCAACAGGTAGGAATAGGTCCTCAATCGTAGTTCGACCGTGAAAACTTCAAGTTACACAGTCGCAATTCGAACCTGAAATTTTGGAGTTTAGAGGCATACAATCGTAACTCGAACCTAAAAATTTCGAGTTCGTAGAATCTTAGCTCAAACTCGAACTCGAACTTGAAAGTTTAAACCTTTGAGTTCATAGTCACACTTAACACACACCACATGGTGAATGAATTTGCCATGTGCTCACCTACTTGGCTTAGTTAACAATCTGCAGCTAACCGTCTCCAAACCACCAACCTCAGCTAGCACGAGAGGCTTGGAATAAGATTTGGTGAGCCTCTTGAATGTGCAAAGAGTATTATTATTATTATATTCCCAAGAGACTATTTAGTAATCGAACTTTGAATTCTTCAAGCTTCATAAAAATGGCGGAATGGTTAGTCCAATTAGGATAAAACAATTCAATAGAAAAAGGGTATCAATCAAACCTGATGAATTAGTGTTTTTCATGTGATTTGAAGTTCTATAATGTGATATTGACTATGCAGTATTATACTATGGCTGGCTTTAGTTGACTATCCTCTCAGGAGTCAATTTTTTAGGCATGTTTTCAGTATTTTTTCAATGTTTCAAAATGATTTATAATAAATTACTTTGACCTAATAAAATAATACGAAATTAATCCTAAACATCATAAATTAAAATCTACAATTTCAAAAATATTATTATATGTACTCAAAAAGCAAGGTTTTATCGATATTAAAAAATAAAAGTAATATAAAATTATTCTTAAATATTATAAATTAAAAATCTAGAATTTTTATATGAATATGTAATTATTTTTGTCTACGTCATATTCTAATGACTTGAAAGATAGGGAGACCTATTGGCTTTCTTTTCTTTGAAATAGACAACTTATGGTGACCACTCACAGACTATAAGCAACATGTGAATCAATTCCCAGTTTGGCTGCTTTAATTTAAACTAGAACAGGAGGAGGATTTTGAACCACATTATTATTAAGATTCTAAAATAAAAGTAGGTATGCAAAAAGAATTTTTAAATTGTAACATTATAGAATTATGAATATTCCTAGATTATGCCATAGTACCTAAGAATTATTTGTCCACAATACCAATATTTAAAAAACCGAACTCAAGAAGTTTAAGTTTTAAAAGGTTTAATTAGTATTAGACCAAATTTTGAAAAAAATTATTTTTGCTAATTAAAAAAATTAAAGTTTAAAAAATGAAATTGTTAAATAAAATTTGTCAGACTAAATAATAAATTGATTATTTTGACAACAAAAATTAATAAATTAAATTAAATTAAAAAATTAACCAGTTCAAAATTTTTAGCATTAAATTGATTAAGCGATTTGGTAGGCCAAAATTTTAATAATTATATTAAACTTCAAAAGAGGAGAATAATTATTATTAATCGCAATTTCGGCTGTATTTTTTTTAGTAATTACATTATAATCTTAATTATATAGAGCTTTAACATAATCTACCACAAATCAAGTTATCAAAAACTTTAATGGGTTTGATTATTTTTATTAAGAAAAACTATGGTACATAGCAGAAGAAGAAGAAGAAGACGACCTAAAACCATAATAAAATACACTATCATGCAACTGCTTAGACCTTATTTATGTAATATGATCATCCACCAGCAGATGAGTGATCCAAACACCATTGAAGAACTACATCAGAAACTAAGCCTCCAAATCCAAAAACAAGAACTGGGTTTTGGCCAAAAAAGAAACTTGATGTGATCTTCCCTTGGTATGATCATGTCTCCAAGCGCACCATTAAGTCTTCCCCTTTTCGACCATAACAGCACCGGTCGTCGTGTTACCAAGTTGCTTGTTCTTGAGAACTGCCACGCTCGTCGGGAAGTGTTTACGATCGTCCGCAGCGTCGAACTTCTGCACCGGCATAGAGAGGACGTTGGCTTTCTGGGAAGTGTCGACTCCGGCGGGTTGCGGACGAGGGTACAAGATATCGGTGGGGAAGAAGTTGTACTGAAGGCCAGCCATGGATGGAAGCTCAAGGCCTCAGGGACTTTTAACACAAACAACACGGGGTGATCTAAAGATGGTGTTTGTGTGTTACTAGGCTGGTCTTGGAAGGAACTTAGTTTAGTTTTAGGGTCTATTTATAGAGGAAGGTTTGGGGTTTCCTGTAATCTTGGACTTACAGGGCATTATTTTGGAATATAAATTGAGCCTTTTTTTTTAATTTAGAAAATGGAATATTCTTTTAGCTATAAAAAATATTTGATTATTTAATAATTTAATAACTATATTTTTATGTTAATTTTATAAATTTAAAATTTGAATGTCTCATAATCTTTTTTTTAAAGGAGAATTATTTAGTTTTATTAATTTCCTAAATTTGAGTGTACATTTATTTATGCAATTAATCAAAGTGATGAATATATGTTCTAATATTTATTTATACAATTAATATACGAATATGGTAATTATGTTAATATAGTAATAAATTCTATTTTTTATTTTTACCAAAAATAGCTCTAAGTTATAAATTCTCTCTCTTTTTAAAGTACTTAAATTTTCTGTTGAAAGCAATTTTATCTAAAAATTAAAACTTTTTAAATAAATAATTTTATTTTTCAAATAAAGTCTAGGCTTTTAATTTATTTAAATTAAATTAATAAAATAATATTATTTAAATGTAATTAATGAAAAATATTATTTTAATTTAGAAGTATTTTATATTAAAATAATATTTTATCAAATTAACTCAAATAAAAATTAAAAAATAGAGTTGAATCGGGTCAAAAGTTGGGGTATTACGATTCCTATGTTAATAATATGTTAGGCTCAAAGCCCAAAACCAAAACCACCATTAAACCCTAACCCTATAAATAAAATTAAAGTTCCCATTTGCCCTTTTCCAATGAAAACCCCCCTGTGTTGAGGTCGTCTCCTACCTCTAAAACCCTATAGACACTGACTTTACACACAACCATGTCCGACATGGACGTTTCTCGTTCAGAGAAGAAAAGGCACAAGAAGAAAACCCATCAAAATGACTCCGACCCGAAACCTGCCTCCGCCGACGACGGCTCCGGCGACTTCATGATCAAGCCCCAGAGTGTCACTCCGGCGATTGACACCTCCCAGTGGCCAATCTTATTGAAGAATTACGACCGTCTCAATGTCCGTACGGGTCACTACACTCCGTTGCCCTCCGGTCACTCTCCTCTTAAACGGCCTCTGGCAGAGTACATAAAGTACGGTGTGATAAATCTCGATAAACCCGCGAACCCCTCTTCGCACGAGGTTGTTGCGTGGATCAAGCGGATTTTACGGGTCGAGAAAACGGGGCATAGTGGGACTCTGGACCCGAAAGTTACCGGTAATTTGATTGTGTGCATTGATAGAGGGACCCGTCTTGTGAAGTCCCAACAAGGGGCTGGTAAAGAGTATGTGTGTGTTGCTAGATTGCATAGTAAAGTGCCTGATGTTGCCAAAGTGGCCAGAGCTTTGGACACTCTTACTGGGGCGGTCTTTCAGAGACCGCCATTGATATCAGCTGTTAAAAGGCAGCTTAGGATAAGGACTATCTATGAGACTAAGTTGTTAGAGTATGATGCTGATAGGCATTTGGTTGTGTTCTGGATTTCGTGTGAGGCGGGTACTTATGTGAGGACTATGTGTGTTCATTTGGGTTTGATTCTTGGGGTTGGTGGGCATATGCAGGAGTTGAGGAGAGTGAGGTCCGGCATTTTGGGGGAGAAGGACAATATGGTGACTATGCATGATGTACTTGATGCTCAATGGGTGTATGATAATTATAGGGATGACACTTATTTGAGGAGGGTGGTGATGCCACTCGAAGTTCTTTTAACTAGTTATAAAAGATTGGTTGTGAAGGATTCAGCTGTGAATGCGATTTGTTACGGGGCGAAGTTGATGATTCCGGGATTGTTGAGGTTTGAGAATGATATTGAGGTTGGTGAAGAAGTTGTGCTGATGACTACAAAAGGTGAGGCCATAGCTTTGGGGATTGCAGAGATGACCACTGCAGTGATGGCTACCTGTGATCATGGTGTTGTGGCAAAGATTAAGAGGGTCGTGATGGATAGGGATACTTATCCGAGGAAATGGGGGTTGGGGCCTAAGGCTTCAATGAAGAAGAAGTTGATTGCGGAGGGAAAATTGGATAAGCACGGGAAGCCTAACGAGAGTACCCCAAAAGAATGGATGAGGAATGTGGTTTTGACTACAGGGCAAGATTCTCTGGTTGCTAGCCTTGCTGCTGGCTCTGCATCAGCTGTAGAACCAAAGGAGACTGCTGAGGCGGAGAAGAAGAAGAAGAGTGGGGTTATTGAAGATGAGGAGGGACGCAAGCGCAAAGCTGATGAAACTGCTGCTGGCCCCGCTTCTCAGGTTCCCACGAAGAAAGCTAAAGTCGAAGATGGTAACAAGGCCGCAACCATTAGTCTGGAGAAGGATGAGGCAGATGGTGTGGACGAAAGCAAGAAAAAGAAGAAGAAGAAGAGTAAAGAGAGTGGGGAGGAAAATTTAGAAGGTTCAGTGAAGAAGGAAGATGTTGAGCGAAGTGACAAAAAGAAGAATAAAGATGATGGTGAAGCAGAAATAGGAGACGAAAAAGAGAAATCGGAGAAGAAGCATAAGAAAAAAGGGAAAGAGAATGAAGAGGCCGCAACCATTGTAGACGAAAAGAATAACAGAGAGGCCCAAAAAAGCGAGAAGAAGAAGAAGAAGAAGAAAAAGAAGGATAAGGATGCAGAACAATAGTCATGAAAGTTCTAAACTTTTTTTCTCAGGATGGCATAAATTTCCATTTCCTGCTTGTATTAGCTTCAAGACTTCTGCTCTACCAGAGTATTTTTCTTTGGGGAAATCTTAGTTCTTAGTATAACGCTACGTTTGGTTGCTGTCTCCAGTATCTGGAGACGGGACGGAACAGGACGGAACGAAACAAAAGCTGGAGACAG